>CM019719.1:30690083-31245083 GCA_009760885.1 Achatina immaculata | reverse complement strand
CTTTTTTTTTTCAGCTTTCCTAGCCATTAAGACGCATTGCTGCAGATAAAGCTCACCCTCCTTTCCTCTCTATTCCTAATCTTTTCTCTCCAGTTCGTGACACCAATTTATTTTGTATCCTCTTCTATATTGTCTTTCCATCTCTGTTTTGGTCTACCCCTTGGTCTTGTTTCCCTCATCTCTTGTGCATACATCATTTTCGTTTGCTTCTCTTCCATTCTTTCCACATGACCCAACCAGCGCAGTCTGTTCAGTTTCAAAACATTTATAATTTGTTGGGATTTAAATATGGTGCTGAGTTCAGTGTTCTTTCTAGATCTCCATTCTCCACTGTTGGTATCCTTTATCGGCCTGAAGATTCTTCTTAGGATCTTGTTCTCAAAGATCTGCAATTGTTGTTCATCTTTCTTTGTTATACTCCACGTTTCTGATCCATACATGACGGCCGGTCTTATTATAGTTTTGTAGATTGGTACTTTTGGTGTTTTGTGACAGGATTTTGGGTTTTAACAGGTGTCGCAAGGAGTTTATTCCCTATCTTTACTCTGATTTTAATTCCCTCGTTTACCGTGTTGCTTCTGTTGAAGGTTGTGCCGAGATATTTGTATGTTTCTGCTTTCCTAATAATCATCTCTCCAACATTTATATAATCTGGATCATTCTGCCTCTGGTCTCTTGATATCTTCATATACTCTGTCTTATTTAGGTTAATGGGCAAGCCCACTTTTAGTGCTACATCTCTCACATGTATGCAGGTATTGATGACTTCTTGCATAGTTTCCCCCACTAGGTCGATGTCATCAGTGTATCTTAGTATTTTAGCTTGTTCTTCTGTACTGCTTTTTCCTTTCACTTTTCTCATTACCTTTTCTAGTACTCATTCATTCATTCCTTTGCATGTCCCTTGCGGAACTTTGCCTCCCAAACAGCACTCCTGTAGGCCTCTCGGTTGTGAGCAAGATGGCCTGCTGCTGCTGCATCCATTTCCAGATCATCAACGATGTCTTGCAGCCATCTTCGTTTCGGTCTTCCTCTTTTTCTTTTTCCCATTATGTATCCTTCCAATACGGTCTTCTCTAAATTATCATGACGTACTAGGTTGAATAATAATGGAGATAATGTATCACCTTGTTTTAAGACAGTTCAAATATATAAGGGTTCTGACTTTCTTCCTTTATATATTACTATATTTTGTGCATCCTCCATGAATACTCTGGTCAGATTATTTGATTTATTAGACATCTCAAATTCTTTCATAATTTTCTATAAGCTGCTCCTATCTATGCTGTCATAGGCTTTCTTGAAGTCAATGAAGATATTATGTAATTCTTTTCCATATTCCCAGTACTTTTCTGCTCTTTGACATAGATAAAATATTTGGTCTATGGTTGATCTATTCTTCCTAAAACCTGCTTGATAGTCTTCCATTATGTCCTCACCGTATAGTTTTAATCTATTTAAAAGTATAATAGATAATATTTTGTTGCTTGTTTGTAGTAAGGATACTCCTCTGTAGTTTTCATACTTGCTCCTATTGCCTTTTTTTGAATACTGGGATCAGTAATGATTCTCTCCATTCACTAGGCAGTTTTTCTTCTCCCCATATTTGTTGTATTAGTGCACATATCTGTTCATGTAGATTTAGACCTCCTTCCTTAATCTGTCATGCAGCAATTCAATCTGAACAAGTTGCTTTGTTGTTTCGTAGAAACATGACACTGTAGATGACTTCTTATAAGTCTGGTTCCTCTATTTCAGGTTCACAAGTCTGTATTTCTTCGCATGGTAATGTGTTTATAGGTTCTTCACAGTTTAGTAGTTTTTCAAAATATTCTTTCAATCTGATACATATTTTCTCTTCTTTATTTATCATGTTTTCATTACTATCCTTCAAGTCTGTATTTGCAACATCAAATTATTTCAGCCCTGAAGATATATCACTAATTGTCAAATTCGTGGTCAAATGTCTGTTTAGGAGACATGAGGAGACTTCTGTCTTCTCGTGGCAGGGCCAAATTCTTTGGCTACGTCTTGCGAAGACAAAAACTCTGGAACATGAAAATCAGTTGAAAACTGGCACAGAACAAGAAAGGCAACTGGAACTAATGAGGACCGCAAAAAAAAAAAAAAATGAAGAAACAAAACATCTGTCTACGCCTACCGGCATAACAAACAATAAATGAATATCTAGGGAAAAGAAATGAAAATCAGTGGCCATTAACACATGAGGTTGAATTCCCCTGTGTAATAAAAGATAAATCTACACCTGGCAAGCGTTAGTTTTACTGCATATATTTCTGGCAGGTTCCCCATTAACTCTACCATCCTTCTAAATCTATGTGCCAATTTTACTTTCCATTATCTCTACCATCTTTCTGAATCTATGTGCCAATTTTACTTTCTTCTGTTTCTCCCTCGGTCGCTGTTTCTCTTCTAAATCACTCCACTAACTGGAAGTTGTTACAGCTCTTCTCTTCTAAATCACTTCATTAACTGAAAGTTGTTACAGCTCTTCTCTTCTAAATCACTCCACTAACTGGAAGTTGTTATAGCTCTTCTCTTCTAAATCACTCCACTAACTGGAAGTTGTTACAGCTCTTCTCTTCTAAATCACTCCACTAACTGGAAGTTGTTATAGCTCTTCTCTTCTAAATCGCTACACTAACTGGAAGTTGTTACAGCTCTTCTCTTCTAAATCACTCCATTAACTGGAAGTTGTTACAGTTCTTCTCTTCTTAATGACTCCACTAACTTGAAGTCATAACAGTTCTCTCTCTCTCTCTCTCTCTCTCTGTTGTTTCTGAATCTCTCCGATCATGTTAACTTTGTCGTATTTCTTTCCTCTATAAGATATTTTTCTTCTGAATCTCTCCGCTCATCTGAATTTGTCACAGTTCTTTCTTGTTCTCTGTTTTTTCTCCCCCAAATTTTTTTTTCTCTGAATCTTCCTAAAAAAATATTTCCAACTCACCGGAAAAAAAATGCAGGCCTGGAATCCCATTGATTTAATCGATTTCATCATTATTAAAACTTTGCCTGTGTTCTCAACTCCCTTCTCCGCCCTCTGATTTAGGTTACTCTACCTGTTTAACTCTTGTCCTGGATTAATTTTCCTGCTCTGCCAGATTACATTTTGATGAGAAATTTTCCGATAAAGAAACAGGAAGGGAGTTGCTCTAGCATTTTAAAAAAAAAATGGATTTAGAAATGTTCTACTTTTTTCGTTTTAATTAGACCTTGTCTAAATATCGCTCTGAGCAGTGCTTTCCGTATGTATGCACGATCATTGGACACTGTCAGTGGTGTCTTGTGATGGAAGTTACCAAGAAATCTTTATGAGAAAAGAGAAAACTAATAATAGGCTTACTTTTTCAAACTAATTCCGTACTCGCAAACTTTCATGAAGCGACCTAATTGTGGTTAGTAGTTCATATTTACGTTAAAATTAAAAGCTGATTTTTTTAAAGGCGGGGGGGGGGGGGGGGGGCTGTAAAAATGTTAGTTAAAAAACAAAACACTGCAATGTGTGCAAGGACTTAAATAACGTCAGATTTGGGGGGATCTCTAAGGAGATCTGGCAGTTGTAAACGTGTGTGCTTGCACAGAGGGATGATGTGAACTGGAGCTGCCCTTCATGTGCCCCATACATTACGAGGTTCTGTCTCATTCATTTATTTGCATGTCCCTTGCGGAACTGCCTCCCTAACAGCTCTCCTGTAGACCTCTCGGTTGTGAGCAAGATGCCCTGCTGCTGATGCATCCATTTGCAGATTATCAACGATGTCTTGCACCCATCTTCGTCTTGGTCTTCCTCTCTTTCTTTTTCCTATTATGTACCCTTCCAAGATGGTCTTCTCTAGAATATCATGACGTCTAATGTGTACAAAATATTTAAGTTTTCTTTGTTTAATCATCTTTACTAGCCAGCCTTCTTCGATATTAAGTTCTTGTAGTATGGACATATTTGTTCTTTTTTGTGTCCATGATATCTGAAGAACTCTTCTGTAGCGTTTACATTCAAATGCATTTATGCGTTTCTCGGCTGTTTTGTTAAGTGTCCAGGTCTCACAGGCATATTTTGCGATGGAAAAGATGCACGGCCTTAAAAATCTTATTTTTGTAATTCTGTCTGTTCTTCTCCACAGATTATTTAGTTGTTTTACTTTCTGAAGAGCGATAGATGTCCTCCTTTTAATTTCCCTCGTTGTATCTCCATTATTAGTTAGTAGTGATCCAAGACATTCAAAACTCTCCACTTCTTCCAAGTTTTCCTCATTGATACTTATTTCAGCTGCCTTGTTTGTTTTGTGACTTGTCATCAGTTTAGTTTTATTCGCATTAAGATAGAGGTTTTGCTCTTCACTGTTCTTACAGACTGACATAATTAGTTTTTCCATTCCTTTTTGCGTTGTGAACAGTAATACTGTGTCATCAGCATATCTAATCTCTGGTATTTCATAACCTCCAATTATTATGGCATCGTAATATTCTTTGTCTACATATTTTCTAACATTCCTCATTATATTTTCAGTATACAAGTTAAATAAGTAAGGCAACAATATGCACCCCTGACGGACCCCTTGTTTTACGTTCTGTCTGCAGTTGCTAATTATGGCTGTTAAGCTGGTATTTCTCCTCCAGCCAACACCGAAATTACATTTGACGTTATCAACGATAGATCTAATTTATTACAGAGTACACCTAGTCCAGGTGTGCTATGACCTTTTCCACCTTTCGGAATCAGAGCTGAAGGTGAGGCTTTAGTCAAGATCAGACCAACTCTAAGCTGACCTTATACAGTCGTGCATGTTCCAAGGTATTTTAAAAAACGTAACATACACGTACATTAACAGGGCTTTGCGCCTTAGAATCCCCCCACCCCCCACAACCCTAGTTTTAGATGTTATTTTTCTTATTTTCTGAAACATAGTCTCAGTGTTATCCATCATCTATGTTCTTGCATTCCTCTTCATATTCTTTCTTTTCCCCCGTTAATGTAACTATCGATTCACATAGCTTACTTTCTAGTCAGTCATAGTCTCTTTCTTGTCATTATTTTTAAGATCTTCCGGCTTTGAAATACGAGTCTGCGAGTATATTTTAGACGTCTTGAAACCTTGACTTATAAGTATATTTTAGACGTTTTGAAACCTTGAATTATAAGCATATTTTAAGCACTCTCCGTTTTGGCAATCAGCTGACATGCCGGTGTCAGGGTTGGTGAACCATAGCTGACCAAGACCCTGTCCCACCTCTTCGTTGGTACCCCCAGCAATAAGCTTAGCCTGGTTAACGGGACAGGGATCGCCATAGTCGCTATGGCGGTGGAGGTCTGCTAAAGAAGTATTGCACACCCCCTTGCTTGTTAGCTGCACTCAAAGACTGCCAAAGTAGCTAGAATAACACCGATACGATGATGCGCCTCAACACCCTCAAAGAGTGGACTGCAAGGAACACCAGCTTGCACTTCCAAGGCGACAGAAGACTAGACAAGACAAGACAAGACAAGACTAGACAAGACTAGACAAGACTAGTCTTCAACTGGAAGTATATCTTAGAGTTCTTACAACTTTGAAAAACGAGTTTATTTTTTTTGAACGTCTTTCGGGCCTTAAACTGGGAATTTATTTTAGATTACGTGGTCTATGAGTTTGTTTCAAACCTCAGATTGGCTTGAACTACGAGCTGATTTAAAGATCTTACATGCACATATAAGACTATCTTTCAAAGATCTTACAAGTTTTGGTTATGCATTTATTTTAGACTTCTTGTGAAGTATAATTTTATTTTAGACGTCTTCTAGCCCTGAATTAACTTTGCGAGATTCTGCTGTTTGGAGTTTATTTTCTTGTTAATGATTGAGATTTGCCAAGAAATGTTTTTTTTTCTGTGAAACACGAATTAAGACATTTTGTGAATTTTGTTAGGAGTCGATAGCAACGAGCAGTTGATAATAACTTTCAGATGAAGGAAAAGAAATCTTCAGCTTCAACAGGGACTAACATAACTTGACCATCTTTTCTCAAGTTCACATGCCGCATGCTCAAAGATCAAAGATCTTCTTCTTCTTCTTCGTTCGGTTCTAACACCAAGATCGCCCCCATGATCCTGCTGAATTTACTCCTGTGGTCCTCAACAGGTCCCCTGGTCCCCATGTGGTTCCCGAGAGGCCCGCAAGAGATCCCGAAGAGGATCACAAGAGTGATCAAAGATCAAAATGGAGAAACGGAAGTTGTGTGTGTGTGTGGGGGGGGGGGGGGGTTATGTTGTAGCAAATTTATTGAAAATTGTAAAAAGAAAATGTTTAAAACTATGATTTTAAATTTTGATGCACAATCTTCATCAGATGGGGCTAAACTTACTCGTACAAACTTTACTTACAGACTTGCCAGTCAGGCCTACTTGTACTCTTTACAGGGCGAACTTTCTTCAAACGCAATTTCTGCTGCTGCAAGTTTTAAACATTCTGGGCAACTCAGACAGCTCAGAATTTCGCTTCCCAGAATGTTTCTCAGTGAACGGGTAATCATTTTGTAATAGTTCTCTAAAAAACAAAAAACCCAACACATTCTGTTCAGTATTAATAAAATAAAATAAAATGCTAAATACGAAATCGACACACGCCCTTTAGATTCACCATGTGGCTGGTACATGCGCATAGGGTGCCAAAGTTTGGGGGGTTTTTTAGGAAAAAAATGTAGGGGGAGCGGGAAAAAAATGAGAAAAGTTGGATGAACTGCGAAAAAAAAATAATACGGAAAGAAATATTTTTTTCAAAAATATTTTTTCATTTATCACGCTTACCTATAGATCGGCCCAGTGTTATCTTGGGGAAAGGATTTTTTAAAATAAACGGATTTCTCTCTCCTCCAAGGTAATTTTTAAAAAAAGGAAATAGTTTCGATGGTACAGAAAGCTAAATATTATTGCGTAGATACATATTATACTCCAGATGTTGGTCATATTGAACAATTAACACTGTTTGCAAGATTTGTTAATACTGATTCAAATGATGTCTGTACTGATGAACATTCCTGCAGAAGCCACTACAGGCTCAGTGTTGACTGGGTGTGTTGTAAGAAAATTGTCAGACAAGAATATTCCATTAGCGGGCATACGTGGCCATGGTAAGACAATAGATGAAATATGAAAAGAAAACATTCAGGAGTTCAACGAAGCATTGCAGACTTGAATCCGTGAGGGGTTTTTTTTGTTTTTTGTTTTAGTTTTAATTTTCTCAGCTTAGCTGTCAATGATGCCCCCATGTCATCTAGTGAAGTTTTGTTTTTGGAAACCGTTCAGAAAAAAAAACACACATTACATCTCTAACGCTCAAGCCAGTAAGTACCACCCGCTGGGAATCTAGAATCGAAGCTACTCATTCTTTTATTCTGTTGACGAATTTTCTGATGTTTTGATAAAAATTGCTGACGATGAGTCAGTGGACAATTTGCCAAGATATAAAACACTTATCCTTAAGGTCAGAGATTTAAAATTGTTATGTTGTCTTGTTATATATCACTTTGCTTCAAATGAAATTAATGTTGCCAGTAAACTGATTTCTCTTGATCTCATTTAAGCATGAAGTCGGCCATAAATTAGACTGTTCTGACCTATTTATGATTTTATGAATATGAAAGCGTATAAACTCTGCTTTTTTTTCCAAAGGCTAGATGTTTACATGAAACACAGGAAGTAAAACTAACGTTAAGGCACGTGTGCTAATAACTAAAACATATGTCATCGTTCATGGTTTAAAAGTTCTTCGCTTTACATGTGATGTGCATTAACAATAATATAGGTAACATATCTTACCTTACCACCCCATCATTTTCGGTCTCGAACCAGTCTTACGTTATTGGTGGAGTCTCGCGAGACCCAAGACTTTCCAAGTCAAGCCAGATTCTAGCTGACTCTGCGAGGACTTCCGCTCATGAACCAGTAGCCAACCAGGTTGCCCCGAACAGGATCGGACACGGACTCTGTAGACCGATCTGCTTAATTATGGCATCTTTAGCTCGTGGTTTGTGTTCTTGGATTAACACCGAATATATCCATATATTTCGTTTGCTAGAATCGGATAAATTTATTTCAAATTCAGTGTTCTATAGCCATAGTTCTTTTACAAATGAATTAGAGCTCTTCTAAGGGCTTCAGCTGTAACTAAAGAAGGAGCGATTACGCTTATAATGTTGTGAACTGTTCAATTTTGTGTTCATGAGAACACATCATTTCTTTGCTGTTTACATCTGCGTCTGTGTTACTTTTTGGCTGGTGTGTTAGTCTAATTTTTTTTAAACACTGGCGTATTTCTGTCCAGTATAAAATATACTATTTCTCGTTTCTTTCTCCTAGCTTCCCTCTCCCTCTTTACCGCCACCTTCTCTTCTTCTCTGGCGGCCTATAGCTGTTGTTGCCCCTCCGGGCCTTGTCCTATTCACCAGTTTCATAATATCTCCCTGCTTCCCTGCCCCTCAACCACAACCAACCCCCCCCCCCCCCCACACACACACCTGCTTCTCTGCGGCTTACATGTGTCTATTGCCCTTTCCCTTTTTCTCCCCCTCCCCCGCCCCACCTGTTTCCCTACCTTTCTTCGCCTCTTCATTCTTATTGGCTTTATCTGCTTTCCTCTGCCCCCCCCCTCCGTGGTCTCTATGCCTCGTCTATGGGGCACGCATTCTTGTGTTTCCTACTTTCTGAATGATGCCACTAAGATAAGTTTCTCGTTTAGTTATATGTTTGTCTTGTTTGTGTATGTAATCCTCGACAAAGGCTGACGCCGAAATATTGGATGTTGTATGTTTTCTCATATTACTCTCATACTTTCTATTCGTTTTTTCTCACTAACTCACCCCTTCTGCTGCCTTTTGTAAAATTGCACCATACACCACTATCTACCTTTATTATCTGAACCATTTTTACTGCAGTCGCCATCTCTTTTAATATATAATAGAAAAAACTACGAGCTATTAAAAAAATAGAAAGAATAACACTCAGACTGACATTATGATGCCGAGATATAAAAAACCCCCACCCCCCAACTATTTATATGCTTTTTTATACCAACAACAAAACTGAACTCATTTTATCAGCCCTAACCTCTGTTCTCAGTCCATTACGTCTAAATATGGCAGTTACCAACATATGTATGAACAAAGTAGAAACTTTACGAAATACGAGAAACTAAATTAGCCAGTGGTTCTGTTAGCCAAAAAAAAGTGAAAACCCTTGGTTTCAGTACTTCATGACAGAACTGCCAATAGTAACAATGTATCCACAGAATATTTATGACAAAACTGCCTATAGTAACAATGTACCACAGAATCTTTATGAAAAGAAAATCAGCGATATAAAAAATATACCACCCATGCCTTTAACCACTTTAATTTCTGCCTTAAGAAAAAAAATACGATGAAAAAGTTAAATGCACCGGTCGGTACTTATATGCACAACCTGGTTAATTTTATTCATCATAGCGATTATATTTACATGAAAGGTCACTCATCTTGTGTGTGTCTATTTTACTTCTTGTACATTCTGTATAATAATTTGTTATTACTTGTAACATGTACTTTGTCACTCCTACCACAGCGTAAGACACCTGGATGTACTCTGTCACTCTTACCAACGTAAGACAGCTGGATGTACTTTGTCACTCTTACTAGCATAAGACAGCTGGATGTACTTTGTCACTTTTACCAACGTAAGGCAGATGGATGTACTCTGTCACTCTTACCAACGTAAGACAGCTGGATGTACTTTGTCACTCTTACCACATAGTAAGACAGCTGGATGTACTTTGTTACTCTTACCACATAGTAAGACAGCTGGATGTACTTTGTCACTCTTACCACATAGTAAGACAGCTGGATGTACTTTGTCACTCTTACCACATAGTAAGACAGCTGGATGTACTTTGTCACTCTTACCACATAGTAAGGCAGCTGGATGTACTTTGTCACTCTTACCACATAGTAAGGCAGCTGGATGTACTTTGTCACTCTTACCACATAGTAAGGCAACTGGATGTACTTTGTCACTCTTACCACATAGTAAGGCAGCTGGATGTACTTTGTCACTCTTACCACATAGTAAGACAGCTGGATGTACTTTGTCACTCTTACCACATAGTAAGACAGCTGGATGTACTTTGTCACTCTTACCACATAGTAAGACAGCTGGACGTACTTTGTCACTCTTACCACATAGTAAGGCAGCTGGATGTACTTTGTCACTCTTACCACATAGTAAGACAGCTGGATGTACTCTGTCACTCAAACCACCGTAAGACAGCTGGATGTAGTCTGTATTACCTACGTAAGACAGTTGGATGTACTCTGTCACTCTTACCAACGTAAGACAGCTGGATGTACTCTGTCACTCTTACTAGCACAAGACAGCTGGATGCACGTTGTCACTCTTACCAACGTAAGACAGCTGGATGTACTCTGTCACTCTTACTAGCACAAGACAGCTGGATGCACTTTGTCACTCTTACCAACGTAAGGCAGCTGGATGTACTCTGTCACTCTTACTAGCACAAGACAGCTGGATGCACGTTGTCACTCTTACCAACGTAAGACAGCTGGATGTACTCTGTCACTCTTACTAGCACAAGACAGCTGGATGCACTTTGTCACTCTTACCAACGTAAGGCAGCTGGATGTACTCTGTCACTCTTACTAGCACAAGACAGCTGGATGCACTTTGTCACTCTTACCAACGTAAGACAGCTGGGTGTACTCTGTCACTCTTACTAGCACAAGACAGCTGGATGCACTTTGTCACTCTTACCAACGTAAGGCAGGTGGATGTACTCTGTCACTTTTACCAACATAAAATAGCTTGATGTACTCTGTCACTTTTACCAACATAAAATAGCTTGATGTACTCTGTCACTTTTACCAACATAAAATAGCTTGATGTACTCTGTCACTTTTACCAACATAAAATAGCTTGATGTACTCTGTCATTTTTACCAACATACGGTAGCTGGATGTACTCTGTCACTTTTACCAACATACGGTAGCTGGATGTACTCTGTCACTCTTACCAACATACGGTAGCTGGATGTACTCTGTCACTTTTACCAACATAAGACAGCTGGATATAATCTGTCACTCTTACCAGCATAAGACAGCTGGATGTACTCTGTCACTCTTACCAACATAAGACAGCTGGATGTACTCTGTCACTCTTACCAACATAAGACAGCTGGATTACTCTGTCACTTTTACCAACATAAGACAGCTGTATATAATCTGTCACTCTTACCAGCATAAGACAGCTGGATGTACTCTGTCACTCTTACCAACATAAGACAGCTGGATGTACTCTGTCACTCTTACCAACATAAGACAGCTGGATGTACTCTGTCACTCTTACCAACATAAGACAGCTGGATGTACTCTGTCACTCTTACTAACATAAGACAGCTGGATGTACTCTGTCACTCTTACCAACATAAGACAGCTGGATGTACTCTGTCACTCTTACCAACGTAAGACAAGTGGAACTAAAAAAAAGAATATCTAGAAAAAAATTATAAAAACTGCAAAAAGCAAATTTCACTACGAGTCTCATTAATCTTTCCAATAGTTTTTTTTGCCAGCGTTTGTAACAAATACCAATGTTATACATCATCTTTATTATGACGTAGATAACGATAATGATGATACTGAAGGCGATGACGGCGACAATGATGATGATAATAAATGTATAGTATATCTTTTAATTAATCATGCCATTAATCTTTCATGAACTTATAAACTGTTGCTAATGCTATTTAAAATTAATGGTCGGACATGTTAAAGCGTGCTTAACATAATTAGTCTTGAAATATTAAATGTCAATTTGACAACTGGGTGGGGTGCTAAGGCTAAAGTTACTGCACAGTGAGGCAGAATTTCTAGGTTGGGCCTTCTTTGGACTAAGAGCCGACGCTGACGACAGAATCAACCAAAATCAGTTGACCACTGACAGTATTACTTTCTGATATTGGCCTCAGGATTGCCTATGCAGTGTCCCCCCACCTGGTTCAGAATCTTGCCAGACCCAATGCTGAATTCAAAGACACGACAGAGCGAGAGGCACATGAAACCAACGATGTCCTATTTTGAACCTAAGACAGCGATACGCCCTATCTAAACGTACTATTTTGAAGCTAAGACAGCTATACGCCCTATCTAAACGTACCAATATTTTGAAGCTAAGACAGCTATACGGCCTATCTAAACGTACTATTTTGAAGCTAAGACAGCTATACGCCCTATCTAAACGTACCATTTTTAACCTAAGACAGCTATACGGCCTATCTAAACGTACTATTTTGAAGCTAAGACAGCTATACGGCCTATCTAAACGTACTATTTTGAACCTAAGACAGCTATACGCCCTATCTAAACGTACCATTTTTAACCTAAGACAGCTATACGGCCTATCTAAACGTACTATTTTGAAGCTAAGACAGCTATACGGCCTATCTAAACGTACTACTTTGAAGCTAAGACAGCTATACGGCCTATCTAAACGTACTATTTTGAAGCTAAGACAGCTATACGCCCTATCTAAACGTACTACTTTGAACCTAAGACAGCTATACGCCCTATCCAGACGTAACAACATTTTGACCACGTCTGCCCGTGAACATGAAATTCCTCTTTATTTCCGAACATGCGGCGATCAAAAGTAAGAATACGGGAAAATATGGGAAAACGTGTTTTAAAATAGGGGGCATTTAGACGTATGACCTAAGAAATATTCTCTGAAAAAAAACCACAACCAACACAAATCCAATGACCTTAGAAAACAAGAAATTAGAAGTTGACACGTCAGAGCTGGTGGTACAAAAGCAGACATTACGGCAAGAATTGGGAAGGCTTGAGTAGTATAGCTGAGAAGCATTTGGAAGAACAAGGGAATATTCCTAACAACAAAACTTGAACTGTTCAAAACAATTTCAAATCGGTCCTGCTGTATGGATCAGAAACATGGACAGCATCAACCTAAGGTTCAAGGTTCAAAATTCAGACTTCGGCTTCACTGCATTCGGGACAACCCCATACATGCTCCGCCGCATGCCGCAGCATCCATCCAAGAGTTTGTTTGCTAATAGTTCCTGTCAAATGTTGGTTGTTTACATTTCTGCCACACAGTTTGGATTTCCTGGCAGTGCCTTTATTTTGCCCTAGCTCCAGCAATCTCTTCAGAGCTAAATTGTTCTTCTACTCCCGCTCTTCATTGTCCCGCAATACAGCTTTAGCACTGCCCCTCTTGTCCATTGTCAGTCTGCCATTTATTTTAGCCTGTCCAGCAAGTCTATCTGCCACATCATTGCCATGTACTCCCGTATGCCCTGGACAGTAAAGCCACGTTAGGCTTGTCACA
Organism: Achatina immaculata; assembly: GCA_009760885.1. NCBI lineage: Eukaryota > Metazoa > Mollusca > Gastropoda > Stylommatophora > Achatinidae > Lissachatina > Lissachatina immaculata. The sequence continues at coordinate 31,231,694 of CM019719.1, read as the reverse complement.
GTTGACTGGCTTAACAGATGAACCCATTCTTTTCTGAACAATTTCTTCTCTCTTTTACGAAGCATACTCTGTGAATCCGTCACGGCGACACTATTAACTATATCATGAGCAACTAGCCATTCCATTCACATGCTTGAAATGCTGACTTCAAAGGCCCCCAAACATAGTGCCACTACTCTTACATTTCGGTAGACAACAAAACCCCAACTACTTCTGCTGTTCCGAGTAACTGAGCCATCTGTGTGTGTGTGTGTATATATATATATATATATATATATATATATATATATATAATCATGTCTGAAGACCCACAGTGATGAGATCTTGAGTCCAAAGTTTAACTGCCCCCTGTTCCCAGTCTCTACTTTCATGGCTCTTCTGTATAATAACCTTTGTTAGCTGAGGTCGGTCCTGCACCCGTAACCAATCATCATCTTTAGGCACATGATCTAGATTACAAACTGACTTTATTGTATCCTCGGCCTCAGTCATCCGGATTTACCTCGTTTGATGCGTCTTCCCCTTATCAACCCCAGCTCCTTATGGAGAGGATGATCCTTAATGCCAGCCTTTACCTGAGCATACTTGTGTTTAGATCCCATATCACGCAGAAAGCGCATGGCTGCCATCGGGGTATCCTTGTTGCAATCCAAGACCACTCTCACTGCCTCGTAAGTACCACGATATTGCAGACCTTTGTTAACACCTGCCTCAGGTAGATCCTTCATATTAGATGGTCGGATACCATCAACAATGAAGAGCTAATGCAGAAAAAGAATCAGCCCACGATGAGAGAAATGATAATGAAAAGGCGTTGGAGACAGACACTTCGAAAGCCTACCATAAACACAACCGGGCAAGCTCTCACCTGGAATCCCCAGGTATGAGGAAACAAGGAAGACTTAGAAACACCTGACGAAGGAGTCTTGAAGTAGACATTTTTAAAAAAAACGATCTACTTAACCTGGAGACGGATAAAAGAAACAGCCTAGGATAGAACGAACGAATGAACGAACAGACTTTATTTTCAAATGTTAAGACTTGGGCAAGCAGGATCGTCTAACATTCTGCCCTTCATAAAGGAAAACCCTTGTTGATGGCTTACCCCCCAGACAAGGTTCAAGAAAGCGAGAGAGGAGTACTATTCCAGGGATCAATCATTAAAATATGAAACTGTCCCTATACTGACTTCTCATACCGTCCCGTATAATAGGGGACTGTTGGTAACGTTAGTTAAAATAACTTGCTCTTTTGTTTGGTAAAGGAACACTGGCACAGTCTGAATTCTTCAATAAGCACTGGTTCAGTTGTTAATAAGTGAAAAAAAATCCATCATGTGAACTGATGTATATCTCTGTAACAGAAATGTATGTTGTATGTTTGTTGTAGAATGGAAAATATGGTATCTGTGTTTAACACTGTGTGATATTTATAGCGGGCAACCGTGGAGAAGTGAGAGATCGTCAGACAAACTAAACAGAGCGAGATTAACAAACAAAACAAAGCGAGATTAATAAACAAAACAAAACGAGATTAATAAACAAAACAAAGCGAGATTAATAAACAAAACAAAGCGAGATTAATAAACAAAACAAAGCAAGATTAACAAACAAAACAGAGTGAAGGAGACTGTCTCAGAATTAAGAGATTTAACGAGATTTTCAAGGAATTTAGGAGCTCTACTGCTTCTGCTAGATGCTAGCTTCAATAGGAATCACTTTCACTTCAAAACAGTGACAGTGTTGTAGGTCTTGTACGTCTTGTTGGTAGGTCTTGTACGTCTTGTTGGTAGGTCTTGTACGTCCTGTTGGTAGGTCTTGTACGTCCTGTTGGTAGGTCTTGTACGTCTTGTTGGTAGGTCTTGTACGTCTTGTTGCTAGGTCTTGTACGTCTTGTTGGTAGGTCTTGTACGTCCTGTTGGTAGGTCTTGTACGTCTTGTTGGTAGGTCTCGTACGTCCTGTTGGTAGATCTTGTACGTCTTGTTGGTAGATCTTGTACGTCTTGTTGCTAGATCTTGTACGTCTTGTTGGTAGGTCTTGTACGTCTTGTTGTTAGGTCTTGTACGTCTTATTTCTAGGTCTTGTACGTCTTGTTGCTAGGTCTTGTACGTCTTGTTGGTAGGTCTTGTATGTCTTGTTGGTAGGTCTTGTACGTCTTATTTGTAGGTCTTGTACGTCTTGTTGGTAGGTCTTGTACGTCTTGTTGGTAGATCTTGTACATCTTGTTGCTAGGTCTTATACGTCTTGTTGCTAGGTCTTGTACGTCTTATTTCTAGGTCTTGTACGTCTTGTTGCTAGGTCTTGTACGTCTTGTTGCTAGGTCTTGTACGTCTTATTTCTAGGTCTTGTACGTCTTGTTGCTCGGTCTTGTAAGTCTTGTTGGTAGGTCTTGTATGTCTTGTTGGTAGGTCTTGTACGTCTTGTTGGTATGTCTTGTACGTCTTATTGGTAGGTCTTGTACGTCTTGTTGGTAGGTCTTGTACGTCTTGTACGTCTTGTTGGTAGGTCTTGTACGTCTTATTTGTAGGTCTTGTACATCTTGTTGGTAGGTCTTGTACGTCTTGTTGTTAGGTCTTGTACATCTTATTTCTAGGTCTTGTACGTCTTATTTGTAGGTCTTGTACGTCTTGTTGCTAGGTCTTGTACGTCTTGTTGCTAGGTCTTGTACGTCTTGTTGGTAGGTCTTGTGCGTCTTATTTGTAGGTCTTGTACGTTTTGTTGGTAGGTCGTGTACGTCTTGTTGGTAGGTCTTGTACGTCTTGTTGGTAAGTCTTGTATGTCTTGTTGGTAGGTCTTGTACGTCTTATTTGTAGGTCTTGTACGTCTTGTTGGTAGGTCTTGTACGCCTTGTTGCTAGGTCTTGTACGTCTTGTTGGTAGGTCTTGTGCGTCTTATTTGTAGGTATTGTACGTCTTGTTGCTAGGTCTTGTACGTCTTGTTGGTAGGTCTTCTATGTCTTGTTGGTAGGTCTTGTACGTCTTATTTGTAGGTCTTGTGCGTCTTGTTGGTAGGTCTTGTACGTCTTGTTGGTAGGTCTTGTACGTTTTATTTGTAGGTCTTATACTTCTTATTTGTAGGTCTTGTACGTTTTGTTGGTAGGTCTTGTACGTCTTGTTGGTAGATCTTGTACGTCTTGTTGGTAGGTCTTGTACATCTTGTTAGTAGGTCTTGTACATCTTATTTGTAGGTCTTGTACGTCTTATTTGTAGGTATTGTACGTCTTGTTGGCAGGTCTTGTACGCCTTGTTGCTAGGTCTTGTACGTCTTATTTGTAGGTCTTGTACGTTTTGTTGGTAGGTCTTGTACGTCTTGTTGCTAGATCTTGTACGTCTTGTTGCTAGGTCTTGTACGTCTTGTTGCTAGGTCTTGTACGTCTTGTTAGTAGGTCTTGTACGTCTACGTGAATCAGTGCTGAGAATGATGTTAGATAAAGTCTAAATAAAATGGGAACTGGCACATTTCAAACATAACTCACAGGTTTAAACTACAGAATAACTTCATTACAGCTTCTTTGCACGAACATTTCCCATCACATTTATTCTGACAGAGCATGGGAAATTAATTTCAGGGGTGAAAGACTTTGAGATCAGCGGAACTTTTAGAGAATATAAAGTAGTTCTCATGTTATGTTTCGTGGTAGTGGGGCCCACTATTTGAAAGCTTAGAATAAACTGTTAATCATGAAATGATTTGATGAGGTTTGAAATAACTCGCACTGATTTTTAGCTGTCAAAATGTTGGTTTGGGGGGGGGGGAGGGAAAAGGAGGGGGGGACGATATGATTGTTGCCATTTCTAGTAATGATGATGGTGATGACGTTAAGTGGTAGGTTGTGGCAACAAGTAATAGGTTACCTGGTGCTAGCTTCCAGGCCACTAATCCACATGGAGAAAACGCCTCACTTTTGCACGAACTGTCGTTCGTGAAAATGGATGAAATGTCCTGGGTTCGAGGAATATAATAAGGATGTGGATCACACCACATACAGCCAATATATCAAGCAAGATTTGTAAGATCCACTAGGAAGAGATTGCTGGTTTGCAAACAGCAAGGATTATTAAATATCCTGAAATAGTTCCTACAAAGAAGGCACTGTTCTTACGATAATTAACACTGAGACTGTAAAATCTACTTAAACTAAATACCGAAAGAAAAAAAAATCACCCTAGAACATCAGGCTCTTTATCGAAACACACTAAAACCACCAGTAGATCCCCAAACTTCCAGAACATTTGCCGCGCTAATCCTCGGAAAGTGGAGAGAACTGTGTGAAGACAGCACATGCCAAGCCTGCTTCCTCTACCACGCACGAATAATTGGAATTTTTCACAAAGTGTGCTCTCTCTCTACAGATTTTGGGACGCCCGCTCCAGGCAGCCTCGAGTGGAGTTTTATCGATAAAGGTCTTTCACATTCACAGCGGAAGAAAAAAAAATCACCTCACTCATTCCACATGTTTTCTCTTCTATCAATTCTCGGATTTTTTTTTTCCAAATGGCGGTCACGTAATCGATAAATAGTGCTTTATGAGAAAACTTACTCTTGTAGTCAGGTAAAACTGGAGACAGATGTCACTGGACACAGAGTGATGTACGGCAACAGAAGAAGAAAGAGAACATAAAAAACCCCCAATGTAAACTCTTTACAGACGTCGAAGATTAATTATTATACGTTTTCACTGAAGATAGCCAACCCGTTTTGCAGACAACCAGTATACACAGCCAGTCAAACTGTTGGTGGTATATTTTTTAAAGAATTTCGCTTTGTTAAGTCCAAAAACCTTAGGCTGACACACACACACACACCTAGCAGAAAAGCTCTTATTTTTTATTAGCTCTTATTTTATTCATGGGTTTGGATCCGCCAAAAATGAGGAGAAAAGAAATGATTTTGATTTTTAATTGCGGCATTCGATATTAAACCCCTACTCATCTTATGTATTTTCCAGGCAATTCCCATGTTTCTCTCAAATAGTGGAGTCAGTGGCATCCCATGTTTGTCTCAAATAGTGGAGTCAGCAACATTCCATGTTTCTCTCAAATAGTGGAGTCAGCAGCATCTCATGTTTGTCTCAAATAGTGGAGTCAGCAGCATCGCATGTTTCTCTCAAATAGTGGAGTCAGCAGCATTTAAATGCCATACATAAGTGATAACTAATGATGGCTCAGTGAAAACTACATTCATTCTGGCTGCTTAAAGGACTAGTCATTTTTTTTTTCAAAATTTGAAACACAGTAAGAACTGTAAAGTTTATTTATTTATTTTAAATGCAATGCTAAAGCAGACCTCTTTCTAGCAGTTATGGTATGAATTCTGCAGGAATGAGAGACGAACAAGTAGGTGTATTTTACTACAGTTTTAAGCGATAGTAACCAATTTCATGTACTTTCCTTTATTCGCAAACTTGGTCTGACTGATTTTGAAAGAGCCTCAATGTACGTAATAGTGCACTGAACAGTACAAATAATTTCTATTCCATTAACAATATTAACGAAGTCTGATGTTGAAAATATATTTGAGTTCTTCGTTACTGACTGTAGGAATATGATTTTCTAGCTGAGGCTTTTAGGCTGGATATTATTCATTGGCTGGTTAACTGGTTTAGTGCAGGTGATTTTTGGGGGTCCGTGGAACAGAATACTCTTAGCATCATTTCAGTTCTACTATACTGCTTTATTTTTAACGAAGAGTCCACAGCAGTTCTCAGGCCGGAAAGAGGGTCCACGGATGTTCTCAAGCTGGAAAGTGGGTCCACATATGTTCTCAGGCCGGAAAGAGAGTCCATAGCTGTTCTCAAGTCGGAAAGTGGGTCCACAGCTGTTCTCAGATAGGAAAGTGGGTCTACAGTTGTTCTCAAGCTGGAAAATGGGTCCATAGCTGTTCTCAGGTCGGAAAGTGGGTCCACAGCTGTTCTCAGATAGGAAAGTGGGTCTACAGTTGTTCTCAAGCTGGAAAATGGGTCCACAGATGTTCTCAGGTAAAGAAGTGGGTCCACAGCTTTTCTCAGTCCGGAAAGAGACTCCATGGCTGTTCTCAGGGCGGAAAGTGATTCATTAGCTGTTCTGAGTGCGGAAAAGAGATCCACGGCCAAAAATATGTTAAGAATCCCTGGCTTAGAGTATGCTTTTTATAATCCCTGACTTAGAGTAAGCTTTTTATAAAAAAAAAAGTTGTCAGTTAAAATTTCAGAGTAACCCACGCGCTTTGAGAGAATCGTTTCGATCTTCGCAAGGTCCTGTAGACAGTACTGATGATGTACTGATGTAGAGTTTCACTTGGCTTTGAGCTTACGCCCTTATTTAGGGACCAAATTTTAGACTAGTACTCGTGCTTATACCTAACGCTGACGTAATTTGCTGTAATAGCCAGATATTCTCTTTTGAGGCAGCTCCTTACATGAAGTGCTAGGTAGCAGTTTTTACAGTTCCAGTCGATTGAAATTCTGGTTAGAACACGCTCTTATATCCTTCAGACATCGACATGGTTATCGCTGCTTTACAATGCCTGCGTGACCATACGGTGACTTGTTATTTCTTGGACTGAATATAACAAGTCACAGTCGACTTCATAAGACTACAGTCTGTACATAAGACTACAGTCTGTACATAAGACTACAGTCTGTACATAAGACTACAGTCTGTACATAAGACTACAGTCTGTACATAAGACTACAGTCTGTACATAAGACTACAGTCTGTACATAAGACTGCGACTGATGGTGCAACATCAGTAAAAATCACTCCTTTACTGAAAAACAAATACATCACAACTGAAACAAAAGATGGAACTCTGTAACACAAGTTTCCTCCTCCTCTTCTTCTTCTTCGTTCGCTTCTACCACCAAGATCGCCCAGTGATCCTACTGAATTTACTCCTGTGGACCTCGATAAGTCTTGTGGTCATCCTGTAGTCCTCGAGAATATTCCTAGAGAAGACCATAAAGGATTGCGTGACACTGCGGTTTTCATTGCATCAGTTTAATCTAAAGCTGGACTTTCTCACCGGAAAACCTCGACGTGTTTTGGGATATCCGTGTATCCCCGCCAGGTGAGAGAAGGTTGCCCATCCAATCCAGAGTTGGACTTTCTCACCAGAAAACCTCAGCGTGATTAGGATATGCATACATCCCAGTCGGGTGAGAGGTGGTTGCCTATCTACACTGCACTGGTCCAGTGTCTCCAACTTCAGCATTTTGTGGTCGTGGCCGCTACCCTTCCTAGTTGTGACCAGGACGGAGCTTTTGTCCAGGAGGACGAATTCTCGCCACTAGTAAGTTTCACCCATGGGTTAAGCCGGTTTAGGCGTATTATCCCAGTATGGGCGTGTTTAGGATGTGACCAACCTCTAGAGCGGAGGTACCGTGACATGAGTAGTCATCAAGTTTCACCCCTGGGTTAAGCCAGTTTAGGCATGTTTCACCAGTATGGGTGTATATCGGACGTGGCCGGTCTCTAGAGCAGAGGTGCCGTGGTATGAGTGGCTCTGGCCACGAGACTACCGATTAAACTTCACTTTATCCTTTACACCACCTTTTCACAGCGGTATAGCACAGCAACCCTAATCGCATTTTCTTCATTGGCCGGGAGGAGTTTCACTCCACGCGCAGCAGCCGAAAAATCTCGCCAGCAATGTCTTAGTTTAACACCTGGGTTAAGCCGGTTTAGGCAATCTGCCCCAGTATGGGTGTATATAGGACGTGGCCGACCTCTAGAGCAGAGGTGCCGTGATTTGAGTAGTCCTGGCCTCGAGATTACTGGCTACTTTATTTAATCCTTTCATTCACCTTTTCCACGACGGCGCTGCGCGGCAACCCTAATCGCATTTTTCTTCATTGCCCGAGAGGAGTTTCACCCCACGCACGGCAGCTGAAGAATCTCGCCAGCAGCTGGTTTTAAATCAGAGTTGTCCTTCTCTTAGATGAGCTACCAAACATGACTCTCATCTACCCGAAACGTCTGGCTTTCAGGTGCCAGATATTCCCATTCGCCCCTTCTCCTGTCAGTTTGAACAGTTCTGCCACGAGAAGGCCAGGAGCTGGACGTGGATTGTCAGAGTCTATTTGAGACGGACGCCATTTGAGACATTTAATTGGAGTGGAGAGCGTATCCCCAACCCCACTTCCGGCTATAACAGTCCTTAGAATCAATTTTCCTCCCAACTCTATGCTATCAATGTTAAACGTGGACACTAACAGCCAAGATCAAAAGAAAAATCATCACGACAGAAATGAGAAGTTTAAGGAGAATACTAAATATGACAAGAAGAGACCAAATAAGAAACGACACCATCAGGGCAAAGGTTGGAGTAACAAAAGTATTACACTATATCCAGAAGCAGCAAGTCAAATGGTTAGGATATGTTACACTGTTACCACCAGACAGTATATCGCAGAAAACATTCACACTAAGATTTGTGGGTAACAGAGGAAGAGGCCGTCCACGGAGGAGATGGAGAGAGGAAATAACAGAAGCATTAAATATCCCATTATTTGGAGCAAATCGTCGAGCCCTATCAAGATATCTATTTGTCCCCTCAATACAGAAAGGTATATGAGGAAGGAGACAAGACAAGACAAGGTGTGACATCCATGAATGGGTGAACAGGTACCTCAAATTGCTGACCAATTCCTCTATGAGTACTCGTGATTCGACAGTTGGACGCGAACATTGTTAGCGCCAAAATAAAGAACAGCATGGTTCTCCAAATTAAGATCTTCTGGGACACGTTTTGCTGATTTTGTCTTCTATGTTCGAAAGAGAAGAATATTCACTCTATCTGTAGTCTAAAAGTTAGAGAGCAGTACTCTCGTCATAAATTGTTAATATAAATTTTGCATCATTTCTTCACACCTGTAATGTTGTCCGTATAATGGATCTGTCCATTGGAATTTTTTGTATACATTTCTCTTTCTTATGATAAAAAGGGATTACAGTGCTATATAGATCCATGATGGTTAAACGTGAACAGTTAACGAACAACTCAGGAAGAAACTGGAGGCAACAGATATGTTGTTGTAGAGAAAGATGAAGCAAAAACAAAACAAAACAAAACAAAAACGGTCTGAAAGAAGGCATAAAGAACAACTAAAACTGGTTATAAGAAATGAACAATCACAATTCCTTGGACGTGTTACGAAAAGACAGAAGTTACAGAACCTGGTAATCACTGGAAAACTTAAGGGCTAACGGTGTAGAAGGCTGTGAGAAAATCATTACAAGGGACTGAGCAAATGGCACTGGGGGAAGAAAAAAAACATTTGAACTGATTGGACATGCCAGTAACTGCATAAGATGGAGAAGCATGATGCAACAGAGAAGTTATAGACTTTAGAAACATACACAAACATATGATATGATGCGAGAAGCATGCCGATGACCTTACAACAGTGCAACATACCATTAAAGATCTACGGAAATATAGCGAGTATGGACTTGCTAAACTGTGTTGACAGCAACGACTTTTGTGAGTTTCGAATTCCAGAAATAAGATGTGACAATGTCTGCCTGTAGAAACAAAATGTAAACGTTTTATGCTTGTTTTTTTTTTAAAAATTAATCTGTGTATATACAGGGAAAATATGTCTGCTATAGTATAATTACACTTAAACGTTTAGTCTCCCAAAACAAGGGCTATAGTAAATAGAGCAGAGATCTTTGCTCATGTGAAGTCGCCTTGACTATTGTGAGATTTTCCTAACAAATACATATCGATCTCCGAGATTGCATTAAGACAAGACATCGAAAACCATTTGCCTGGGCTAGTGATTCTACTGATAACTACCAAAATACCTTCACAGCCCATTCTGTTTCCCCTTGGCTTCAGTATACACATATGTTGTTAGGTATCTTATTATTTATGTGTGCTTTTTTTCTAGTACGCATTGCTTATTTACATAAGTTTTCAGTACAGTATTTACCTTATTTACCGTATTTATTTTAATATAGGATGCATCGACGTATAAGAAGCTCTTATAATTTGACAAGGAATGTTTTGGGAAAATTAAAATAAACAAAAAACTAAACTAAGACCCTGCATTTTCCATGAACTTCATAACCCTATCCTCCGTAGGGTCTTGGTTCAGGCTACATAAACAAACATAAAAGTGCCCTATAAATAATGGCATATCCTCAACCACAGCCAACCTGCCTGGAGCTAACGTGCTTGGGGTTAGTGCACAAATTACAGCCTTGTCGGAGCGATACATGCATTTATCACTCATGCAATATCATGATCTCAGTTTGGTTCAGTGATTGTGCTAGGATTGTTTTGTTTTTAACCGGTACAACTGTACTTTGCCTGAAGTACTTTCCGAAATATGGGTTTCTCACTACAACAGTCGGTATTTCATATATATATATATATATATATATATATATATATATATATATATATATATATATATCCTTCCCGTGCCGTTAAACGTCACATAGGGCTCGCAAAGTAGTTCGCCAATTTTTCCTGTCTTCGGTGAGTCTTTCAACCTCATCAAGGGATTTTATGCCTATTAATTTGGCCTCTCTTAACAATGTCCTCTTCAGAGTTTCACGCGGTCTGCCTCTTTTTCTTCGGCCTGTTGTGTTCCACTTGATAGCTTGTTTTGGGATTCTCTGATTATTTCTTCTCATCAAGTGACCAACATATGTCCATCTCCTTTTCCTGATCACCCATGAGATTGGTTGTTGTTCAGTCATCTGTCTTATCTCTGCATTGTTCTTGAATTCATTCCACTTGATGCCGAGTATTTTCCTTAGGCATTTGTTTTCAAACGAGTCTAATTTCTTTTCTATTTCTTTAGTTGTTTTCCAGCTTTCGCATGCATAAATGAGGGTGGATATTACATTTGAATTGAATAGTCTTAACTTGGTTTTTGTGCTTATAACTTTTGAATTCCATATGTTCTCAAGATTCTTGAAGATTGATGCTGCTTTTGCAATTCTGATCCTAACTTCCTTTCTAGTGTCACCATCCTGGTCTATGTAGCTGCCAAGGTATGCATATTGATTGACTTCTTCAATATCTGTCCCTTCTATGTGTATTTTTCCATTTTGATTGAGAGGAATTTTCATTATTTTTGTTTTGTCCTTGTTAATTTCAAGTCCTATTTTGCTAGCCAGTGAAGACAGGATATCTGTTTTTTCTTGCATGGAATTCACATTATTACTGATAAGAGTTATGTCATCAGCAAAATCAAGATCTTCTAGTTGGGATCTTTTTGATCTAGATCTTGTTCTAGATCTTTTTGTTGATATTACGATTCATTAATTATTAGCTGTGGAGATGACTGTGGCCCGCAGTTCCCCCATAGGCATGGGACCCGACCCTTTAGCGAAAGAAGGTTGTAGATTCTTTAGGTGGTTTAGAAGGTAGGATGTAGCCTAGCCAACAGTATTACTACAGCTATATATATATATCGGTAGCGTCCTCGACTGCAGTAACATTTGGCAGTGCATTAACAGCACCAACACTCGCTGAATAACGCTGTGTTCTAATTTAGCACAAGTAACTGACTATTACGACACATTCAGTAAGCAACGTACCTGTTAGATTCTTACAACCCGACTCTATCTCTCGCCGATTCAGCCAAATGTCATGTTTGCACCATACTATAACTGGCGTCCAGTTCTCTCTCCCCACCCCCACCCCCTCTTTTTTTCTGGTTTTAGGCAAGGTCAGACACTGTTTCGCACCCAAACCCTACCCAATCGGTCATTCACGAAATTTAGCAACATATCGACCAAGCAATCGCCGACCACTACGCCTTGTGGCGTTTTTGCAGGGCAGCAACACATCCTCTCCATTTCTCACGGTCTGCAGCCAGCCTTTACATAGTGGTCCTTATTTTCATGCACGAAGAAAAAAGACTAGCAGAAGATGACACAGGAACATCATAGATTCTAGATATATCACACTCCAAGACCTGTACCTACAAGCAGGTTAACCTTAAGCAGTTTGAAATATTCAGTGGGTGATATAAAAGACCTCGCTGAATAACTTGAACTCTTCAATTTTAAAACGTCTACCTCTGTGATATGACGAGGACATACTCAGACATCCTTTGAACTAAAAGTGAGGGCTTGATGCTGGCGAGATTGATGCGCTGCGCTGGCTCGTACACATTTGTTCTCTCTTTCACATTTTTCCTTTCTGAACGCGAAATATGTGATAACGTACACGGCTAGAAGTGTCTTCAAAATAGGTGGATGTAACAGAAAAAGTTGCAGAAAGGGCTGAGAAAGCGAGCGAAGAACGAATGAAGGGGAACCTGCGCACGTGTTCTTAGTCAATATCTATATGCTGCGGCATGACTGTCTACTACATTATGTTCCTGCAGCTGTAAGAAGATTACCTGCTATATCATCCTCCCTGCAGCTGTAACAATATTACCTGCTACATTATCCTCCCTGCAGTTGTGACAATTAAAACCACCTCTTATCCTCAAATACGTATGTTAAAACCACCTGTTATCCTCAGATTAGTATGTTAAAACCACCTGTTATCCTCAGATTAGTATGTTAAAACCACCTGTTATCCTCAGATTAGTATGTTAAAACCACCTCTTATCCTTACACCTTTATCTTTAAACCACTTCTCATCCTCAGTTACGTACCTTAAAACCAGCAGTTTCCCTCACACTTTCATATTACTCTTAAAACCACTTCTTTTTCCTCGGTTACAAACCCTAAAACGTCTTCTCGCCAGTTCCCGAAGAGAGACTGCAAGCAGAACTTCCATGAGAGAGTTCATGTGCTGCACTTTTATCGCTGACTTTGGATGCTGATACAACATCCTGCCTGTTGGTGACCACATCATTCTGTAGGCCGGCAGGTCAAGTGAGGCTTTAACGCCCCGCCTACTGGGTGTCTCAATGGTATGACAGGGTTACTGGGTATCTCACGGGCATGATAGTCAAGGGTGTCACAGGGTTATTGGGTGTCTCAAGGGCATGATAGTCAAGGGCATGACAGGGTTACTGGGTGCTTCAAGGGCATGATAGTAAATGGCATGACAGGGTTACTGGGTATCTCAAGGCTATGATAGTCAAGGGCATGACAGAGTTAATGAGTGCAATGGCATGACAGGGTTACTGGGTGTGTCAAGGGTATGACAGCCAAGGGCGTGACGGAGTTATTGGGACCCTCAAGGGCATGAAAGCCAAGGGCGTTACAGGGTTACTAGGTGTCTCAAGAGCATGACAGGGTTACTGGGTGCCTCAGGGGCATGACAGCCAAGGGCGTGACAGGGTTACTGGGTATCTCAAGGGATTGATAGTCAAAGGAATGACAGGATTACTCGGTGCTTCAAAGGCATGACAGAGTTTAGAATATTAGTTTTCTTTCATACAAGGTTCTATTCCTAACAGCGCATATGCAAAACAAAACCACATTTCTAGCAAATTTTAGACAAGTCGAATTATTGTCTAAAACATGAAAGTGCTTTTGTCTGCGTGTATCCAAGATTAAAAGTTTTATCAGAACCCCGCCCCCCCCCCCCTTTTTTTTTTGTTCAGCTATTACAGGAATTGTATTTTTGTCCTCAGAACATAACAACTTTCTACAAAATGTAAAAACATATATGTTTGTTTACTCGGGGGTAGAGGGGAATTATTCATTAGGCAGAACAGGCCTTAAGACCAGTGGTCCCATGTGAAGAAAAAAAAAACCTATAATCTAATACAGAGTAGTGTCTTGTGAATCTTATATCATGAGATTGGGGAAGGCGGAGGGCTTTGCCTAGGGGGCCTAAGTGATTGTTATTCCTTCATTTATCACACACAAGACACACACACATTTAGAAGTTTAATATTGCACTCTTTTGATATGTTTTTTCACAAAACTGTACGTTTACCTTCTGTTGACGAGCTTAGAACTGGTGTGCCCAGACCTGCAAAAAGAACTCTTAGATACTGGCTGTACAGAGCCATGCTCTTGATGACACGTCGTACATTATGTACGAATATATGTAGAATTTTGGTGCGTTACTCCAAGAATGTTATCTACATTCAGAGCTATATGTCTGTATGCTTCATATCTCTTACGGTGGGAGTCTCAACAAATACGATTTCCTCTGCAGCTGGTCAGGATCTGTATGCTTCAATTCACTTGTGTTATAAGATTCCATCAGCCTCTCATGTCACATAACGAAGCTACTTCTGAGAATAATTATGAGAAGAACAAGGAAAAAGATAAAAATGGAAATAGCAGATGAACAGTTTGGATTTGTTGAAGGAAAAGGAACACACAATGCCATTTATACTTTACGAACACTAACAGAAAGAGCTTTAGAAGTACAGAAAGATCTCTACTTATGCTTCATTGATTATACCAAGGCATTTGACAAGGTGAAACATAATGAAATTATTAAAATGCTTGAAGACATCAATATAGACGGCAAAGACTTGAGGATTGTAAAACATCTATACTGGCAGCAAGAAGCAGCAGTTCGAGTTGAAAATAGAATTGGAAAATATCAACCTATAAAACAAGGGGTGCGACAAGGATGTGTACTATCTCCAGACCTTTTTTCTCTGTACAGCGAGAACATTCTAAGAACAATCATCACAGAACCAGGCATAAAAATTGGAGGATACAATATTAACAACCTACGGTATGCTGACGACACAGTACTGATAGGTGAGAACCAACAAGACCTGCAAAATCTCTTGGATAAAGTCGCCAAAGAAAGTGAACAGAAAGGCCTTACTTTGAACATCAAAAAGACAGAGACTATGGTTATATCTAAGAAGCAGAATCCACCAGCATGCAGTATTAAATTAAACGGAACCATTCTAAAGCAGGTGCAGAAATTCAAATACCTTGGAGCAGTAATAACTTCAGATGGGAAATGCATAACAGAAATTAGGAACAGAATAGGCCAAGCAAAGATTGCATTTCAGAGAATGAGAAACATATTAGCTAACACATCTTTATCAATGAATGTTAGAAAACGAGTCCTAAAATGCTATATTGAACCTATCTTGTTATATGGAAGTGAATCATGGACAATAGGCAAGTCTGCACAAAAATCATTGGAAGCAGCAGAAATGTGGTTTATTAGAAGAATGTTGCGAATCCCCTGGACAGCAAAAATAACTAATGAAGAATGTATGAGAAGAGCTGGAGAGACAAAAAACCTTGTCAAAAAGATAAGAGAGAGACAATGTACTTTCATAGGACATGCAATGAGAAGAGGGGGCATTGAAAATATTATAACAACAGCAAAAATAGAAAGAAGAAGATCAAGAGGAAGACCAAGAGAAATGATACTGGACAGTCTGACGGGATGGTGTGAGAGGAGATCACCAACTGAACTGATGGCCTGCATGAAGGATCGGGTACTCTGGAGAAGCATAATAGCCAACGCCAGTCGGCACGGCACCTGATGATGATGATGATATAAGATTCCATGGGAGCAGAGAGTGCGTTGTGGGCAGATATAATCGCAAGACAGTGTTTCTACATCCAAACCTAAGAATTTTTTTTGGAAAATGGTGGGTTTTCCGCTACACGCTTTGAGAAGAGCAACCGTCCAAGATGTCTTGAAGTTGTTCATCACGTTTGGTATTGGAAAGTAGAGCTGGGCAGGAACCGAATTAGTAACCAGTTCTTTCGTTAAAAGCAAGTACTCGGTTCTTACAAATCGATTCCTGATACCGAGTAGTACCAGTTTGGAACCGCTTTACAATACATAATCCAAATCAATTCCAAATATCGGTAGAACCGTGTGCTGACGGGCAACTGTGCGGACGGAATGGGGTCTGATGATCAGGTCTTGTCTGGAAGTCAATGACTCAATACCGCCATCACGCCCTGTCACTCAGCGGCTACCCCTTCCCTTCCTTTTACAGTAAACATTAGAGCCTTTCTACGTTCACTGTTAACTGATGAATCATTTTAACCACAGTGGCCGTATCTTTCAGTAAATGTGCTAATTTTATTTGTTAACGTTGATGAACAGAAAGTCCTCTCACGAAACTCTTTGTTATAAGCCTGCGATTCTAGATTTACTTCATTCACCGCGACCCGGTGTGTTCTACTACTAACCATGTGCAAATAATGGCCCAAAGATCTAATGTCAGTTGTGTGTGGAGACATGGACAAGCGCGGGGGGGGGGGGGGGGGGGGGGGGGAGGGAGAGGGACTGTCATCAGGCTTATTTGCAAGTCATCACTCACATTTAACAAGTGCACTAACATGAGGAATCGGTTCTACGAACCCACTGAAAGGCTACAGGAAAGACTCGGTTCCAAAAAAAACCCAAAACCCAGCTCTATTTCACGGCTCCACGTGCCGGGATTTAAGAACAACTTTTTTCCCACCGGAAACAGGGAGAGCGTGTGTGTGTGAGAGTGTGTGTGTATGTGTGTGTGAGAGAGAGAGAGAGAGGGTGTGCGTGTGAAAGAGAGTATGTGAGAGAGAGAGAGTGCGTGTGTGAGAGTGTGTGAGGAATGCGTGTGTGTGAGAGTGAGGCCGCGTTTTTTTTTTAAAAATAAGATTTAAAATATCCGGGACTGCACGAGGTTAGCATGTGACTGATGGCTGGAACTATGAATTATTAATCACAAATACTACATTAAAACGCTCTGAAATTACTACCGAGTTTGTAGTGTGCTACCTTTTATTTCATGTTATGCTATGCTTTTATATACTGTTGCTTTTTTTTTGGAATAATTCTGTACACTGAGGACGGTAGTTCTCTTTGTTTGTTTTGCTGTTCATGTCATTCAGCCATTATTTATCTTGGTGTTCTTTTCTTCCTAATTCTTCCTTGCAGGCTTCGTTGAACCAGCGCTTTATGGTCTTTACTCCCATGCATTCTCCTGCTGTCTTCTTTATAATGGTTCCTACTTGTCATCAGTACTTTTATCATTTTCATTATCTCTTGTGTTTATCTTACGGTTTAGCTCCTTTCTGAATTCTTCTTCACTTTCTTGTCTTTCCAAAGCTTCTCTATTTATTACTGGGCTTTTTATATGAAAGACATGTTGAGCAAGATGCAGACATACCATCAAATTAAGAGAAAACATGGACTTCTATAAAAAAAAACTGCGAATGAAAAGAAAACATGTAACAGGCGGAAAGAACATTCCGAAAAGCTGCTAAACTGTGTCTTACCTACAAGCAACACACTAGCATTGGAAGAAGTACAGACGTGTGAACATAAAGAATAGGGGACAGAGGTAGAAGAAGTCATCGACAGCATCGTGCGTCTAAGAAGCAACACAGCAACGGGTTCAGTTGGAATTGTTCCAGAACTGATTAAGGAAGGAGGTCTAAGTCTACATGACACTACGCGCAATGATACAACAAATGTAGAGAGATGAAAAACTCCCTAGTAAATGGAGACAATCATTACTGATTCCAATATTCAGGCAATGAGATAGCAAATGTGAAAACTTTTTTAAAAAAAATTATTGCTGCAAACAAGCTACAAGATACTATCTATTACACTATTATACTGATTAAAATCGCGAGACCATACTGGGAGGCTACCGTAGATCAAATATTTCATCTACGTCAAAGAGCAGAGAAGTACTGGGAATATAGAAAAGTACATAACATCTTCATAGATTTCATGATAGCATACACAGAAGCACCACATGGAAAATTATGACAGAATCTGAGATACACAATATACGAACGAATCAATCTGACCAGAATATGCATGGAGGATACACAAAATATAGTATCGCATAAAGAAAGAAAATCGAGACCTTTCTTTATAAGAAACGGTTTAAAACAACGGAAAACATTATCCCCATTAATACTCAGCATAGTGTAAGAAAAGGAAAGTGACAGAAGAAAGCAGTACAGAAGAGCAGGCGAACAAGCTGAAACAGGATACGATGACGACATCGACCTAGTAGGGGAGACTATGCAAGAAGTCACTAATACCTGCATACGCCTGAGAGATGTGGCACTAAAAGTGGCCTGATCATTAACCAAGATGAAACAGTATATGAAGATATCAAGAGATCAGGGACAGAAAGATCCAGATTGTATAATCATTGGAGATATGACCATCAGGAAAACAGAAACATACACATATCTAGGCACAACCTTCAACAGAACCAACATAGTAAGCTATTCGAGGAAATTAGAGTATAGACAGAGAATAAAATATACTTCGCCTTGCAACATTTGTTTAAATCCAAAATCCTGTCCCTGAATACCAAAAATAACAATCCACAAATCTACAATAAGACCAGCCGTCGTGTATGGATGATCAGAAATGTGGAGTACAACAAAGAAAGATTAACAATAAATGCAGATCTTTGAAAACAAGAACTTAAGAAGAATTTGTCCGCCCGTATTGGATACCAACAGTGGGGAATAGAAAGCTAGAAAGAACACTGAACTGAACAGCCTATTTAAATCACGGCGGATTATAAACGTCTTGAAACTGAACAGATTATGCTGCTTGGGGCATGTATAAAGAACGGAAGGGAACAGACAAATGAAAATATGTAAAGAGATGAAGGAAATAAGACCAAGAGGTAGACCAAGACTGGCATGGAGTGACATCACAGAAAAGGATATAAAAGAAATTGCTGTCATCAACTACAGAAGATTAAGACAGGAAGGAATGGAGAACTTTTTATCTGCAGCAGTTAGCCTGAGGAAGAAGAGGTGTGCTAGGTTTTGTAATGCGCCGCCCATTAACGCCACATTCATCTATTTACAGGTTCTCCCCCTAGGATCATTATGTGACATACCACACTCTGATTTTGACTTAATCTGCAAATATCTATCGCTTGCCTGCTGAAATGCTTCGACACTAATACCACGATGGTTACTCTGGCCTAATATACAACAAAGCATGATCTCATTTAGAACGTGTTGTACCAGCCACCCAAGCTTTTACTACTGTCTTCTAACCGTGCACGTCAAAGGGTAAAAATGAGGCCGAGGTTTTGTAATTTGTTTGTGAAATGATGTGTGTGTTAATACTTGTGCTAACAAAATTGATTTGCTGCAATATAAACAGGGTTTATAAGTCTGTGAAATATTTTTTTAAAAACTCGCAACAAATAAACTACTTAAGGGATCATGATTATTCTTGTGCCAGGAGAGAGAGAGAGAGAGAGAGAGAGAGAGAGAGAGAAACTCTTCAAGTTTTTTTGTTTTTTTTAAATAAGCTCGCATGCAGAGCTCCCGTGGTTTGCCGCTAGGAGGCAGCAGTAGCAAATATGGCGTTCAGTAAACGTATGCAGTCATTGTGTGTTTTGGAATACGCAAGAACCTCGTCCGTTGTGACTGTGCAGCGACAATTTCAGCGGAATTCCAGAAGGCAACACCTGTTTTCAACAGTATCAAGAAGTGTAAACCAAATTCCGGAATGAAGGCGAAGGCTTCGCTGGTAAGCTTCTCTAACACGATTCACGCTTTCTTCGCTTGGTCCTGGACGCCCCACCGTAGGAGCTGTACACGAGAGAAGTAGTTTATTTGTTGGGAATTTGTTACGTTTTACGAACTTATGAATAACCCTGTATATATGCCATATAAATAACAAACGTAGCCTTTCGGTCTTATATTGTTGACTGGATTTCTTCCTTTTGATCAACGTATTCCAACATAAAATAAAAAAGGGGGTATGGGGGATAGAAGAGATGGGATGATGATAATGATGATGATAGTTATAACAAGGGCATGAAAATCAAAACAAACTGGTCATGCACATTCCATGGTTAGTGTCACATAGTACTAGCATTACATTCACAACACAGAACTTTGCAAATTTTGGTTTTGAGTCCGCCATCTTTCAATGATCCCATTTTCAAAGTAATCTCCCCTGATACCGACGGCCATACCGTTTTATCATCTGTGAATTGACTCAAAACTTTTTTTTGCAAACTGTGTAAAAATTAATGTGTACATGTTACTTGTCCTCGCTGTTTTCACATGCACAGCTCTGGGCATTCCTCATGCAAAATTCACACTCTTCTCAAATAAGGCAAAAAAAACAAACAAACCTTGGCATGCACTATCTCACACTATCACAGAAGGCAGCAATCTTGATATATACCATCATACACGAATTTACCCAAGGCTCAAGTTAGCGTTTGTAAAACGGAAACAATTGCCGCAGACTAAAAGTGAAAATATGGAAAAATTTGATGTGTGTTATATTTCTCCCTTCGCTCGACGTGGTCTAGTAGCTAGTGCACACGCCTGCATCAGTATGGACCTATTTAAAAAAATGGGCACGGTGCGTGAAAAAGGTGGGGGAGACAACAAGCACTTAGGCCAGGTGCTGGTCTTCTTATCTCACAATTCTGTGATAGCACTAAAACTCCATGGCACGGCAGCATAAGCCATGGAGTATAATTGTTATATATTTATTTCTCTTCACAAGATTAACGCCGATTATCTGTCTCACAAACTGTTTACATATACCCAACAAAGTTCATGTACCCACGAAGGCTCTCAACAGACTAGCAGTCACCCATCAAGATTGCTTGCCTTCCCTATAACATCAGTATACCAACTAACTAGACATAGAATAGAATAAAATTAGGAATAGGGGAAAAAAAAACTTTATTTTATAGTCACAAGTGCCAATACTGAGGCAAGAATGGACTTGAAGTGCAAAGACAAATGAGTTATGATTACAGAAAAACCATAAGCCAAAACTATAAATGTTTATACAAAAAAAATGCTAGCATATAGCCTTCAGAACTGGGCTAACGAGCTGTGACAATGCATGCTGCAGATCTCTACAACTGCGATGTTCACATAACATTTGATATCAGAAATAAAACAGAAAAAAAAAATTTAAAAAAGTAAAAGCAAGAATGCACAACATAAAACATCAAAATTCCCACATTATATACCAAACTGTGATTAGGTTATGGATCTTTATATAAATGAAGCCAAGCATGCAATGCATGGAATCATTCAATACAAGAACAAATCAAGCACTAATACACAAAATTAACTGCTTACAACTACTGTATATTCAAAATGTAGTGTTAGCATAAAATTCAATTTGTACTCATATATAATGGAAATACAACCCATGCCATTAATTCAACAAAAAAAAAAGAAACATGGTAAACTCAAATCAAATCATGAATCAAAGGGCACACACATACAAAAATAAACTGTACAATTCATTTCTCTACAGTGTTCAGCTGGTCCAAGTTAAATATTTTGCCAAAAAGTCTACTATGTGTTTTTCTTCATTGTTCTTTTAAAAGCAGGTACAAAGATCCACTTCAGTTTGGGGGGGGGGGAATGATTTCTTTGTCCATGGACCTTACTCAACTGCTATAAATAACCAGAATGAAGGACTCTGAGATTCACCACGTGATTTTGATAACTTTGTGCCATATTTTACCCGGCCTGTGGTATTCTCTTCAGTCCGTACAAGTCTTTTATTTATTTATTTTTTTGTATGTTGCTTAACACACTATAATTTTTAAAACACCAGAAATAATTTGCCAGTACTTATGTTTCCAGTATTTCATGCAGATAATCTAAATGTTATCCTGCCACATGCATAGCTGTGGAAAGTTGTCTTAGAAATGTGGACTGTTACTGTGAAAACACCAGCTAAATTGTGCACTGGTTCCAAGCTTATTTTACAACTATTTCTGTTATCAAACATACGTTTAAAAAAGAAAGAAAAAGAAAAAAAAATATGCAAAGACAGAAAATCATAATATCATATGAAATGGTGACCACAACAGATGGTCGGTGTTTTTGGAAGAAAGAATATTTCAATGAATTACTGCACATAAAAGATCTTTGACCTTGCTTTTTTTTTTTTACTTCTACACTAGTAAGTATTCAACCTGAAAACTTATGCAAGGAAACAAAAAGAAAAGAAAAGGAAACTTTGCCTCCAAATTGTACCATACAATTCTGTACCACAAACACTTGATTCTTAGATCCTCTGCAACAAATCTTTTCTGTACATCTGACTATATTGGTTCAACTAAAAGCTTTGAACAGCTGACCGCACTGACAGCTCTGATAACCAAACAAAAAGTACAAGAAATAACAACACATTTTCTGGATTGTAATTTTCTGATGTAATTAAATATGATCAGTCTTAGCAACTTTAACAAAATATCATGGAAGACATTTATTTGATTTTTTCCCCTTATTTTTTGACCAAACTGACATGTAAAAACAAAGATCAGTGTTAAACACTTCCATAACCTGACTATCACATTAAAAAAAAAAAGGACAGTTATGTCAATAACTTAAAAATGTGAATACTGTTGTATAGCAGCTGTGATACGTGTTAATTTCTAAATTCTATGAGTTAAAAAGAAATTTTCCAGAAGAAAACAAATGATTTCCCATTTTAAACTTTGTAGAAAGATGGGTTTCTAGCACTTTGTTGTATATACTCATATATTCAGAACAAAAAAAAAAAAAAAAACAGCCTCAGAGAACTTTGAAATTAACAAAGAATCACAAGCTGGGAAGAAAATGGTGAATAAGAATGAAAAAAAAAAAAAAAGCAAACAAAAATGCTCAGCTGTCTCATACAATAAACTCACATTAAACAGTGAATTATAACCAACCAATAACACTGAATTCAGTACAACAAATGAAATCAAAAGCAATGCTGTTGATATATTGGTAGAGTCAAATCATAAAATATGCAATAAACTGCTGAACTTGTCAACAGATGACTGCAAATATAAACTGTAGTAAAATGACACATTAAAACGTATAGTACTAACATGTACCAAACATTTCTGACATATCTTGGCTACATTCACAACATTGTACAATGATTTACAGCAACTAAAACTCGAACATCCTTCCAAGATGTAACTCATGTTTGTGAGATTCAGTTCACACATCAGCATACAGCAAGTGAATTAGTCTTTGAACTGAAGCAGAAATATTGTGCGCTTCAAATTCTGAGAAGAAGAAATAAAGTAACTGAATGTAATTCACTTTATCCATGCAGCAACCACAACCTCTAAAATTACTACACAGACAAAATAATCTCTAATCTAAAGCATTCTTTGGTTCTAATGTTGTGTAAATATCTAATAATATCACAATTTATACAAATCTAACCTGGACAGAAGCATTACCCAGTTTGTTTGGAAAGTTAGTAACAGTTAAGTTTACAAACACAAAATGTAATGTAATGTAGACTGAGAGATGGAAGAATATATGAAGACAAGCCCAGTTTTGAAACATAAAGTGAACTACAGTTTAAAACAAAACAAATATGTCCTGCATTCCTTTGTACAATATAAAAGTATTTGAAATGAAATGACTTCTCTCCTTATTGCAAGTTAACTAAACTTTATACTTGTATAAATCTGACTTTTTTAACTAAACAAACAGGACATTGAGATTAGCAGACTAGTTCAGACAATAGACAATACAGGCAAACCACAATATGATGGCCCATCTGAATAACTTGGTCCTCACACTCTCCTACAGAAAGAATAATATATCAGGATATTTCCCTGCAGTATATCATGTCAGTCAGTCAGAGGTCTTGTTTCAAACAAGAAAAACAATTTTGAAATAATCTAAATAGTAAGTGCAGGACTTCTGATCATACATCATATTATACAACCCAAGCGTCAGTATGGACTACTCTAAACACTCAAGTGCTGTTTATAAATGTAGCATTACCTCCACATGATTTCAACATCCACATCATAACAATTTTTAATATCCTTGAAAATAAAAATGAACTTCTGAAAAAGAAAATTACATAACCTCAGATTGAAATCCAAATTCTCTTCATGATTTTTTACTCATTCCTAGAAGTTTAGAATCACTGACCTATTCCTCATTTTGTTGGACTGCATCATTTACTTAAAATTATTTACTTATAACCAAGTCTGCCGGCTGTCCATCAGGAGCCATGTTATATTAACTTTGGTATATAACACATATCATTTCTTTCATACAGAAACTCTAACTATGGCAAATATGTTGTCAAAAGAGAGTAAAGTGACAAGAAAGTAATGTAAAAGCAAGCAGCAAAATTTCTGCTCATTTCGCCTCCTACTGACTGTTTTGTGAGGTATGCAAAATATTACAATCTTCAGAAAGAGTTTGTGCTTCAGTCATTAATATCTCAATTAGAAATGGTTGCAAAAAGCTGTGATAACCATGAATCATTAACAAACAAGTATCAGACATCAAGTTAGAAACTAGTACTCCAGTTACATTTCAGATGAACAAAACAGGTCTATGGCATCTGTTCAAATAAAAGGTTAAAAAAAAAAAAAGTTGGTTTGCTTTAGCGAAAATTAAATGCAGACACTTGAAATCTGGCTTACCTTCATGATTGTTATTTGAGTACAAAAGCAAAACACATTAACTATTGTCTTATTGCACTTACATGAGCTACAAACAACAGCATTTCCATACAGCCACATCATAAATGTACATTTGAGTGTACAGTTTTGATTTTCATTTTTTTTTCTTTTGCAAACAGGTAACAAATTCTACATAGCAAAACACATATGGAAAACATACAGATCAAAAATTTCAGATAGGGCATTTGATACTAGCAAGATGACAAATCTTTCTAATCCCCATAACAAAATGAAATTCTGATACCATCTTGACTGAGGTATGTTTATTTAAAAAAGGCTATTAACAGTATCCATTTAAATTAATCTTGTCATAAGTCTGTAAACAAAATTAATATTCAATTATATGATGAAGAATGGAAGAGATAAGACTTAATTTTTAGCACTTCAATAACCAAAAAGTATGCAGACCCAAACTCCATAAAAAATCAAAGAATTATATCACCACACCTATCTGTTCATTTATTCATGAGTTATATCTGAATGAAAATCTCTCATGAATTGAAAAGGTCTGCTAGTGTGAAATGTTTTATACACAGAAGATCAAACTTACAACACAAAACATACAGAAGCATGGGCAAGACTACTTTTGGCAGGTTTCAAGCAAGATTTTCACAGCTACTTAGAAAAGCTCACTACATCATGGGCTCAAATAATAACCACATCATGTAGACAAATAGTAACCACATTTCATTGTGCAGACAAGCAGTAACAGCCACATTAAAACATGTAATACCCATACTAAATCATGTTGACATATAACAGTCATAGTTTAACCAAAACTGACTTATATGCCCAGTACATCAACACTTTTCACAGCAACCATCCTCCTCCTTACACACATAACAACATTTGCTTTTTTTTAATAATCAGATTGTAATCTCTGTTGCTTTCATCTTTCTCCTAGATATTGTTGATTCAATTTTAAATGCAGCTGTACCCTTTCAACCCAAATTTGAAATTTAAAAAATGACAGGTCTCATTCTTTCAAGTATTTCAAATGTATGTCACATATTTCAATAAATTCTTTCATCTATTATGCGGAAAACAAAAGGTTTAATGTAATTTCTGTACTCCCATGAATAAATCTTGTCAAATTATTCAGTGTTCAGAAATCAGGGCCAGACCACTACTACAGCAGTCTTCTTTCAGCTTTTCACTTCTATATCCTCTTGGTACCTTTCTTCAGCTTTTTACTTCTATAATATATCCTCTTGCCACCTTTCTTCAGCTTTTTACTTCTATATCTCTTGCTACCTTTCTTCAGCTTTCCAATTCTATAATATATCCTCTTGCTACCTTTCTTCAGCTTTCCAATTCTATAATATATCCTCTTGCTACCTTTCTTCAACTTTTCACTTCCGTAATACATCCTCTTGCTACCTTTCAGACACCTGCCTGACACTTTAAAGGGAAAAGGCAGAATAATAACTAATGCTAACAACATAAAGAAAAAACAAACAAACTTCATAACCAGGACATCACTGAACAGACTTTTCAACAGACATCCTTCCTCAAGTAAAATATTCCAATATAACTTTGTATCAGAAGTCATTCACTGATTTTTGAAAAGCAGTTATTTGT
The DNA here is from genome assembly GCA_009760885.1 of Achatina immaculata. Taxonomy (NCBI): domain Eukaryota; kingdom Metazoa; phylum Mollusca; class Gastropoda; order Stylommatophora; family Achatinidae; genus Lissachatina; species Lissachatina immaculata. The sequence goes on along the minus strand of CM019719.1, from coordinate 31,205,803 downwards.
GAAACAATGAATTACAAATACATTTTAAAGATACATGGATTATACATGATTATACACATTTCTTTTGGTAAACAATTGCAAAAAATGATACAGAATATTTACAGATGAAAAGAATACTTTTACTGGCTTATATTTTACACTTGTCTAATGATGTCTTGGGGAGGGAAGAACTTGTGTTCATATGTTGAAATTCAACAAATCAAGCAGTTCAATCAACATTTCTAAAACTGATCTTTCACACAAAAATCCTATCAAATAAAAAAGGTGATATTCTACTTAGAGGAGGAGGGATGTGTATTTCTAAACTCCATATTTTGTATGCCCAAGTCTGGACCGATGTGAAAGGTATCTTCATTAAATCTTGGATACATCTTGTGTATACTGTCCTACATTGTCTATCTGTATCAACGAGAGGATGTAAGCAAAGTATATTAATGATCCACTTATATTCAAAATGGTGGTGGTGGTGGCAGGAAATGAGAAACTCTGCATGAGTTTTATACCTCTTACCATATCACTGGCCATTTTAATGGATTTTGACACATGAAAACTAAAACAGCTGCAAACACATGGTTCTGATTTGTAGTTAGCAACTTCAGTTTTATCTGCCATCATCGTTATCTAAAAACAGCCATCATGTCATTTACCAGTTAAACATGGCAACTGTGCTGTTTTATTACAAAGTCATTTTGTGTGTTTTGAGTGATTTTTAGTAACACTTGTGACAGTCTTATACTGATGTTATTACTCCCTACTTACCATGAATGAATTTTATACTACTACAAAAATCAACTATGTGAAATGAAATTCCATTAAAATGAGCATTCATAATTAATTTTTTTCCTTAAATTTGAAATACTGTACCCCTTGCAACTAAAGTGTGTTTTCTCACTAACAAAAATGCTTGGACACACCTGGTACATAATATTACAGAGTACATTTTACAATGATGTCACCATGAGTACTGATCTTTTAATTCTGAAATATAACAGTTTGATTTAAGGTTTGAAATGTGCTACATTTGAAGAAAAAAAAATGGGGAAAGGGAAGAGGAAAAGATCCATCTCAGCACTTGTCTCAAACAAGCAGCTAAAACTTTCAGTCAAGCCTTACCTTACTGCTGTGTCTGGCATAAACCTTGCTTTTAATAACACAGGCATGAAGAAAACTTTTAAAAATTTCTTTTTTTTATGACTTACATGAGTGTGTCAATGAATTCATAAAATAAGATCACTGAAGGTAAAACAGCATTTATAACAAAGATATAAAATTACACAGGCATGGTGACTAGATAAATTTGTTCCAAATAAAGCTAATAGTTTGAGTATTTGTAAACAGATTCACACTTCCCAACAAAAAAAGTTCCACTGTCCATGCTACACTGCTCAAACACACAGAGTTAACCATAGCCAGAATATCATCTTTGTAAAACTGCCTCCACAGCATGTTGCAATGGTGGCTTCAGATTTATGGAGAAAAATGAACACAAAAATTCAAAAGAATTTAAGTGTCACTTTAATTTAAAAAAAGAAAGATCAAATCTTCCTGATAATCACTGAATGTTGTGCTCAGGAAGTATGTGAGATTAACCTAGAAAAATGAATCTGTTTCTGATGATGTAAGCAGTTCTAAAAATGTTGACTGCTAGAGAACAACCTGACAGAAGACATGGACCAAGTAAATGCATTGTAACAGTAACCCTACAAAGTTCAAACAATGGAAGTCCTGTTCATCAAGAGTGACGATGCTTGGGAGATTGATCTTTGTTGTAGTAGCTTTCGGTTCAAACGCCTGTGCCTGCCCTATCGTATTAAGCTGAAATGGAGGCCACTTCAAATCCTTTAAATTTCTTCTGATAATGCTTCGCAGTCAACAGTATTTGGTGAGGAAAAGCTGTAATACTAGTATGGCGCAAACCGCTGATAACCTCCTCTATAAACTGCTGCCTATGAAGAGATGAAATCTGAATATTAGACTTATGGTATTATTTGTTCCCTTGAATATTCTTTTCTTTTTCTTTTGTTCAGTTTATTCCTACCTGATCACAGTCTGTGCACATAGGACAACAGCATCATGAACAATGTGCTTGTTCTTCATATACTGACAACTATGTGTATAGTGTACTTTGATGTACTCTGATACTGACAACTGTGTGTATAGTGTACTTTGATAGTGACAACTGTGTGTATAGTGTACTTTGATAGTGACAACTGTGTATATAGTGTACTCTGATAGTGACAACTGTGTGTATAGTGTACTCTGATAGTGACAACCGAGTGTATAGTGTACTTTGATAGTGACAACTGTATGTATAGTGTACTCTGATAGTGACAACTGTGTGTATAGTGTACTTTGATAGTGACAACTGTATGTATAGTGTACTTTGATAGTGACAACTGTGAGTATGGTGTACTTTGCTGATAAAATTTTATTTCAGAAATGGTTCATAACACAAGTATCTGACAGCAGTTTATACTGCTGGCTTGACCAGCATGCATTAGGGCCAGATCAAGTCTTTTTTTATCATGAGAAACATAAATGGCTTTGTATTTTTTAAAACAAAAAAACTGTTTTTATGCAGTTTTATTCAAGTTTTAGGTGACTTAAATTTTACATTATAGTGTTAGCTAAATATAGGCACTATATCGTTTCTGGAAACATAAAGGATATGTTTATTATAAAGTTGTTTGTGCAGAGCTGGGATTTTTGGTGTACAGCATAAAAGCTAAAAACTCATCTTGGAACTCTTGGAAGTCCTCTCATTACAGCTGGATTACTCTTGTTCTCTTTTATGATATTAAATCCTCTGTACAAATGTAATTTCCTGCAGCTCTTGCAACAGATTTAAACAGCCTTTTTTTTTTCTATTCTGCAATGTGTCAAAAGTATTTTGCAAGGAGGTTATTTTGAACAGACTTAAAGATATAGTGGATACCACAATGAGAGAAGAACAACCAGGATTTCAAAAGGGGAGAACCTGTCTCGACCAGATCTTTACTCTAAGAATAATACTTGAAGAACATATTGAAAAGCAGAAACCATTAATACTGAACTTCATAGACTTTAAAAAGGCATTTGAGATTCATTATGGAGAATTTTAAGTCTATATAGAATACCATCTAAAACTGTCAACATCATTAAGGACTTCTACAATGGATATGTTTGTGCAGTCAAGACAGAAGAAGGGATGAGTGAATGGTTCCAGATTGAAACAGGTGTGAAACAAGGATGTATACTGTCTCCTTTGCTTTTTGGAACTGCAACAGACTTCATAATGAAAAAATGCTGCACAGGTAACATAGGTACTGACTGGGTACATGGGACCTAACTAGAAGATCTTGATTTTGCTGACGACATAACTCTTATTAGTAACAATGTGAATTCCTTGCAAGAAAAAAACAGATATCCTGTCTTCACTGGCTAGCAAAATAGGACTTGAAATTAACAAGGACAAAACAAAAATGACTCTTCCTATTAATCAAAATGGAAAAATACATGTAGAAGGGACAGATATTGAAGAAGTCAATCAATTTGCATACCTTGGCAGCTACATAGACCAGGATGGTGACACCAGAAAGAAAGGAAGTTAGAATGAGAATAGCAAAAGCAGCATTAATCTTCAAGAATCTTGAGAACATATGGCATTCAAAAGTTATAAGCACAAAAACCAAGTTAAGACTATTCAATTCATATGTAATATCCACCCTCATTTATGCATGCGAAAGCTGAAAAACAACTAAAGAAATAGATAAGAAATTAGACTCTTTTGAAAACAAATGCTGAAGGAAAATACACGGAATCAAGTGGAACGAATTGAGGAACAATGCAGAGATAAGACACATAAGACAACAACCAGTCTCATGGGTGATCAGGAAAAGGAGACGGACATATGTTGGCCACCTGATGTGAAGAAACGACCAGAGAATCCCAAAACATGCTATCAAGTGGAACACAACAGGCCAAAGAAAAAGAGGCAGACCACGTGAAACTCTAAAGAGGACATTGTTAAGAGAGGCCAAATTAATAGGCATAAAATCCCTTGATTAGGTTGAAAAGCTTACCAAAAACAGGAAAAATTGGCAAACTACCTTGTAAGCCCTATTTGATGTTTAACGGCACTGGAAGGATATAAGATAAGAATGTGTTTGACCTTTCCGCCTTGCTAAAACCAATAATAAATGTACTCAAATATTCAGCAGAAAATGAACATTTGATCTTCTCAATGACTGTTCACAAATAGTCAATTCATGTGAACAAGACCACTCACTAAAAATATGCATTCAAGAAAAATGTCACAAATTTTATATTAAATTTTAAATTATTTCTTACATCTGTTTTTGTGTTGTTCCAGAAATTTGCATATACAAAAGTTAATTACAGTTTACTAGTGTGACATTTTAGTTTATATCTGATTTAATTTGACTATAATATTATAATATGCATTTATTTAATGCCCATGTCAGGCAATGAGGAGAGGAATCTGTAGTACTTGAAATTATAGCACAGTAGACTCTCCATTAACCAGAACTCAAGCAACTGACAAAAAAAGATTGAAGAAATAATACTTCAAATAAAAATTAAAATAAAATCAATATTTAGCGGAAATGTAAGTTTGTGTATCTTAAACTAAACTGATATTCATTTATTTTTCAAGAAAGCTGCATGCAAGTTTGTCAGTACAGCTTTATCTCTACTGATGTAGAACCAAAATCACCCACATCCACTTCTCCTGATCATGTGCCAGCTATATCATCATCAGATCCTGATGTGATGTTTACCCAGTAAAATTTCTACCTCTACTGTAACAGGAGAGAGAGAGAGAGAGAGAGAAAGGTGAGAGAGAGAGTGAGTGAGTGAGAGGGTGAGCGAGCAAAAGTGAGTGAGAGAGAGGGTGAGAGAGAGAGTGAGTGAGTGAGAGGGTGAGCGAGCAAAAGTGAGTGAGAGAGAGAGAGAGAGAGGGACAAAGTGAGAGAGTGGGTGGGTGCATATGTGTCTCTCTTTCTGTCTGTCTCTCTCTCTCTTCTTTTTCAAAGTTACTTGAAATTAAAAACAAAAATATGTGAAGTTCATTATGTTGAGAAGTTTATCTAAAATTTAACACTGCATTCACAAAACTGTTTTTGATAATGAAACTGTGTCACATTAAGTTCTTTCTTTATTTGTCTTCCTACATCCTTCCTGTGCCGTTAAATGCCACATGGGTCTTGCTTGGTATTTCACCACGTTTTCCTGTCCTTGGCAAGTTTTTCAACCTCATCAAGGGATTTTATGTCTACTAATTTGGCCTCTCTTAACAATGTCCTCTTTAGAGTTTCAAGTGGTCTGCTTCTTTTTCTTCGGCCTGTTGTGTTCCACTTGACAGCTTGTTTTGGGATTCTCTGACTGTTTCTTCTCAGCACATAACTGTCCATCTCCTTTTCCTGAACACCCATGAGACAGATTGTTGTTCGGTCATTTCTTACCTCTGTGTTGTTATTGAATTAATTCAACTTTACACCAAATATTCTCCATAAGCATTTGTTTTCAAAAGAGTCTAATTTCTTGTCTATTTCTTCAGTTGTTTTACAGCTTTCGCATGCATAAATGAGGGTGGATATTACACTTGAATTGAATGGTCTTAATTTGGATTTGTACTTACAACTTTTGAATGCCATATGTTCTCAAGATTCTTGAAGGTCAATGCTGCTTTTGCAATTCGAATTCTAACTTCCTTTCTGGCGTCACCATCCTGGTCTATGTAGCTCCCAATGTATGCAAAGTGATTAACTTCTTCAGCAGCTATCCCTTCTACATATATTTTTCCTCTTTCATTAATAGGAAGTTTCACTATTTTTGTTTCTTCCTTGTTAATTTCAAGTCTTATTTTACTAGCCAGTGAAGACAGGGTATATGTTTTTTCTTGCATCGATTTCATATAAGAATTATGTCATCTACAAAATCAAGATCTTCTAGTTGGGTCCCATGTACCTGATCAATATCTGTGTGTTATTTGTACAGCATTTCTTCATTATGAAGTGTATGGCAATTCCAAAAAGCAAAGGAGATGGTATACATCCTTGTTTCATGTCTGTTTCAATTTGGAACCATTCGTTCATTCATTCTTCTGTGTTGACTGCACAAACATATCCGTTGTAGAGATCCTTGATGATGTTGATAATTTTAGATGGTATTCCACATAGACTTAAAATTCTCCACAATGAATATGTGGTATGCTATCAAATATCTTTTTAAAATCTATGATTTTTTAAAAATCTAAGATTTTAAAATCTACTAATATATTTGATTCGACTTATTTTATCAAAAGAATATAATCATCTGAAAATAAATAACAAAGAATATATTTGCTGAAATTTTCACTACAAATTACTACTCACTAAGCTTCTATTTTTTTCTTTTCAGTTGCCAAACAAAATGTAACCTCATGTCTCAACCTTGTGTCTTAACCTCATGTCTTAACCTGTGCATATAACACTACTGAAACACAAAACTGTTGGTTTTTTAACCCCCACCTCCAACCTCCAAATTATTGCTCAACAGCCATACTCTTACCACTGACAAAGTTACTCTTACCACTGACAAAGTTACTCTTACCACTGACAAGGTTTCTCTTACCACTGACAAAGTTACTCTTACCACTGACAAGGTTTCTCTTACCACTGACAAGGTTACTCTTACCACTGACAAGGTTCTTCTTACTACTGATAAAGTTACTCTTACCACTGACAAGGTTACTCTTACCACTGACAAGGTTCTTCTTACTACTTATAAAGTTACTCTTACCACTGACAAAGTTACTCTTACCACTGACAAAGTTACTCTTACCACTGACAAGGTTCTTCTTACTACTGATAAAGTTACTCTTACCACTGACAAAGTTACTCTTACCACTGACAAGGTTCTTCTTACTACTGATAAAGTTACTCTTACCACTGACAAGGTTACTCTTACCACTGACAAAGTTACTCTTACCACTGACAAGGTTTCTCTTACCACTGACAAAGTTACTCTTACCACTGACAAGGTTCTTCTTACTACTGATAAAGTTACTCTTACCACTGACAAGGTTACTCTTACCACTGACAAGGTTCTTCTTACTACTTATAAAGTTACTCTTACCACTGACAAAGTTACTCTTACCACTGACAAAGTTACTCTTACCACTGACAAGGTTCTTCTTACTACTGATAAAGTTACTCTTACCACTGACAAAGTTACTCTTACCACTGACAAGGTTCTTCTTACTACTGATAAAGTTACTCTTACCACTGACAAGGTTACTCTTACCACTGACAAAGTTACTCTTACCACTGACAAGGTTTCTCTTACCACTGACAAAGTTACTCTTACCACTGACAAGGTTTCTCTTACCACTGACAAGGTTACTCTTACCACTGACAAAGTTACTCTTACCACTGACAAGGTTCTTCTTACTACTGATAAAGTTACTCTTACCACTGACAAGGTTTTTCTTACCACTAACAAAGTTAGTCTTACCACTGACAAGGTTACTCTTACCACTGACAAAGTTACTCTTACCACTGACAAGTTTCTCTTACCACTGACAAGTTTATCTTACCACTGACAAGTTACTCTTACCACTGACAAGTTTCTCTTACCACTGACAAGTTTCTCTTACCACTGACAAGGTTACTCTTACCACTGACAAAGTTACTCTTACCACTGACAAGGTTTCTCTTACCACTGACAAGGTCACTCTTACCACTGACAAGGTTTCTCTTACCACTGACAAGGTTTCTCTTACCACTGACAAGGTTACTCTTACCACTGACAAAGTTACTCTTACCACTGACAAGGTTACTCTTACCACTGACAAAGTTACTCTTACCACTGACAAGGTTACTCTTACCACTGACAAGGTTTCTCTTACCACTGAACCACTGACAAGGTTCCTCTTACCACTGACAAGGTTTCTCTTACCACTGACAAAGTTACTCTTACCACCAACAAGGTTACTCTTACCACCGACAAGGTTACTATAGCTACTTTCATGGATGGATAATACTGAAGCAAAAAACAAAACAATTCTAGATAAAAGTGCATGGTTCCCCAATAGATGATCTGACTATACAACAAACCCAACCCTCTTTCTACTTGTGTAAAACAAATCGATGACATCTATACCTCAGTTCAGAATCTTGTATGGCAAAAGCTGCCTATAACAGAAGTAACAGGAACAAAAGTAACTAAAAAGTAAAATTCCATACGATAGCAAAACACAGTTGTGAGCACATGTGCATATATTTTCCAAGTTTAATTTTATGCAACTGCTCACTCCTGGGACATCCTATAAGAATGTACAAACAACTTACCCCATAACCTGCAACTGGTCCAATACTGTGTCCAATATATGGTTCTGCAGTGTATTCCCTCCCGTAGCTAAAATGGATGGTTAAATTACACTTCCTTACTCAGAATTCTTTACTTTCACATTAAAAAAATTGTATATGCAGTCTTCAACTGCAACATATGTGTTTGTGACTTGTACAACTGTAACTAAGATAAATCATGAGAATCTTTACACGCTTTATGAATGTATCAGAAAAGAATATATTTTACAACACTGACATTTTTTTTAAAAAACTAACAACTTAACTCTTCCCGGGCCCAGGAAAAAAACGTGGATGTTCCTGTCCGTGCCATACAAAAACCGCGGGCCTTGATATGTTAGGGGGTATAGTTGTAAAATGGAATGGAAAACAGTATTTCCATGTACTTATTATGTTTCAAAATATAACTAAATGTATGAAAATTTCATAAATGCAGAGTTTTTTAGGAAAAAAGAAGTAATGTGATGTTTTTAGACAATGATTGTGCCCAGCTCACCATCCACTAGGTCTAGATCTGCACTACTTACCATCTGAGATGTTTAGATCTACTTGTCGATCTTGTATTGTGATTCTTTGTTGCATTCTCGCTAAATTAATGTCTGAAATAACCTCCTAACTACTTCTCCAGTCATCCAATATGTCTAGATCTACTTGGGATACATTCAAGAGCAGTGGGGTGGTCACAGGCCATGTCCATACCCCTATCTACATCATCAAAAATTTTCAATTTCTTCCTTTTTCTTGCTCGGCATCGTTCGTAACTAATGACTCTTTCACCATTTTGAAAAGTGTCACCGGAAACACGGACAAAATGTGTATAATTTAATGTTACACCGGTTGTTTTATTGAAACAAATGAATTGTCACTATAATGACTATGGCAACCAACTCAGTAACCGGAAATTATCACTACAGCGACTCTAGCACAGGAAGAGTTAACCTACAAGATTGTTCTGTATACTTTGTATACATAAAAACCAAGTTCATAACAAAAAACCTACAGTCTTTTAAGGTTATATGAAAAATAAATAATGCATGTTGAATCTACAATAATGAACCACAATGGCCAAAAAAATAAAAAAGTCAACAAGCGGCTGTGTTATGAAGACTCACCTTGCAGTTGTGTATGTGACTGGAGCTGCTACAGCTGCGGCTGGGAAAGCATATCTTGCAGCCCCTGCAGGATAAGCAGCTGCAGCTGCTGCATATGGCTGACTGGCTACCAACTGTAGATTAAATAACAAAACAATTTTCATGCATTCATGCTTCAACTCTGTTGCAATAAGACTGTTGAGACAGTTACTCTTCTGCAGCATCATTCCTAACTTACCAATGTATTCTGATAACATCCATAGATATGCAAAACATAAAGAGTCAAGCATATTGCTTCCTCAGGTGTATTTAGAACACATTTGTCTGGTGGCTTTTGTCTGTTTCTGGAATCTGCAGACCAACAAAGTTTTGATTACCTTCAGGTCTGAAACTTAATTGATTCCCTGAGAGTTCAGTGTTGGGTTTTCCGCTACAGTTTCCCCCCCCCCACATAACTGTAACTGAAAAAAGAGCCCAGCTCTGTAGCTGGTCCTGGACAGCGGGTTCATTATGCTCTGGGGCATGCCCATAAGTGTTTGGGCTTTGACATCAGGATGCCCTTCAGCTCCTAACAAAAGTCCAAGCTCTGAGCAATACATGATATGTCTGTTTAAAATGTGGGAAGTGTTACTGAAACTTAATGAATTTAGAACAGGGCCTGATTATTTTACAGACACTAAACAGATGCTCTGAACACAGCAGCAATGTCAAAACAAATCAAAATGTATTTTCCCCCATTATTATTATTCAAATACTCTCTACATACTTTCTGTAGGATTACAGTCTTATTTACATAAACACTTAAAAAGTATCACCTGATATCTTGCAGCTGCTGCATCATATGCCAAAAACGGATCTTGGTACACACTGTTTAAAGAAAGGATTTTAAAAAATAAAATGACTACTCCTATGAGGATACGGATAAGAGTTTCATATTTAAATGTTACTTGTTTAAAATTCTCTCCTATATGTATGTTTCACTTATTTTATTTTATATACTGTGTTAAAACAACCATTATGGAAAATGGTAACAGTAATAGTTTTTACAAAAAATGGAAGCATTCACACATTTACATTTATTCAAAATGAAGATCTCAATGTGTGGAAAAGACTCACAAAAACTACAAAAAGAAATCACACAGAACTGCTGCTAATAGAAGATGATATGAGAGACAAGAAAATGAAGGCAACAGAGTCACAAAACACAAAATTCTGTGACATGAGATATTATCCTATAATCAGACAATATAAAAAACTGAAAGATTTGAAAAATATGGGTGATAGTGAGATGAAGATGGACAAATTAAATTTAAAAAAAAAAAAGATCCAAATAAAAAGCTTTCATAGAATGGCTGAAGACTTGTGTTCTACAAGGTAGAAGTTATATTATTTGTTAATCAAAAGTAATGAAGATGTTGCCTGTCACTAAAATGGTGTCATGTGCACTGTTCCCTCTAAGCTGTGCACCTGCGCAGTCACGCGAAGGAAAAAAATCATACCGCCACAAAATGTTTGGAGCCGCGCAAAAAATGAAAATGAAACTGCTACTTTTATTTTCCATTTTCCAGATGTTACTCCGTGTTATAATTGCGATCAAGACAAAATAATGATGGTACATGTTCTTCCTTTTTGTTTATTTCTTGTTGAGATATGACTTTCAGATCGGATGTTTCAACAGATCTTTTGTCGCATAGTTTAGGTTACTGTAGCAGAATCACTGAATATGTAAACAAAGAAATGATCGTTGCAATTAACTAAATATCAGTAACTGAAAAGTACAGCAGGTCTATCCTGTTAATAAATGTACAGGCTTTTACAGTGTGTGTGTGTGTGTGTGTGTATGTGTGTGTGTATATATATATATAATACCACCTAAAATTGTCAACATCATTAAAGATTTCTACAACGGATATGTTTGTGCATTTGTGCAGTCAAAATAGAAGAAGGAATGAGTGAATGATTTCAGATTGAAACAGATGTGAAACAAGGATGTATATTATCTCCATTGCTTTTTGGAATTGCCATAGACTTTATAATGAAAAGATGCTCTACAAGTAAAACCGGCATTGATTGGGTATGGGACCCAAATAGAAGATCTTGATTTTGCAGATGACATAACTCTTATCACTGACAATGCGAAATCGATGCAGGAAAAAACAGATTCCATGTCTTCCCTGACTAACAATATAGGTCTTGAAATTAACAAAGACAAAACAAAAATAATGAAACTTCTCATTAATCAAGAAGGAAAAATATACGTAGAAGGAACAGCTGTTGATGAAGTAAACCAATTTCCATACCTTGGCAGGTACATAGACCAGGATGGTGACACCAGAAAGGAAGTTAGAATTTGAATTGCAAAAGCAGCATTGTCCTTCAAAAAAATTGAGGACGTATGGAATTCAAAAGTTATAAGCACAAAAACCAAGTTAAGATTATTCAATTCAAATGTGATATCACTCTCATTTGTGCATGTGAAAGATGGAAAACAACTAAAGAAATAAATAAGAAATTAGACTCTTTTGAAAACAAATGCCTCAGGAAAATACTGGTATAAAGTGGAAAGAATTTAACAACAAAGCAGAGATAAGACAGATGAGCAAACAACCACCTGCCTCATGGGTGATCAGAAAAAGAAGATGGACATATACAGGCCATGTGATGAGAAGAAACAATCAGAGATTACCAAAACAAGTTATGAAGTGGAGCACAACAGGCCGAAGAAAAAGAGGTCGACCATGTGAAACTCTGAGAAGCCAGTTTAGTGGGCATAACATCCCTTGATGAAGTTGAAAGACTCACAGAGAATAGGAAAACATGGCAAACAACAATGCGAGCCCTATGTGACATTTAATGGCACGGGAAGGATGTAAGATGTAAGTAATATATATATATATATATATATATATATATATATATATATATATATATCAGTTTACAAAATTATGTTCAAAGAATGTTCTTTACATATAGCTTTCTTCCATGCAATTGGGAACTTTTTGCTACCAAAATGTTTTATATCCTACTTATGGTGGTCAAATTTTATTATCAACTATATATATGCATGTAGTGCCTGAGTGCACTATGAAGATCAGAAACAGAGTTGAGTGGAGATTCAATGCAAGCAACATTCTGTGGGGAAAAGGCACAAGATGATTATGATGATGATGATAATGATGACATATATTATGGTGCTAGTATTATCCCAGTTTCTTCACAATGCCCCACCTCCTACCAGCATATTCCTAAAACAAAACAAGCATTGTTTAATGTTGCTTTGTTACTGAGCTTTATCAGCTAAAATAATCAGCACAGGTTTAAAAGGGCATTATTAATGATAATAAGTGTGTCTACTGAACATAAAAAAGTCAGTATTTTCTACTACTGTTTAGGCAGCACATATGTCACACTCATCCCAGAAAAATACCACTTCATGGCTGGTATGTGGAAACTTACGTGGCATATGGGATAGCAGCTGCTGGTGCAGCTATTGGCGTGGCATGACGAAGCCCAGCTGCTGCTGCTGCAGCTGCGGCAGCTGTGTAAACTCCACCCAAGGCTCTGGCTGCAACGGCTGCTGGTGTTCGCCCTCTAGTCAATGCTACGCCTCTCAATGCTGCCGCTGTGACTGTATCTATTGCACAAGTGAAATAAATAACTACTCGTGCATTTACATAACTTTAGAAACAAATAAGCAAGTATATGGAAACAACACAAGTCTGAATAAATCTGCAAAACAAGAAAGGAAATGGAGAGGAAGTCACTATATTCAGACAAAAAGACAACATAACAATGGCTTATATGAAGAGAACATGCTAGGGTTTTATTTGTCATCCAATGAACACCGAGATATGCAGTTTAGCTTTCTGTTATATATTTGATCAAATCCAATTCTACAGCAGAGGAGATGCATTTTAAAGATCCTACTCGTTTCATCCATGTATTATTATCACAGACATTTAGGCCTAAATAAAGCAAGAGATATAGAATTCTGATAACTAAAATTTCAAGATCATGTGATGAAAGACCACAATGAAACACTCTATTCAGAATGCAAGTTTTTCAAAACTTTACTGGAATTTAGAGACCAGTTAAATTAAAATTCAGGAATAAAATTAAATATTTATTAATATGGAAAAGAAACAGATGTCTGTCTGTTGTACGAGGGTCTATTGGAAAGTTCCCAGACAGTAATGACTGTGATGTAAGCATATGTCTTACTTGTGTGAAAATCTATAGTTCTAGGCTCTCTAGTGTGCTGACTCCATGGGTCAAGTGATATACTGCTACCTATATGTCTTCAGTTTTTACACGCGATTACATGAACTTGGGTAAGGCCACTCTACGATATTGAAGATGGCTGACAAGTTCAAGCAATATGTTTGCATCAAATTTTGCATGAAGCTTGGCAAATCGGCTACTGAGATGCTTCATCAGGTCTTTGGCAAACATTATTTAGGTCAGACACAGGTCTTTGAGTGGTACGCAATGGGAGACCCACAGTCACCAAGATCAAAGAAGGCACAACTGGTCCAGAGCACAATGAAATGCATGATGATCATTTTTTTTTAATATCAAAGGCATTGTTCAACTAGAATTTGTTCCAGACAGTGCTTCAGTGAATATTAACTTATTCTGCAATGTTCTACAGTGCTTGAGAGAAGATGTGCAATGAAAAAGGCCTGAACTTTGGTATAAATGCAACTAATGTTGCATCATAACAACGTGCCTGCTCACACATCCTGAACAACAAAAGTTTTGATGGGAAACAACATTATGGTTTTCCCACATCCACTGTAATCCCCTGACCTAGCCCTCTATGACTTTGCATTGTTCCCAAAAATGAAACTAAAGCTAAGGGGGCGCTGCTTTGACACTTTAAATGACATCTAAAAGGCATAGCAGACAGTTTCGGGCCTTGAGGAAAAGGACTTCTGCTGTGTACATTTCCAAGGAGATTATTTCAAAGGTGATGGTGACCTAATTTAAATATGGTAAGCCTTTTATTTGTTTTTGACATAGTCCAGGAACTTTCCGATGGTCCTTCATATGACTTTCTGATTAATTTCTGCAAAACTAAATCTTGCATCTGCATAGAAAAGCCTAACTGAAAGAAATAAAGAATATTTTAGTGACGCTGACTAACGTTCATATCACAGTGAACTGAAGTCTTACCGGCTGATAATGTGGGAGCAGTCACCTTTTTGGTCATGACCCGTGCAGTTGCATTGTTAACCTAGCCACAGAATCATGGTAGGGTCAAAAACAAATGCCAGTCAAAATGCAGTTTACTACAGACTCCTAGCTTGAGTGACCATTTCATGTCTTTTTTTTGTTTTAGAATTTCTTCCCATGCTCAGTTTTGCTATACCCATTGACAATAACAACAAAATACATTTTTTTAAAAATCTGAGTACTCTTGTTCTCTACCTGATATAAAAACTTGTAGTTTTTTTTAAAATTAAAGCTGTGAAAATAATACTAAGGCTCTAAATCTGAAAAAGCAAATTCCAATTCCATCCTTTTTTTTTTTTTAAGTTTCATAATGGTCGCTCAAGCTAGCTTTCATTAATATTTGCAGCATTTTGCAATGTGCTGCCAAACAAAATTTCAACAAGTCAGTTTTAATTACTTATGGCCCATTTATTTTTATTACTATATTTTTTAATGAAAAATAACAGAATTTACAAAAACAAATTATAATTTATAATTTGACTGAAATCTGAATAAAATTATCATTGTTTTCCTCATCTTCTCTCTCCCCCCACCCCCAAAAAAAAATCTAAATAAATCACATATGCCATTATGGATAAAATTACAAATTTTGAAAACGTACAATTAATCATTTTGTGGTATTAAAATTATTCCAAAATTTAAAAAAAGAACTCCCCAATATATCTGTCTGATAACAAGTCAAATTTTTAGCCAGTTTCAGAATGTATTATTTGCCTACATATGCCCATATTTAAGAATAAAGACAGTTCTATGTCCATTTCTATAGTCACTGATCAGTGTCTGCTATTTTAGCACATATTTTTTAAAAAATACAAATCATAAAATAACCCATCTCCTTTTTAATTAAAGAAAAAGTAGATCAATTTATGTTAAAAATACTATTTTTAAAACCCATCTGCAAAAACTACCCCAACTACCTCTCAGCAATCTGTAGCCCCAGTATATTTCCTATACTGTACATAAGGAAATAATGTATGATTTTCTACAGCAATAATGAATAATATTAATTGTTACTTGCTTTTAACTAGATAAGAAAAAAATGTTAAAATCATTATTCAAATTACACTAAAAATAAACTGTAGTTACACTACAAGTAATATTACAGAATAAAGAAATGCCATATACAAAGAGAGAATGATGCACAAATGTCTAAAAAATGAAGATTCTTCAAGTGTTGCCATTGCGTGCAATCAATAGAGCTCGCCAACAGCAGCAGTGCACATGTAAAAATGCACAACATGACCTACTTGACCTAAACAAGATGAGGCTGCTCAACATGATGAATCCTCTTCTTGGAATAGGCAGAATTTTTGGACAAGAAACAAAAAATGGTGCATAAAATTCTCAAGAAATCCAAAGGTTACATTTCTTGTTCTGGTTAAATGTTCAAAATTATCTGTCAAAGCACTGTGTCATACATTAATAAAATATGCTTTTAATGCATAAGTAAAAGTGACAGAAGTTCAGCAAATGTGAATATTTTTTTATCATTTGATGCAACATGTATGAAAGTAACAAAAATCAAAATATATAGGTGACTCTATGACAGAAGAAAAATGTTGATTACGGGCATTTCTCTATACTGCAACATTTATAATATACTTAGGATTGATTGATTTTGTGCTAGCACAAAAATGTAATGTAACATGCAGGCACCTCAATCTTTCGTCCCTCAACCACAGTGCCGTTCAATTTCTCACGTGCTCTGTCGGCATCACTGCTATTTGCGAAAGTTACGAAACCGAATCCCTGCATGCATATGGAAAACAAGGAGCATGCATTAAACGTGCAATGAAACATTAACATTATCATCATTGTCAATTATATGTAACAAATGAACAAGTCACCAAATCAATGTTATTTTACACTGTTTTTTTTTATCTTTCTTCAGAAATAAAAGTAGATAATTCTTAAAACTGATATCCTTTTGTTCCTTACTGAACAAAGCACAAAAGTAAATGGTTGTGAAATTTCTGCTGAAAAAAAAAAAAAAAAAGAGACAAATGATTATGAATAGAAAAGGCAGGTGTGTTTTGTGTGTATTATTCTGTCAAATGTGCATGCTCTTTCAACAATGTCCAAATTAGTTGTTAAAGTCAGCAGCATAATTCAACACCAATCAATCGTCTGATTAAGTTAAAACTGCAGTAGTCAATGTGACACTGGCTGAGGAAGGGATGATGGCACATGCTTACTTTACTAAGCGACATGCTTCCATGCCACTGGGCACATCTGACAAAAATGTTACTTTAATGGAACAGTAAGTAAACATTCTCAAATTCCAGACATTGCATACATCTAGTGAGATTAGACTGGATTAGTTGAGTGAAAAAAAAAAAAAAAAGAAAAAAAAATTTTTTTTTCATATATTCAAGAGATATCCTACCACATGCTTAAGTTTAAGACTGGGTCTGCAGATGAAGACAGTGTGCACCTAATACTGAACAGATCAAAAAATGAGTTAGCTCACACACAGAATTCAGCTGAGATTAGGAGGGGAAAAAAATGTAAACCAGTAACACACATACATGACTCATGTACAACAAAATTTCCTACAGTTGCCCATTTGTCCACACGAATCATTGTTCTATTGTTCCGAGGAGCACCAAGTCAAATGTTGTTCATTAACAGCACAACAACATAACATTCACTAATTTCATAATATATATGTGGGCTATATATGAGAAGTTTTCTTTCTACAGGCTACTCAGTTTCAGAACTAATATCTGCTTTAGTGTGTGATAAAATGTTTGGGATTCTGTACAGCTGCATTTATAGCCTGACGTTTTATGATTTTACTAGATCCTTTCACAACCAAACTGGGTTGCGACTAGGCACTCTTGCTGCTTTTATTAGACTGGATCATGAAAATTAAGGCTGATGTTATTAGAATGAAATGAATTTGAAATGAGGTTTTGCAGGAGTTGTTTTAAACAATTTTTGTCTTTGCTCTCTGGGTGCCAATGTTAGCTAGAAGAAAAAAATAAAATGACAGGACTGCTTCTGTATGCACGTGACTCCGTTTTGTCTCACAAGGGCAAGATTATCGGTCATGCAGTAAGAAACACATTTTTACTACACATCTGTCAAAGGTTATGTTATACAAGGTATCACTACCACTTCAACACATGTCATCAGTCACTGTTTTAAAGCACAAGCCTAATAACACATTATTCACCCAATATACTTAATCATTCCACCTACGAGCAGATAACAAAGAGTTTGTCCATACTATAGAACAGACAGGCAACATATAAAATGATGCAGGCTTGCATAGATAACTTACACGTATTTTATTCCTTTCACAGTATTTAACTTCTTACACAGCCTCGAGTTATAGAAGGAAAGAAAAGTTCCACTAAACCTACAGATAATTGTTTTCTAACATCAACACTTGATAAGTAAACTTAATCAATGATTATACATTTAAAAAGATACAGAAAAACTGATTTCAGACTTAATCACTGCTTTTAGAAACTTAACTTCATTATCTAATATCTAAGAAAATGGTAATGATAAAACTACAGTGATATGTGTATGAATGAAAAAAAAAAAAAGAATCTGCTTCACACAGGCACATATAACTGGTCTAATAATGTTAGATTTTGCACACAAGATCATTCATGTGAGTATTTTAGTGTTTAGAATCAAACAAGCACATCTACTATGTTGTTGTTCCTGTTGTTGTTGTTCCTGTTGTTGCAGAATGTCATTGTAGAATGTATGTCAGAAGAAGAAATGAATCAATGGAAGAATTAATGTTTGCAAGAATTAAATATGAATCACCAGGGAGAAAATTACAAATCAATTCACTTCATGATGAACATTTACAAATATGAATATTTACTTAGAAACAAATAACATTAATTTTTTACTGTCATGAAGTAATCACTTAGAAACAAATAACATTAATTGTTACTGTCATGAAGTAATCACAGAAGCTTCTAATTATATGTATTCCTGTTTGTCTTTTTGGAATACAATATATACATCTCAGGAGCTACACGGATTATAAATAAGTTCTTTCATATCAGACTTGCTGTTTTAACTTGATGGGGGAGTGAGCCTGGAATAATTATACTGCAAACATAAGTGTCTTTCAATAAAATATAGAAATGAAAGGAATGAATGCTTATAATTAGAAACTTCCAGAATACAAAAACTATGCAAAGCCAATTATCAAAATCCAGGTATGAAAGTGTTTCTGAGCTGCAACCAGCAGCAGCATTTTGTTTCAGCTTCCAGGGATTGATTTCCAATTTGACATCCTCAGATATTTTCTGTTAGCAAAATGGCCTTGCATAATTTGAACAGTCATTTGCTTCATTTTTTTTTTTTTTTTGGTTGTATTTTCTTCAAAGAATGCTTTACAGTAAATGTCAATTTATTCAAATTATAGATAATGATGAATGGACGTTACCAAGTCTCATGTTTTTGACAAAATTAACCAAGCAATTAAATGTACACTACTGTACGAGGATGTGCATACAGCTGCACATCCCTGCAAGATTATCTCTGATGGCTATTGCCTATGCAAAATAAGGTCACTGACAAGTAATAATTGCCTTGTACATAAAATGATTGAGGGCAGATATGATGCCTCTTCCTGATGATTCAATGTATTATTAATCTCCACTGCTTACAAATTGTCTTTGTCTACAGATTCTGGGAGTGTATATAATACAACAGGTGAGCCTGTTTATGCAATTCAAATACAGAAAATTTAAGAAGTTTTAGGACAACAAAAATCAGTTAAAACCCCAAGGAAGAGACAATCAGAATCCTCTGAACATGTCATGAGAAGACACATAATGGAGAATGTGCTAATCACTGGAAACCTAAAAAAGAGAGAAGGCTGGGAGGTCAAGAGAAATACATCTGATTAGGTTGACTTGGTGGTATGAGAAAAGAAATACAATTAAACTGAATGGAAAAACAGAGAGCATACAGAACAAGGAAATATGACTGCTGATGTCTGATGGTACAAAACAAAATCAGTTACACAATTCAAGCAGCACCATGTTCCACAGGGATATCATACATTTTTTTTTTTTACAAACTGGCACGTTTCACACAAAAAAACAAAAACATCTCATTTAAGTACATATTATATTTCACAATTCAGACAATCTATATACATCAAACCGTTTTGCTTTCATTCTTTTGTTCTTGCACTGATTCAAGTTTTAATCAATGTTTTCAAAAGATCCTCTTGAATGTTGGATAGGTCAAAATTTAGATGTGATGCATTACCAGAGAATCATTTGGTCTCTGCGTTTTGGGAATGTACAGGAAGTGTGGAAGGTGGGCATTTTAAAAAAATTATTCAATGACGAGATAAACAAAATTTAATGTTTGACTGAAAAACTGTGTTAGATAAGAATGTGTTGGAAAAAAAAAACTGTCAAAAAAATGTATAAAATGTAAACATAATTTTTTTTAAACTGTTACATACATTTGTGAAATGATGGACATGTATCATCTAACCACAGTGACCATTAAGAAAAAAAATCAAACAACTGAGAATCATATCTTATCATATCAAACTACAAGAGCACTGAAAAGCTGAACACAGAAAGTCAGCACTGCTGTCTCAGAAAGGGGAAGCAACCAAAACTATGACAAATATGAGCTTTTGAACCATGGAATATGCATGTTGAAGTGACAGTATATGTAACAGCTGATGCCTGTGATGAATCCTCTAGAGTGAAAGGTGATAAGCTAATGCTGTGGAAAAGGTACTAAATCATATTTTTGTAAAGTAAAGTAAAGATAGTCCCATAGCATTTCAAATGCCGTAGGGGGTGAAGCGTTAGAGACCTCATTATGCTGGGTCATCAGCGTATGAGGTAGGGTTTTTGATGTTACTTAAATCTAGAGAAATGATGCACATGGTCAGAGCACATGATCGGAGTATATGGTCATATCATATGGTCAGAGCACATGGTCCTATCATATGGTCAGAGCACATGATCATATCATATGGTCAGAGCACATGGTCATATCATATGGTCAGAGCACATGGTCATATCATATGGTCAGAGCACATGGTCATATCACATAGTCAGAGCACATGGTCATATCATATGGTCAGAGCACATGGTCCTATCATATGGTCAGAGCACATGGTCATATCATATGGTCAGAGCACATGGTCATATCATATGGTCAGAGCACATGGTCATATCATATAGTCAGAGCACATGGTCATATCATATGGTCAGAGCACATGGTCATATCATATAGTCAGAGTACATGGTCAGAGCACATGGTCAGAGCACATGGTCATATCATATGGTCAGAGCACATGGTCATATCATATGGTCAGAGCACACGGTCAGAGCACATGGTCAGAGCACATGGTCAGAGCACATGGTCAGAGCACATGGTCAGAGCATATGGTCAGAGCACATGGTCGGAGCACATTAAACCTCTCCCTCTCACCCTAGCAATCAGACTTGATTGAGAGAGAGGAAAAAAAAAGGCTAAGATAAACTTGAAGAAAAACTCTGGAGGTGAAAGGTAAAGATAAGCAACAACAAAAAAATATAATCTAAATTCAAGGCTGACCCAGGACAGATCTGATAATCTTTATTTGTATATTTTACTTAGCAGATGGGTACAAATGCAGCACTAATCATTTAAGCATTTCTAATCCACTTGATATCAAATCATTTAATACTTTTGCAAGTTCCTTACAAACTACAAAAATAGTGTTTCCTTATCTTGAGATAATGCATCACACATTGATTTTCCTTACAGTGCATTGCAAAGTGTTTTTTTTTTATTTTTGTTTACACAAATGAAGGAAAGCAAAACAGCTTTTCCTTTGTTTCTATTTAATCACAGTGTCAGAAGAGAACTTGTTCTGATTTGCAAGTTTGGAATGTGTGTTCACATTGAAAAGGTCTTGTCATGCCTTATTTTTAAAACATCTATTAACTGAAAAATCAGGCTAAAACTACTTCTCATGTTCTGTCACTGTTTTATCATAATAAGAATAAATATCCCAGCAAATTTATGAAGCTGTAATAAATCTAGCATGTTTAACTGATTACACACTTCATTCCATACAGTCAATCATTCTGCCATTAATTATCAGTTTTATGCCATAACCACTGCAAGTTCCTGCTAAAATTTACAGCAGTAACAGGCAGAATGTTTGTTCCTCATTAATTTCAGTGTTTACTTTCACACAGAAGAAATTACTGCACTATGATGTGTATAATATATGGAGTGCATTTTGTCAGAAGAATTTTCAGCAACCTATTGCATGTAAAAGTTCACTAGATTACTTCATAAATCTGCTGCAAATATTTTTTTTTCAAAAACATTTTGTAACTCTTTTATCTCTGAGAACTCAATAAGAGCTGTCATTGCTATGAAGAGAAAGACAGTTTTTCTGCCTTGATGATAAACACTCACCTTTGAGCCTCTTTCATTAAAAATGATTTCCACATCTAAAATTGTTCCAAATTGCTATCAAAAAAGAGAAAAAAAAAAAAAGAAAAAGAAATGCAGCATAAATTAAAGAAAACACACACACACACACACACAAAGCAAAATGAAAACTTTATTTTTATTTTTCATTATTTGTACACAAGTTTCCTAAACTTGATTTTATGATGAAACTTTAGCAATGAATAAACACTTGTTTAAATAGTGCCTTGATCTGATTTCAAAACATTCCACTTGGATACACATGCGGCTATAGCAGTATGTGAGTTACTAGATGTGTTGTGGCTGTTTAGGCCTTTCTGTACTTGAACAGGAACTTTAAGAATGGCCCTGCTCTGCTGCTGGCCTAGAGACAGGCCTCCTTGCACTGAGGACACTCCCATATGTGCTCTGCCTTTAACCTCAGTGTTGTTCATAGTGTGTGTTGGGCTATAGTGCCAATGGTACACTGAATGAATACAGCCCAGAGAGACCATATTGTCTGCCACTGCCCTTTGTTATTCCTCTTTCACATAGTCTCTGGTGACAGGCAATGCATTAAATTTTTTTCTGCTCATCTCCCTGTAATATTCCTTGTTAGAGTGGCTGTTAAGTCTGTGCTTTGTCCAAGTGTAGGTTGCCCAGGATTGTTGCTTTGTTTGCCAGTTGATCTGCCATTTGTTACCTTTGATATCAGTATGTCCTGGGCAATAAATTCATATTATGGAGGATATTTCTGACTATTTTAATTTGGCCAACCATTCACAATGCGTATCTGGTTTTCAATTATTTTTTTTTTTTACCATGTTTTGTGAGTCTGATAATATTATGGCTTGTGATGCTTGCTAGTTTGCTAACCTGTTTATGGCTCAAGTGGTTGCTTCAATCTCCCTCATGCTACATCTATTCTACTACACTTGTTTAAGCAAGTGACAATGTGAACACAGATCATGTGACCGAGTGTTATTGAACTTGGTCACAGAGCGGTTTTTGGTGGGAAATTATGAGGGGAGAACAGCTGTGTGAAAGCTAGAGGATGGTGGTGTGGAAGAATGCAAGGTCTTTATCTGTCTACATGAGTGAGAGAGAGAGAGAAAGAGTAATTACTCCAAGTAAAATTCATGGGGGCACAGATGAAAGAGATCCCTAAACTCAATTTCTGGATTGCATGTGATCTTAATATTGATATGCAGCAGTAACACGCTAGTGCTGAGTAATCCATGTTGATTTAATCTGTTCACCAGCTTAAGAAGATCTGAACATGTTTCTGGCTTATTTGGTCCTCTAAACAGTGTTTCTCAAACTGAGATTCTTAAACTCCTGGTGATCTGCAAATGGTATCAAGTCTAGAAGATTTTAAAAATGCTAAAATCTTAGTAGAATATCCAAGATATATATTTTTGTGGGTGGGTGGGTGCATGGGTGGGAGGCACAGCTGGGGCTGGCCTGGTGTGACCAACAGTTTTTTTTTCCCTTTGGTCTTTATAGTTTAGACCTAAAAAAATTTTGCAAACCACTGCTCTGAAAGTAAACCACTTCTCTGAAAGTGAGTCACAAAGATCTCAGAACAGTTTCAGCATCACTTTACTGTATAAGGATGTGAATGGAAATTGTTCTACCTTTTACTGTTTGAAAGTGCAACCCTCAGATTCCTTTTCCCTTCAGGTTAAAAATGAGTTCACACAAGTCTAATGCATCAGCCTGCACCCATCTCTTTGAATCATCTTACAAACAACTGGCAGGTTTGTAAATGCTGTATTTTACTCTTTATCTTATTTATGAGCTTGTTAAGATGCAACTTGCAGGTAGATTTCACGAAGTATCTTCTCACTATGCTTGCTTCTATATGATCAGCAGCGCTCTTTATGGAAACAGTATTCAGTACACAGTCATGCACTTACAGCTGCATTTGCAATAGGGATTCCTATAGTGAAGTGAAACGGGTCTCAGGGTTCCAGCCATAAGTTTGATTTGGCTGTATGTTGATCATCACAGGGGAAGGTTAGATACAAAGTATAGTTCATTACTGTAAATTGTTTTAAGATTTAGCATCATGGAAATTAATCAGAAAATATGAATTACATCACAAGTAAATATTACTGGAATAACTTACCAAAGTCATACAAAAATTACATACACACACAACCATATGCAGACATTTTGTATTATTAAATGATGATGCAGTGTGCTAGTTCATCTCATTCTCTTGTCTTGTGGTGAATTTATAGCATATATTAATGGATCTTAATAGACCTCAGATGTAAGTACGAATAGCATGAATGTAGTTGCTATTACTTATTACATGTTGTATACAATTGTTTTAAATGGTAATTTTATTGTTTTCATTCAGCTTGTTAACACATACAGTGCATTCTTTGCTTCTTATAAATTAATAATGCAATGATTTGCTTTAACTGCTGATAAAATGGTAATTTACTTCATAAAATACACACATCAGTTTATTCTTCTTTGCCTCTTCACACCATGATCACCCACTGTACAAATGAGTTTACTCAGTTTCATGTAAGATGGAAGGATCAGAGTGGGGCTTGTGCCTTTATCTGATAGTTTGGTCATGTATGAGATGGTGACTTCCATTGTGCCAAAGTGAAACATTGGCTAATGAATGTACTTTCATTACTGAAACTATTTTTTGTTTCATCACCGATGAAATAAGCACAGATGAAACACACAGAACTGCCAGAAAAATGATGGATTCATTTTCAGCACAAATCCTAATTATCTGTGAGAAATAACTGGTCTAAATAGAACTGTAAGCATTCTACACAAACTACTTTAATTTACAAAACAATGTGTACCAACCCCAAGTAACTGTCGCAGATCTGCTTCTCTGAACCTGAAGGGTATGTTGGATACGTGTAACCGCTTTGGACCTGTGTTTGGGGAGATTGCACCACTGGTGGGAGGTACTGTCACCACTTCACTTTCAGCAGATGGAAGTTCTGTCTAAAACAGCAAAATAGGGAGAGAATAAAATAAAATCAAGGATGAGTTGATATAGAGAATGTGTGTAGTATACAAATCTTTAATGCATGACTAATGGAGTTTTTCTTAAACTATAACTGCATGAGATCATAATACTAAAGGCAGAATACTTTAAATAAATGCTAAGATGAAAATGTTTTGAAAGGTTTTACACGGAGTGTACTTTGTGAAGGCTTTTATCTCCCTACTAAAAAAAAACAAAATGTCAGCCTGGAGCTGAAGAACTTGTCTACAAAACATCCATTAAGCACTGTTTCATTTCATTTGGGATATATTAATTTTTAAACTGAAATAAAATCGCACTGCACTGAAATTGTTAAGAATTACTGGTAATGAAAACTCAAAATTATGAACCAGAAAAGTTCAAGAACACACAGTGAAAACATAATTACAACTTAAAGTATTAAGAATATAATAAGAAAGAAAGAATAAACAGTAAAACAAAATCTTCCCAAAGAATACACAGTAAAACAAAATCTTCCCAAAGCAACAAAATACTTTATGCAGACACAGGAATGTGGCAACAACAGCTTAAGTGTCAGGTTACTCCAACTCATTTTATATATACAGATTCACAGAAAAGAGAACATTACTGTAACATATAAAAACTGTTCACAAAACATTTTGCAGTGCAGCAAAGTGTTACTGAAAATTTAAGAAATTCAACAGTTGCATGCATATTCTAGCAATTAAAAAAACACAAACAACTAAATTAGTACTGAATGCTAAATAACAATAAATCTGATACCTATGTCAGAATATCAGTACTTCCTAGGTCATTTAACTTGTACATTCTAGTTATTGTACTTATTCTAATACAGCAACTGTATACTTACAACTACCTACAACAATTAAGAATCAATATAAATGACAGTGTGGCCTGGTTAGCTGAGTGGTTAGATGCTCGGTTTACTAATCAGGTGGTACTGGGTTCAGTCCCAGCAGAGGGACTTTTTCTGGTACGCATCTAAAAAGGGCCCGGGGTTCACCCAGCCTCTAAAAATGGGTACCGGAGAAATCTGGAGAGGTAAAGAGGCCAGACGTGATAGTGACCACATTGCACTTTCATGTGCCAAAGGTCATGGAAAATATGAGCCTAACACCGTATTCCTCAATATGCCTTAATGGCATGGAAACGGGAATTTTACCTACCTTACCTAAATGACAGTAATGACACTGCAGTTCAATTAATTTTATAATGATAAATAGCTCTAAACCTGCAATCTGCAAACTCACTGCAAATTGTGGCTTATGAAAAATTAGCCAAGAAAGTGCAGCAGAGTAATGTTTTCCATATGAAAGATTCTACACTTAAATGTTTCTCTCTCTTTTTCAAGGAACCATGAAGATGAAATCTTGGAGCACGTGCATTCCTATTATCAGACATGCTGTTATCAAATGCACAAAAGGAAGCAAAAGTAATGTTTCAATTTGAAATCACATTTATGGTGTAATCACTGTCTCTCATTTCTTCTTTTAAACCTGATCTAGTCACTGAGATGAGGGGTTTTTTTTTTTTGTTTTTTTTTTTTCTGACTGAAAATTATTATCTCCAGCTTTTGAACTGATCATATCAAAATTATTCTCCATGTCTAGATCAACCTGGGTGTGTGAAGCAACATTATCTGTGCTGGGATTCATCTAGTTTAAATTCAGATCTTAAACTACTGATGCCAGTATAGAGATGAAACTCAGATGTGGTCACATTTGTATATACAGTCTATATTTCTACAGCTTGAAAATAAGTAGATTGTCATATTTCACATTAAATTGTTATATCCATTTTACATTATACATGTATTTATCTCTAAAGTACAGATGCTCCTCAATTTACAATAGCTCAGCTTATGATAGTTCAACTTTACGATGGTGTCGAAGTGAAATGCACTCCACAGAAACCTTACTTTGGATTTTATGTTTGCTATAGCGAAATACATAAAGAAAAGAGGAGATAAACTGTACACTTGGTTATCTGGCTGCAGAATGCCATGTTTGTTAAGCCATCAACAAGTGTTGATGCCCTCATGCTTCCTACCAACTATGAGCATGGTCCAAGTGAAAACTTTGAAACTGTGATACAAATTTAAGCACTGACCTATCCTCATGTAAGTTTGACAGCATTTTTACTAATGATGTAAGGAACATCTTGCATGGTGCCAAAGAGCTACAAGATGCCAAAGTAGCAGTGTAAAGATGGCCACTCATCTAGAGACATGCACAAAAGTGAAACAGCACTCTGTCATCCTTCTTTTTTTTTGGAGCAGTTAAGGTATGAAATCAATCAAAATTCATTGGTGAATGAAGGCTCGGTACAGTGATGCATGTCAGAAGTTCAAGTTTCTGAGGGGAGTAAGAAATGTCCTGAATTCTGAATCTGACTCTACTTGTCCAGGTCACGAACACTGAATGGTAAAACCAGAGTCGACTGCAGAAGTTGGAATGCATTTTGATAAAAAATGCGGATAGCGTGTTGTGCTGAACCATGACTGATATTCAGAAAGCTACTTCATTCATCATCACCTGACAATTTTCCCTCATAATGTGTTCATCTTCTGCAACTGACTAAGGTTTTGAAACATGATATTTTCAACTTATAGTTGGTTCACTGAAATGCAAGCACTTTCAGTCCAGGGCATTAAAAAGTCTTAGGTAGTGATGACACAACTGAAATAACAAATTGGAATTTGTAAATGGGAATGGTAGCAATGGATAGTTCAACAGCATCAAGGCTCGAAAGTTTTAAACAGACCAGGTGCATTACAATTACCTAAGAAATGTTAAGTTACATACGCATACGCACCTACAAACTTTCAGTTTATAAACTACAGCTGCAATGTCATATTTCAGGTGCAATGAGTTACCCGGTACAGTAAAATGGGATGATGTCATTTATTTTCAGATGTTGAGTTAAATAAATATTATTTCAGTCCATAACTAACAGTTT
Organism: Achatina immaculata; assembly: GCA_009760885.1. NCBI lineage: Eukaryota > Metazoa > Mollusca > Gastropoda > Stylommatophora > Achatinidae > Lissachatina > Lissachatina immaculata. The sequence continues at coordinate 31,177,742 of CM019719.1, read as the reverse complement.
ATAAATAAATGGCATCAGAAACAGAATTACATATACAAGTAATTTTAAGTTTTTTCTTATCTAGTTTCAAATTTTAAAAATATTATGATGCCATAAAAATGAGAGGTTATGAAATTCCCCCCCCCCCGTACCCGGGATCTGCAAAGAATAGGACCACTGTACCCTACCAAGCATGATCGTAAAAGGCGACTAAGGAGGGTTCGGCATAGGGCCAGCAACCCTATCTGGTAAAAAAACTATCAGACTGCTACAGAAACTGAAGCAAAGGAAAAAACAAATGCAGGTGAAAGGAGAAATGCTTATCAGGAAACTGAGTCCATGAAGGTTGTGGATGAAAGCCAGCCACTGGAAGTCCCCAGCCTGACTGCAGACCTCCTGGAACCTAAACACAAGATGCAAATAGGCAGCTGGAATGTAAGAACACTTAATTAATAAGGCTGGAAAACTTGCACAAACCATCAAGGAGATAGATACAAATTAGACATACTAGGAATATAAGAAGCAAGATGAAAATTAACAACACAGCACACAGAAGATACAATAATATGGTCAGGTAAAGAAGATAATCACGAAGAAAGAGTAGCATTGATTATAACAAAAGAAGCATCAAGAGTATTGCTGAAATGGACCCCTGTAAATGAGAGATTATTATATGCGCATGCTTCAACTCAAGATTCATGAAGCTGTCTATTATAGTTTGTTATGCGCCAACAGAAGCAGCTGAAGTGGAATTAAAAGATTTTTACAACTGCCTCCAAGCCACAGTAGAAACAATACCCAAGCATGATATGCTACTCATCTTGGGCGACTTCAATGCAAAAGTAGGTGAGGGAAATAAAGATAGAAGAAGAATCATGGGAAGAGAAGGAATCGGAAAAATAAATGAAAATGGAGAAAGACTGTGTAGTTTCTGTGAAGAAAACATGATGACCATTGGAGGGACAATTTTCCAACATAAAAACATCCATAAAGTCCCCAGACAAAATCACAGAAAACCAAATCGATCACATACTAATAAACAAAAAGTGGAAATGGTCACTACAAGATGTGACAGCAAGGAAAGGAGCAGATGTAGGAAGTGATCACAACTTTCTGGTAGCAAAAATAAAACTAAAATTAAGGAAAGCCAAAATCGGAGAACACAGAAAGATACTTTTTGATACAAGAAAACTGAAAGACCAACAAACAAGAAATGAATTCTCAGTAGTACTTAAGAACCGCTTCGGTGTCCTACAAGACAAAGCAGAAATGTCCATATTAGAGTTCAATAAAACACTACAGGAAACAGCAAAAGAGGAGCTGGGATATCAGAAACGGAGAAAAGAAGAATGGATAAGCAAGACCACATGGGAAAAGATAGAGCTAAGAAAAGAAATCAAGAAAAAAATTACTGAACACCAAATCACAAAGGCTAAAAGAACAATTTTTAAGTAATTATGCACAAAAAGACAAAGAAGTGAAGGAATCATGCCGTCAAGATAAACATCAATACTATGACAACTTAGCAGAAGCAGCAGAGAAAGCAGCATATGCAAATGACATGAAAATCATATACAAAATCACAAAGCAGATGAGGTAACTTCAGCATAAGATGTGAGAGTGCAATAAGAACACATAAGGGACAACTGGTCAGTGGAGAAAGAGAAAAAATTGAAAGATGGAGGGAACACTTTAACACTCTACTAAATAGAACACAAGCAGCACAAACAATAGACATACCTGAACCAAAAACGGAACTAAACATCAATACAGGACCAATAACAATAAGTGAAGTAAAGGAGGTGATAAAGAAGCTAAAATTAGACAGGGCACCAGGTGAAGATGAAGTGACTGCTGAGATGTTGAAAGCAGAAGAAACAGAAACACCAAAACAACACTGCCGAATACTACACACTCCAGAGGAGTGGAAAACTGGCCTTATAGTAAAACTACTAAAGAAGGGTGACCTCAGATATTGTGGGAACTGGAGAGGCATTACCCTACTGCTACTGACCAGTAACGTATTTTGCAGAATAATCATCAACAGAATTGTGCCAGCACTTGAGGGAAAACTTTGGAAAGAGCAGGCAGGATTTAGGAAAGAAGATCATGCACAAACCACACATTTGTACTTAGACAAATATTAGAACAGGCAAATGAGTAGCATAGCACAACATATACATTGTTTATAGATTTTGAGAAAGCCTTTGACAGTGTCAGTAGAGATGCACTGTGGAAAATCCTAAGATGGTATAAGACAGTGAATGTAATCAAAGCCCTATACGAGGGTTTTCAGTGCAAAGTTATCTGTGGAGAACATACCTCCAGCAGCTTTAAGGTACAAACAGGAGTGAAGCAGGGATGTGTACTATCACCAACATTATTTATCTTGGCAGTAGACTGGTTAATGAAGGAGGCAACATCAAACAAACGCAGATGATTACAATGGACCCTTGACACAGTGCTGGATGACTTTGACTTTGCCGACGACATCTGTCTACTATCAAGCAGCCACAAAGAAATGCAAGATAAAATAAACAAGCTAACTCGGAATGCAAACAACATAGGACTAAAGATCAACGTAGGAAAGATAAAATTAATGAAGCAAAATGTGAACAACAGAAATGTACTCAGAGTAGATAGCAAGTTAGTGGAGGAGGTCAACGAATTTGTATACCTTGGCAGTAGAGTAGTAGAAAATGGAGACAGCATAGAGAAGATCAACAGCAGACTTATTAGAGCAAACCAGGCTTTTGCAGTGCTGCAGACTATATGGAAATCTAAAAAACTAACCATGCATAAGAAAGTCAGGATATTTAAGAGTAATGTTCTAAGTGTACTACTCTATGGAAGTGAATGCTGGAAAATCACAAAACCATAGAAAACAATTTGAATTCTTTCCAGAGTAAATGTTTATGAAGAATTAGAAAAATATTTTGGCCAAACACCATAAGAAATAACACCTTGTTGGCAGAAATGCAGATGAAGCCACTGACAGCAATTATTGAGGAAAGATGCTGGCGATGGTTGGGACATCTGCTCCAAATGACTGACAACTCACTACCAAAAAAACCACTAAGATGGACACCACAGGGGAACAGAAGTAAGGGTAGACCAAAAGAGACATAGAGAAGAACAACAGAAAGGATGTTGAGCAATAGAGGGCTCACCTGGGCAAGAGCAGAAAAAAAGGCAAAGGACAGGCATTTGTGGAAAACCCTTGCAGAAGCCCCATGTGCCCTGGGCACTTAAGGTTTAGAGAGAGAGAGATGAAATATCAGAGATTAGATTTGCTGATGACATGATTTTACTGTCCACAACACAAAAAAGAAAGGAAAAACTAATTATGTCAGTCTGTAAGAATAGTGAAGAGCAAAACCTCTATATTAAGTCAAAGAAAACTAAATTGATTGCGACCAACAAAACAAATAAGGCAGCTGAAATATATATCAATGAGGAAAAACTGGAAGAGATGGAGAGTTTTGAATATCTTGGATCATTACTAACTAATAATGGAGATACAATGATGGATATTAAAAGGAGGACGTCTATTGCTTTTCAGAAGGTAAAACAACTAAAGAAGCTGTGGAGAGGAACAGACAGAACTATAAAAATAAAATTTTTAAGGACATGTATATTTCCCATCACAAAATATGCCTGTGAGACCTGGACATTCAACAAAACAGCTGAGAAACATATAAATGCCTTTGAATGTAAATGCTATAGAAGAATTTTTCAAATATCATGGACGCAAAAAAAAGAACAAATATATCCACACTACAAGAACTTGATATTGAAGAAGGCTGGCTAGTAAAGCGGATTAAACAGAGAAAACTAAAATATTTTGGACACAATAAATGTTATCAAAATTTAGAGAAGACCGTCTTGGAAGGATAACATAATGAGAAAAAGAAAGAGAGGAAGACCTAGGCGAAGATGGCTGCAAGACACCGTTGATAACTACAAATGGATGCATCAGTAGCAGGACATCTTGCTTACAACCGAGAAGCCTACAGGAGAGCTGTTAGGGATGCAAAGTTCCACAAGGGATATGCAAATGACTGAGTTTCAAATTCTCTTCTCCACCCCCCCCCCCCAACACACACACACACAGAATTTAAATGAAGCAAAATGACACAGAAATTAAGCAACATCAAAATACACTCTTCTAACAATGAAACATCTTATATTGGCTTTAAGACTGAAACCTACAGCATATATGCCACTAGATTTCAATAATTCTCTTGAAATTTCTACAAAACAGTAAAAGAAAATATTACACAAATATTCTTATAAAAAGTATTGGTTTAGATATCTGACCTTAGCTTTAAAATATTAATGTTTTTTTTTCATCTATACACATATCCATTCTACTATAATAGCTGTAGGCCATAGATGGCAAAGCATGCAAGCAGCAGAAAACACAACAAACATTCAACCAAAGCAGAAGAATCACATAAATGCAAACCTCTGACACAGCTTTAAGGTCTCGGAGCCAGAGATTTTTCTGTGCCTCTCTTAGTAGCTGGAGAGGAAACATTATGGCATTGACCACCAACATTCTCAACAGTTACAGCAAGAATATATATAAACTTTCCATTACAATTAAAACAGAAAAGATGCACCCAGTTTATATATGTCAACAAAAAACAAAAACAAAAAAAAAAACAGAAAAGACCATTGAAACTCAAATATTACTACAATGAACATAAAAAAGGCAATATCACAGCTGTGATATATTTTAAAACTTTATTAATCAAGAAATAATACTCAAGAGGTGTGAAATACCAGAGTTAAAACATACAGCACACAAAAACATGAAATAAGCAGCTTTTATTTATTAATTATTAATTACATTGGGGAAATATAGGGTATAGTCACTTCACAGTTGATTAACAACAATTACTGTTAATGTTAACAAATAATAAATAAGAGCAATATAACTAATAAATGAGAAGTTAATAATTACAGATCACACATAAATGAAAAGCAAGACAACATCATAGAGGTAGTTTGTCTAACCCTTTTTTCAAGCACTTGTACAAATTAAGGCTTACTGAAATACAAGGCACTTAAAACACAGTTTAACAATAGTGTGTTAAACAAACATCTTCTTATAAATTTAGCATGTGGTAACTATGGCTATGTATAAAGGCAATGTTGAAAATACCACATCAAGTAATTTTATGTACAATGTCCTTGTTGCTCTTCCATATGTGGAAGATAGAATGTTATATGTCAGTTTAAGAATAAACACTCCATGTTTTCCATTTAAAAACTTAGAAAAGTACAAAATGCCAGCAACAGACTTTCAGTTATTTTTATTCCATTATTTACTTCAGTATTTACTACTCTATGGAAGTGAATGCTGGAAAATCACCAAAACCATAGAAAACAAGTTGAATTCTTTCCAGACTAAATGTTTATGAAGAATTAGAAAAATATTTTGGCCAAACACCATAAGAAATAACATCTTATGGGCAGAAATGCAGATGAAGCCACTGACAGCAATTATTGAGGAAAGATGCTGGCGATGATTGGGACATGTGCTTCGAATGACTGACAACTCACTACCAAAAATAGCACTAAGATGGACACCACAGGGGAACAGAAGTAAGGGTAGACCAAAAGAGACATGGAGAAGAACAACAGAAAGGATGTTGAGCAATAGAGGGCTCACCTGGGCAAGAGCAGAAAAAAAGGCGAAGGACAGGCATTTGTGGAAAACCCTTGCGGAAGCCCCATGTGCCCTGGGCACTTAAGGTTCAGAGAGAGAGAGATTTACTTCAGTTACTCCACCCTTTTTTCCTAGTATTTCTATAAGCAAAAATGTTGTAAGACAAGGGTATGTACTGTCACCTGATCTATTCTTATTAAACAGTGAAAACATCATTAGAGGCATTAAAAATCTGAAAGGAACAGGAAACATAATATCAATAACCTGGGATACACAAATGACACCTTTCTAATAGCAGAAAGTGAAAGCAGTCTGCTGAAACTAGTGAACAAGATCACTGAAGAGACCAATAAAAGAGGTTTAGAGCTAAACAGGAACAAGAGAGACACAATAGTAATAATAAATATAGTAAATATACTGAAGTGCAACTTTCTTTCAAAATGGAAGATACTGACATAAGTAAATAAATTCAATTACCTTGGAACAACAATAACAAGTGCACAAATGAAATAAAATCATGAAATGGTAAGACAAAGACAGTTTTTAAGATATGAAGAAGATACTAACAAATAATATTTCCTCAGAGGTAAAGAAAGGCGTATTACTGTGTTATATATACTGTTCAAAAAAAAGAAACACAACACTACTGTAATGGACACCAAATTTCAAACTTGTATCAAAATTTTATTTTACAGCATTAATGTTTCATTCTTGGCATGAAGAAACTTTAACAATTAAATAATGTTCATTAAATTTGGTTTGGCTTTTATTCTTCACCTCCGTTTCAGTATGGTCTCCTTTGGCCTGTACCAGAGAACTACATCTCCTTGACATGGATCCGATTAGCCATTGGATCTGTTGTTGTGGGATGACTGCCCACTCTTCTCGCAGTGCAAGAGACAACTGTCGAAGATTGGTTGGTGCTACGTTCATCCCATAAGCGTTCTATTGGGTTCATGTCTGATGATATGGATGGCCACTGAATAGTCTGGACATTGTTGTCAGAGAGGAACTGGGTGGTGAGTTGTGCCACATGAGGTCAAGTGTTATCCTGCTGAAAATTCGACCCTGGCACAGCCAGAAGTGGAAGGATGTGAGGATGAAGAATTTCAGAGATGTATCATTGGGTATTCAGGCGTTCTTCAATTTGTACAAGGTCACTTCTTCCCATGAAGTTGATATCCCCCACACCAGTACACCTCCACCACCATGTGGAGGAGTCTCATCCACGCAGTTATGGGTGTAGGGCTCATGGACTCTGCGGTAAACTCTTCTCCATCTATTGTGTTGCTGGAGCAGAAAGAATGATTCATCACTAAACCAAACATTCGCAATGGTCCATTGATGATGCTGGTTCGCCCGCTGCAGTCAGTTCTGGCAATGCTGGCCATAAGAACAGGATCTTTGTAGGATCTTCTAGCCCAAAGACCAGCGCTGTGCAGCCGGTTCCTGACCGTTTGATCTGAAATTCAATGAGCTGCTGTCATTGTCTGGACTGTTGAGGATGCAGATGCAAATCAATTCCTGAGGTGATGCAGCCATATGAAGTGGTCTTTGGCAGGAGTTGTGACTATGGGTCTTCCACTGCACAGCCAGTCTGCAATGAGCCAGTTTCTTGAAATCAAATTGTCTAGCCATTACACTTTGTGACTGCCCAGTCTGTAAACATCCAATGATGATGAGTCGTTGTTCTGTACCGAGATGAGCCATACTTGCGCACTGAATTTTCAAATGAATTGATTTGAGGACTGTCAGTCTTTTATAGGCATTCAATAACATGGTCAGTGAGTTTTGTGTTCATAAGCTTCATGGGAGTCTCGTGAACCTGTCATAAGTTATTGTCAAAAATGCTGTTTTGACTAGTGTCACTTTTCTGCGCTCATGAATCAGCTGAGTATAATTCAGGTGAGCACATGAAGTTGATGTCTAAGTGAACATTTCAGGCAATCTGCCCTTGTCTGATCAGCAAACTTCAGTTTAAATCGCAACATAGTATTTGTTGTGCTTCTTTTTTTTTTAACAGTACAGAACCAATATTGCTATACGGTTGTGAAATCAGACCACTCAAAAAGAAAAAGACAGTCAAAAGTTCTCAGACATGTCATCAGAAGATGGAAGTTAGAGAACTCAGTTATCACTGGAATTTTCAAGAGGAAAAGAAAGAACAGATTGCCATAACAAAAGTATCTCAGAGGACTGACCTAGTGACACAGAAAAATATGAGCATTTACAGAGATGCTATGGACCTCAATGGCTCAGAAAGCTGCTGAGTTCAGCAGTGGCTCAAAGAAGAAGTTAAAGAAACAGTTACTCAGTAGCGTTAAGTATGTAATTTGGTACTGCTATCTGCTGCATTACTAAGATTCTGTTTTCAGGTGGAATAACTATCAAGGTCAATGAAATAGTGCTGGACATGGCTCTAATTTACCTTTCAATAAATATGCTGTTTAATTTCAGTCTGATCAATAGAATAAGGATCAGCATGTCCCTATGCTGGCACAACTTGCTACTGCACAACCAGACAAATGACAAATACAACAATTACTTCACTGGTATGTTTCTTGGTTAATGAAAAGAAAAGCATATATATAAAGACATGGAACAGAAAATAAACACACATACATATATACATAAGTGAAAAATATGAAATTTTTAAACCATATTTGTTGCCAATATCTTCAGCAAAGTGAAATTGTGTTTTTTGTGTTTTCTATTTATCTGTTAATGTCTAAGTATATAATCATAAGACTGCAATTAAATATGTTTTATACATAAATGCAACAAGATTTCTCATATGAGTAAATTTTGACATACTAAGAAGCACAAAGTATCAGGATTACTTTTTCACAAAATTTCCAGACAAGTCTTAATTGCTTATTCCATCATGAAAATAAACTACAAGAAACTTTAGCATGTCTTAAGTACAGACTTGGTGCTTCTCAAATAGGACTACATAAGAATCACTTGGCTTTCAGAAGGATAACTTACCACTTTTCACTTTACTTGTGGACAGTATGGCTAACAGCATGTGGACAGTATGGCTAACAGCATGTGGATAGTATGGCTAACAGCATGTGGATAGTATGGCTAACAGCATGTGGACAGTATGGCTAACAGCATGTGGATAGTATGGCTAACAGCATGTGGACAGTATGGCTAACAGCATGTGGACAGTATGGCTAACAGCATGTGGACAGTATGGCTAATAGCATGTGGACAGTAGGGCTAACAGCACTTTTTTTTAAATTGTTTTTGTAAAGCTTAATAAAGTGTAATATTTTGATGGACAACCTTTCAGCTCATTTTTCTGTGATAAAAGCAATTTTTTTCATTAAAAAAAAAAAGCCAGCATATCAATAGACAGGTCCTTTTTTATCAGTTTTCATGACCAAACTACACAGGTCATTTCCTGTTAGTTTTTAAGAGTTTTTAAGACCAAACTTTCTGCATTAATTCCGAGCATTACTGCAGGTTCCAACAGCCTCCGAGTCAAATATCCAGATCCAGACAAAAATGTTTTACATTATTTGAGAGATACATATATAAAATCTGTAAGTTAATTTACACTAGATGCTAGAAGTGCATTATGCAGTAATGAATTTAACTTGATTTCTAGCAAGATTGTTGATACATTGCCAGTAAACAGCAAATGCATAGTCAAGTCTAGATATGTAGCAATGATGCATCCCTGCTTTAATATGAGTTTTTACACGTTAATCTAAAGAATATTTACTTGCATGAGATATCATGTGCTTTTGTTCAGTATTAAAACATCTTCATATATTTAAAGTGGTATTTAAAATATTACATAAAAATCAACCAGGAAAGAAAATAAAAACTTACTAGCTGTTGATCAGCAGCACCATTGGTTGTTACTGGAGCAGTTGTGTAGATGGTCTGGCCACTTGGTTCTGATGTTATAGCAGAAACAGCCACACCAACATTCTGGATGCTTGCCAGACCAGCAGCAGCTGCAGCCGCTGATCCAGCAGCCGCCTGGCTGGCAACAACCTGATGGTACTCCTCTAGAGTTGTTGCTTGGGGATATGTATAAGTGGGAGTCATTTGGTTCTGTACCATATGCTGAAAAACAGAAAAGAACAATGTCTTCACTAATGTCTTCAAGCAGCACGTCCAAGTAAATATCAGAAACTACTGTTCAGTTAAAATCTGACACCTTCATCTCATTCTAACTAAATACATGAGCAGGAAGTATAACATTTTTTATAAACTGAAAATTAACTAACATCGTAAGTTGCTGAGGCCTGACCTTATTAATGTCTCCTTTTATTCTGGATGGAAAAGAAGGCCGGGTGCGCGGGGTGTGGGGGGGGGGGGGGGGGGGGGTTCAGGGGAAGGAGGGAGAAGAGAAGAAAGGTAGGGATGTCAGAGATTTAAGACAGTATTCTCTGTTGTTGGTGTTAACATTAGAACAAAATATCTACTGGGGCATTCTTGAATATTTAACAATGATGAAGAAACATGGAGGTTATACATGTGTCACCTTCTGTATTTCCAAACATAACGGGGACTAGAAGGAACCCGGCGTATTTATAAATTGAAAGGGCACGTTAAAAGGGAGACAGACAGTGATGGATTAACCACCAGGACCATACTCTGTAAGAGCCCCTGCCCCCCCCCCCTACAGACTATACTGTTCACCTCCTGATGTATATGTGATCTCTACTATTACAATATGACTTTGTATTACACAGACCAAACACAGCTGACACGTCACTCTCTTCTGGATAACATAACGGTGCCTAGTGCAGCAATAACAATTATAAATGGCTGTCGCATGACATATGCATTTGCAGTTTTCTCTTTGATGCAGGGCTCCTATTCTTAGCCTGTTCGACCTACCTGCTAATCCCTCATTACATAGAAAGATGACTGAAATATACTATGACGTAACCTTTCGAGCTTCCATTAATATTTAAACCGCCTTAATATTAAGGTTCTTCGTTTATCCTTCTTATTAAAAGTTATTTTAGACTACTCTTGCAGACACCAAATTCAGTTAATTGTTTATTCTGAAAAGTAACGATTTTTTTTGTTTGTTTAGTAGATAGTCATTTATATGTGTATATGGTTACTTTAATGTTAATTATGATTTTTATATGAGCAGCATATTTGTGGAATGCCTGGAACAGACTGAAAGTTCTATGATAAAGGGCAGAATGTCAGATGGTCCTGCGTGCCCAATTTTTAACCCTTTAGAAATAAAGATCAATCAATCAACCAATCAATCTCTCACAACGCTGGGGATATTTTGCGATAAAGCAGCTATAATATATATTCTTAGGCAGGCGCGTAACTAGGGTAATACAAGTGGGGTTCCTCTGAATAAAAGGGGGATGGGGAGGGGGGACAGAGATGATATGATTATACGTGAAGAAATGTATATTGCTTTACGTAAATTAAATTCAAGGTAGCCACATCTGTTTTATTTGCCCATGGGCGTCGTCAATATTTGTAACACTTCTAGTCTGCTGGAGAATAATGTAAATTACTGTGTACTAGGGCAGGCAATGTGAAAGCAAAAACTTCAAATATCCTGGTCAGACTTGTTGTAGATACTTGGTTTTACCATAGTCTACACCCGTAGCCTTTCTCAATCTTCTTCTCCTCTTTCCCCTTCCCCCCCCCCCCCCCCCCCAAACTCTGGGAATATTTTTCGCTATATCCCAACAGAACCCCTGTATAATATCTATCGCTGCTCATTTTTCGTTTCACATGGTCCCAGATATCACCGTCATCTCCCCTCTCCCTAAAAAAAACCCACCACTATAAACTACAGTATGTCAGTTCTAATAAAGTCGCTAGTGTTAGCAGAACAGTTTATCCAGCAGATCGCCGCTGAAGAGAATAATTTAGTCTACAAAATGTTAATCGGCCATGGCTTGTGGTGCATGGCATGTGCAATAGTTAAAGATTTCCCCTCTTGCGTAGAACTAAACATGATTTTTTAACCAACCTATCATGAACAAAAAACAAAGGCATGAAGCTAAGCCCTAGAGTTCCGCGAGAACTGTCTATTTTAGTCACGATCTCTGGCGCAAAACCCAACTGGTTCTGTGGCGGAACATGGGTTGAGATACCCTGCTCTTTCAGCAATACATTCAGAAAACAGTTTCGTCGAGCTTCGCCCTGGCGGTAATCCTATCGTCCTAGCGGGTGATCCCCCAGCGCGTGTAACGCTTAAAATAGCATTGCATTACATTCTCTCCTCCTTCCCCCCAACCACACACACCCACACACAACCCTACCATGCACATACACACCAGCTCAATTCCTCTGCTCACGTCTTTGTTTCAAGCGTGTACGCCTGGCCAGTGTGGGAGCACGTGATATATAATACACACAGCGGGACAGTGAGTGTAGTGCCTATTTCTAAATATCGTTCACTACATGAAAGCCTGCTTCTTTGGGGAGTTAGTGGGGTTGGTTTTATATACGAGGAGGAGGGAAAGTAGCTTTAAAAAAAACAGAGGAAAATGAAATGATTGCAGCAGCTAGACAAATCATTAACTTGTAAGACTTATCAAAGTACACGAATAACTCGTGAGAGAAATTAACGACTAGAGATGAGCATAAGCCGAGGGGGGGGGGGGGGTAATCCGCCGAGTGCCACCAGAACAATCAATGTTAACTTTTACCCTGAAGAAAATCGATGCACAGAACTAAAGAAGGGGAACATGTGTGTTCATACTGTCATTTGAGGGAAGGGGGGGGGGTCGTCCTGAATGGGCGTTGTTTTTTTTTCCTTCCTTTCCCCTCAGCTAAGCTGAGAGACGCCATTGTTTTCAAACCATATGTTGTACATATGACTTGTGCTGATTACACGGTACAGTAAACCTATACTAGAATATATTACTGTCATATGTTTAGTTGTGTACGCAGTCTGTGCTAAAAAGCAAACGCGGACATTGGAGTGAAATGATGCTTTCATGCTGTTTCGTAGTGATAGTACTGAAACGGACATACGAATCAACATGGGTAGTTTTGTAGTTTGTTTTTTTTTTAATGTGGTTAGCAATTGTGCCAATAATGCTATTGCTTTTTTTCCCACTCAAGAAAGGAGCAGTTATGGAGGTGGAGTTACAATTAAGCTCCAATATACTTTTCTTCCCCCCTCCCCCCCCCCCCCACAGGTGAAGTTTACTGTTTGTTAGACTTAACTACTTACGGTCTCGTGTTTTCAATTCCGTTTACGGACAGCTGGTGTGAGCACTGCCACTCAGTGAGCCTCGCCCCGTATGAAGATATTCTCTACTTCAGCAGACTGCCCTCTAACATTTACTTTTCAAACCTGCGTGCCGGGTAATCATTTCTACGCTATGTCTGATTGGAAGACGCAGATAACAAGAAAACAAGACCCTCTCCACAAACACATACATACACCAAAGTAAGAGAACATAGTTTTGTAGGATTACACCTCGAACAAATCTTAGACAAAAGCAATTTAGTGAGACGTGAGAGAAAGAAAAATCACAAGAGAATTACCTGGGATTCGAACACGGACTCTGGTAGGACGAGACGCCGTCTAGCCACGAGAGAACAGCGTACTACCGACTCACCCCCAATATAATACATACACCAGTCCACCAAATCCCACTCAGTCAAATCATCTTAGGACAGGTCGTTACTGCTCACAGCAAAAGTAAGCAACGTTCTGAAACTCCTTGGAAAACTATTCAGGAGACATGACACCAACACACGCCGACCATGCATGATGACGATGAACGTACTGCAACAAGACCTAACCAGAGAAACCAAAGATATCACGGACCTGCAAATCTAGAAATAAGAAGTCGACTACCCGATCTTACTGATATGACAGCAGCCCAGGATATATCCCGTTCTATAAATGTATATATAGATTATACGCGTGTGCGAGCATGCGTGAGTGTGTATCTGTGAGAGAGAGAGAGAGAGAGAGATTCCGATAAATATAGGCAGACATTTTTTTCTAAATCATCCTATATGTAAATAGTGTAAGCGACGATCTCATGACAGAGACTGTATATACACCTTACGCCGGTTACTGGTATGGGCGACAGAGAAGGTATGGGAATGCCCTGGCTGCAGTCACGCTTACTTCTTGAGATCACTCGATCAGTCAGCCAAAGAAAGTAAGATCTTATTCCATTTTATTTCACATAAATTGAAGGAAAACGACGTTTCCTATAAAAAGGGGGAAAATAGATTTTTAAATATACCAGTGAAATTTTGGAAGTGACAAAACAACACAATAAAACCTTTTGAAAGTTCTGTTTACACTTCCGTTGTTTGAAAATGTGGCCTACGATAAGCTTCCGTTCACAGCAGTCACTGAGTTCAGAAGGCAACCCAGCGAAATAACCACGAATTTATATGTGTCCAAAGACCACGAAAAGCCATAACAGAAACTTCCTAAGGAACGTGCGAGCGGTTGAAAGAATACTGCTTGGAAGATAAGCTACTAAGCAGAGGCAGAACTTTATATGAACCAAAAGTTAGAAAAGATCTGTCTAAATGGTTCGAAATAACATTCACTATGTGGAAGATTTTTGGTTTTTTTTTATAGCAGGTATATGGGTTTACTTGGGGGTGGGGGGGGGGGGGTGGTGTGAAGATGCTGTCCGATTAGGCAGTCAGCTGATATTCTAGTGTCAGGGTTAGCGAACAGTAGCTGACCAAGACCCTGTCCCATCTCTCCGCTGATACCCCCAGTAACAGGAATAGCCTGGCTAACGGGGCAGGGATCGCCATAGTCCCCATGGTGGTGGAGTCTTCTAAAGAAGCACTGCACACCCTCTGCTTTTTAGCTGTACTCCGGGACTGAAAAAGTAGCTGTCATAACCCGTTCCTACACTGACACGATGCTGTGCCTCAAACACTTCCCCGGCATCGGCTGCAAAGAACAACAGCTCGCAGTTACATGGAGGCAGAACAAGACATGACAAAATATAGTTTACTTTATTAGGTGTGTCGTGGCAGTTCGAGCCTTACAACAACACTCTTACGGAGTTGAAGATGTGAACGTTGGTTATTTGGTCACGTGACAAAGTTGTTACCGAACTTTGTCGCGAAAGGGGTTTCTCTTTTAGGGAAGAAATGGTTTAGGACGGACTTTTGGACTGGAGAACTGATTTAGGGGGATTTTTATGGGGAGAACAGCTGTGCAGAAGAGGGTGAGAGTACTGAAGCGTGTCGAGTCTGCATCTGTCTACATGAGCGGTGAGAAAGTGGTTAAACATGAGCATATAAGTGAGATCTTGGTAGTCTTAAATGAAGATGTCGTTCCTCAGTCACGATCAAAGTCAGCGTGAAGTGTTCGTTTGCTTTAGATGTTGTTGACTCTTGAGCTGTCACCACTTACAACATGAGTCATCACGCGTACGCTCAACCACCACCAGGCCACGCCGTCCGTACACGTGCGACAGGCAAAACGTGTACATTTTGAAATATCAGTTTATCACCTGAACAGTTAGAAAACACATAAGAACGTCATACGGTAAATGAGCTTCTCTTTGGTCAATATATATATATATACATATATTCCACATGGTCAGCAAACATGTTGACAAACTTAGAACCAGCAGTCTGTAACATGAAGTTTAATGTGGACAGGCAGAAATACCGAATACAAGTGAAAGACCGAATTGGTAACAGTAATCTGCAGTATGTGAACAGACAGCTATTTACAAAAGCGAAAGAGCTGATCTAAAGATACCACAATCCACCAGTCCAACAAATCAACTTATCTGATAGTTCCCATACTGAAATACATAAACTCACATTCAAACTCCCCCCCCCCCATAACTGCCAGACCTAAACACTGGGTAAAGAAACAAGAAAAAAAAACACCGGCAAAAAAATGCATGGGGAAAACATTCCAATACTTGGTGTTTCTATTCAGTTCAAATGCTTGTCTTTTTTCCATGTCACTTGGTCAAGTCCACTGAGATACTTTTACGTTGCTTCTTACGACAGTTTCAATAAATCACTGACATTAAAACTCAACATAAAGAAGATATTTCTTTATAAAATTAGTTTCTATTTGATTTATAAAGAAAAGATTTGTTTATAAAATTAGTTTCTATTTAATTCTAACAAAAAGTGTAACTTAGAAACAGAAAACACGGTTTTGTTCTTAAATTTGAACATTCACATTTTAAAATTGGTCATCATCATCATCATCATTATCATCATCAGGTGCCGTGCCGACTGGCGTTGGCTATTATGCTTCTCCAGAGAACGCGATCCTTCACGCAGGCCATCAGCTCAGTTGGTGATCTCCTCTCACACCATCCCGTCAGACTGTCCAGTATCATTTCTCTTGTCTTCCTCTTGATCTTCTTCCTTCTATTTTTCCTGTTGTTATAATATTTTCAATGCCCCCTCTTCTCATTGCATGTCCTATGAAAGTACACTGTCTCTCTCTTATCTTTTTCACAAGGTTTTTTGTCTCTCCAGCTCTTCTCATACATTCTTCTAATAAACCACATTTCTGCTGCTTCCAATGATTTTTGTGCAGACCTGCCTATTGTCCATGATTCACTTCCATATAACAACATAGGTTCAATATAGCATTTTAGGACTCGTTTTCTAAATTCATTGATAAGGATGTGTTGGATAATATGTTTCTCATTCTCTGAAATGCAGTCTTTGCTTGGCCTATTCTGTTCCTAATTTCTGTTCTGCATTTCCCATCTGAAGTTATTACTGCTCCAAGGTATTTGAATTTCTGCTCCTGCTTTAGAATAATTCCGTTTAATTTTATGCTGCATGTTAGTGGATTCTGTTTCTTAGATATGACCATAGTCTCAGTCTTTTTGATGTTCAAAGTAAGGCCTTTCTGTTCACTTTCTTTGGCCACTTTATCCAAGAGATTTTGCAGGTCTTATTGGTTCTCAGCTATCAGTACTGTGTCGTCAGCATACCGAAGGTTGTTAATATTGTATCCTCCAATTTTTATGCCTGGTTCTGTGATGATGTACAGAGAAAAAAGGTCTGGAGATAGTACACATCCTTGTCGCACCCCTTGTTTTATAGGTTGATATTTTCCAGTTCTATTTTCAACTCGAATTGCTGCTTCTTGCTGTCAGTATAGCTGTTTTACAATTCTCAGGTCTTTGCCGTCTATATTGATGTCTTCAACCATTTTAATAATTTCATTATGTTTCACCTTTTCGAATGCCTTGGTGTAATCAATGAAATATAAGTATAGATCTTTCTCTTAAAATTGGTACATAAGCTAAATGGTACACACCAAAAAGACCCCATGGTACACCCAGGCTTTAAAAAAAATGGGCATCAGAGAAATCCGGGATAGTAAATGCGGTCAGGCATGATACTGACCATATCACACTTACATGTGCCAAAGGTCATGGAAAATACGGGCCTAACACAGTACTCCCAAATATGTCTTAATGCCATGGAAACGGGAAGTTTACCTTTACCTTTACATAAGCTAAATATAAGTCCATGGGAACTATAGTAGTTCTGTGTTCACTATAGATTTTTTAATGTGGTTTTTGGGCTTTTGCTAGATGATAAAGAATTAAACAAAACAGACTGCGTGGTTACCGAATAATGTCACGGGAGAGGATGTAAATGAGAGGGCTAAGGAAGTTTGAAGGAGATATACAACGTTTGCTAAAACGAAAAAAGGCGAACTCTTGCTATAAAGACATACGTGCTCATTTGACAATATTTTAAGCAGTCTCCTTCAAAGTAATCCCATCTACTGGCCATACGCCCTTCCCAACTTTTCTTCCATTTTTGGAATGCTTCATGGAATTCACTTTCTGTGGTGGAGCGCAGTTCTCTTATCGCGTTTTCCTAAATCTTCTCTACGGTTTGGAAACGGCGTCCTTTCAAATGGGCTTTAAGTCTGCGAAACAGGAAACAGTCTGCTGGGGCTACTTCCGGAGAACAGGGTGAGTGAGGTACAACGGATGTCTGATGTTGTGCCAGGTAGCTGAGCATGAGCAGAAGCATTGTCGTGGTGCAACATCCAGGCTTGGTTTTCCCACAGTTCAGGCTTCTTCCTGCCCATAACATTCCTCAAACGTGCTAAAACGTTCTGGCAAAACTGTTTTGTTTATCATATGACCACGTGGTGCAAATTCACAGAACCGTGGTTTCAACACCATGGCCATAAACCCACGCCTCATCTCCGGTTATCTTGTTCTAAATAAAACTTCCATGACCACTTGTTCTGGCACACAGTTCCTGGCTGATTTCAACACGCTTCTCTTTGTGATCGCCAGAACAGGGCACGCACAAACGCGACACATCTGAAATTTTTCAGTTAGAATTTCTTGAGCAATATCCTATGCTGATGCCTACTTCGTCAGCAACTTCTCTGGCAATTAAACGACGACTTCCACGAAACACAGCACGAACTCTCTCGATATGATCGTAGTCTGCTATGTAGAAGTTTGTCCAGGCTTGGGGTCTTCACCCACCGACGTTCTGTGCTCGTTAAAATTATTAAATCACTTATCGCACTTCATTCGGCTCATACAGTCCTCCTTATAAGCTTGGTTAAGCAACTGCCATGTCTCTCTAAAAGTTTTACCAAGTTTTCAGCAAAACTTCACCCACACACAGACATACACACAGTTTTTAAGCTCCTTCACTTGCTCACTAATCCCGACGAACAGTTTGTACACGTGATCACTTCAGAGAATGTAGCTCGACGATTAATGCTCACAGTGGAATGAGGTAAATGGCAGTTTGTTGTCAAGACCTGCCGGTAGGTGCGCTACGCCTGTTGTGTCGATTGACATGCTATTTAAAAATTTCGATCTTTTTTTTTTTAACCCACCTCATATACCGTTGAAAGTTTCGACTGATGATGTATTTGCTGTAATTTTGTTTTCTCTATCTGAAACGTCACAAATATCGTATTTCCAGCGCTTAAGGCGCACCTATAATATGACAAGTACTAGTTTATAACAGAACTAAAAACTCCATATTTCACATGAACTTAAAGGCCTCCCCTCAGTAATGTTATATTCCAAGACTGTAAGCCTCTGGATAACGTCCAGTTGGGTCTAGAAAGGTTACAAGCATGAGTGCTAGTCTAGTACCGGTAACCTACAAGGGCTACTCGAATATAACTATCCAGGGGCGCAATGATATTTTTTTGCGTTTTCTATATGGAAAAAGTGCGTCTTATATGGCGAGAAATACGGTATAATTCTAGAAGCTTAGAGGTGGAACCACGGTTTTGTGTCTTAACGAAAATGTGGCCTACAGTTAACGACCTTGCTCACCCTACTAAATTAGCTGTATGAAATATTCTTTTACAAAATATCGAAAACTAGAATAGATGGTGTAGACATGCACGGAACAATAATGCTATCAAGAGAACTGTGTATCAGATTAACCACTGAGTGATATCTGTGTTACTGTAATAGGAGAACTGAGAACGAAACTGTATTTCCCTCAAAGGAGATGAGACAGAAAGGAAGTAAGACAGAAATTGTCATTTTTAGAAAGGAAATGAGACAGAATCTGTTGTTTCTGAGGAAAAAGAAAAGGTTCGTAAAACATTACAGGTCAATCAGAATTCGTTCATAACTGAATCACTTGATAGTGCAGCGAGCCTATGTTTATAATGCAATCTCCAAGTCGGATGGTGATCATGGTACTTCCCCGTGATGTTAACCGCATAATGGTATAATCGACAACATTAAAACATACACATAGTCTCATATCTCGAACAGGAGCAAAAGTAGTCTTTCAACATGTGGGGTCAGGAGGTTGAGTACGTTTCTCAGTGTGAGATGGAGAGAAATAACGTCTCAAAAACGTTCTTCTAGTGGCAGGGTCTAGCTGCTACCAACGCTTATTCTAAAACCACAATGTCCACACCCAGTATTCGAAGTTAGTTGCTTTTAGTCTAAAAACTAAGTGAAACGAAGATTCCCCCCCCCCCCCTCTCTCTCTCTCTCTCTCTCTCTCTCACATACATACTTTAAACATAATTTTTAATTCGTAAAACGCTGTATACAAAGTTATTTTAAAAAAGCATATTCATCCACTCGTATTTTACTCAAAGCTACAATTATTCGATGACAAAGCTTAGTTTTACTGCTTTCTTTGAAACTTTGCTGTAAGTCTACAACTCTTGCTGTATGACGAACTGGATTAGTCTAATGGTGGCAAATACTGCCCTCGTCTCCCTGTAACTATAAACTTTAAAGCTCCCGATTGTTAAATCAAAGTTATGAACTCGTAACACCGTAGCAAGATGAAGAATTAACTACAGTGGACTTCAATTTCCAGACTGGAAAACAGAAACTATGGTTCTATGGTCCTGCTGGCATTGTGAACCAACGCAGGCGCTCACCTTTGGCTGTAACATGCAGTCATGACAAGCTTTATTTAAAGTAGCAAGACAAACAATGTGATATTTTGGCTCTTTCAAAGTCATAAACCATATTTGAGTATATACGAAAAAACAGAAGAACTGAAGTCATGAACAATTTTTTTTAAAAAAAAGCAAAATAATCACCTTTGCAAGGATTATTCCACCCACAGACGGTATATGTTCCTGTCGAAATCTTGGAAGTCCAGGAATGGGGTGCAAGCTACCTTTTACAATCATCTTCATCATCATGGAGGATATCTTGGTAAATAACACTTCTAGATTATCGGGCGGATGACAAACTGACGAATGTTTATTTTATCTTTTTTTTTGTTGTTTCTTGATTTCTTTAACTAGCTATATGTGTGCTATCTGAAAATAAAGTGCACTTGTCACTGAGTTCGTCTTCCTCTCTCAGAAATCTTCAAGTGTTTCGCCTGGCATGGTGGAAAATAGAATGTATCGCTTTTCTATAAAACTATTTTCCAGCTTCACCAGTGTATACTATTTTGACTGACATAACTAAGACTGTTAAAGGGGCTGTCGGGCATACCTCACACTTTAACATCATAAATCTAAAAAACACATCTAAACCTTGAAACTCTAAAATATATCCTGGCTTGGCAAACTCATCTATTACTACACATACTGGTGTTCACGATGTACAGCGAAGTAATACAATCACTCTATACACGAACTCAATTTCCCCAGCATGTACCAGCTGTCACGATATAAACCCAAAACATATTATTCAGCATATCACTGTGCTAGGCTTATCGCACTGTCTGAATAGACTGACAACTGTTTACACAGAATTGGCTCACTTCGCACTTGGCTCTGTCCAATAATATTGCGCACTGCACGATTCTCTTTTTTTTTTATTTGCTGATTGTTCTGACCGTGCGTCCGAATATGGCTAAGCTTGTAAACTAAATACTGGCGTAACTTTGCGCTTAGAAGGGTTGTCCGAATATGGCTAAGCTTGTAAACTAAATACTGGCGTAGCTTTGCACTTAGAATGGGTGTCCGAATATGGCTAAGCTTGTGAACTAAATACTGGCGTAGCTTTGCACTTAGAATGGGTGTCCGAATATGGCTAAGCTTCTAAACTAAATACTGGCGTAACTTTGCGCTTAGAATGGGTGTCCGAATATGGCTAAGCTTGTAAACTAAATACTGGTGTAATTTTGCGCTTAGAATGGGTGTCCGAATATGGCTAAGCTTGTAAACTAAATACTGGTGTAACTTTGCGCTTAGAATGGGTGTCCGAATATGGCTAAGCTTGTAAACTAAATACTGGTGTAACTTTGCGCTTAGAATGGGTGTCCGAATATGGCTAAGCTTGTAAACTAAACAGTGGTTCAGTTTTGCACTTAGAAGGGAATGAAAGCAACATAGATTTAGTTTAAAATCTAATTTCTGTTCTGTTACTGAGGTTTCTATACTAATTTTTGCACAGTTACTGTGGCAATTTTTAAAAATTTCTACTTTGCTAAGGTGGGGATTTGTTTTCTTCAAGCAAATGACAACTGAAAATCTGACAGAAAATCGAAATTCAACCTTTTCTCTGTTTCAAGAGAATCGTGGAAACCCACACACGAGAATTTAGATAATATAAACTAGACACAAATGATAATTATCATCATTCATGTGAATAAAGATTATATTTCACTGAAGTCCACGAAGGTAGCTTTTTAGAGTTTTGCTTTAACTTAATGAAATTCTTGTTCTGAATAGGAGGAGCCAAAATGCTTTATCCAGAGAGGTCTTGTTTGCGAAAAGACTCAGAATTATGCTTTCGTTTGCAGCCGGTCAAGTGGTCTGGTCCAATGCGCCAACTTTCCACATGAAAATCCGTCCTGTCAAGACCAAGAAAAGATCAATAACGGTGCCTCTTTCTTGCCGACAGAAATAGCATCACAAGAATTTGGAGGTCGCGACGGAAGATAAGAATTTTTTTTTTTTAAAGCGTGATATTTCTGTCTGAAACGATTTGCACCGACTATGGATTAGTGAAAATACGTAGATTAGCAGGCACAGATTAGCGTCATGTCGTCCTACAACTTTAATGAACACTATATCTGCTAGCAGGCACAGATTAGTGTCATGTCGTCCTACAACTTTAATGAACACTATATCTGCTACACGAAGTTCGGGTGGTGAAGCGTAAGCGAGCAAGTATCTACCTTCATCACGACACCTGCAAAACATATCATGGCGGTTTAAATCCCTTTCCAGCGGCCACCAGAGCTACCGCAGCTGAGAGTACAGACAAGATTGAAGATTCTGCGAGATTTTTATGCCAGCTCTTCGACTCGTCTTCGCCTTCCTTGGTCTGTACAGCAGCAGACGCGGAGTATAATTCAAGATCAATACAGCACACGTTTGTCCTGTACGCTGCCATCTGCAGCACGCGTGGAAACTCTATAGTGCTAGCAGGTCGTACCATCATGAGAGTGGTCAGGCGAAATGTGGCGTTAAATTCCCTGCTGGTCAACCGTATGCTAATGTAGTTATTGCTTGTATTCCTCATTTACCTTATGTTTTTTTTTAATTGTTTCCTGCTTTCATACTATGAAACTTTTTACCATTTTCAGCAAATGAGATCATAATAAAGTAAAATAACAGTGAAAGCGTTCGTACACTCAGCATGTTCGAACGTCATTAAGCCTGCATCTAAAATAAGTATGGCTTTCCTTCCCTATTGTGAATGTCTTGAATTAATTTTTTAGTCATCATCTAAGTTTTAACAAAGTATATACTGTTGAAAGTTGTGATTATATTAGTATAAAAGTATATGTAAGTATTTACTATAACCTTCTCCTCTGTATAAAATTTCATAAATACCCTATTTCCAGCCATATAAGACGACCGGCGTATAGGACGACCGGCGTATAAGGCGTGCCCAAAACTTGGCAAGTAATATTTTAGAACAAAAATTTTAAACCCCATATTTTCCATAAACTTCACAGCCCCTGAAGCGGGGCCTTTTTAAAAAAAAAATTAAAATACATTTATTATACACCCAAAAGCCAGTCATTCGACGTAGAAGCCAAAATGTGGTATTTGATGTCACTAGTTTTAGATCTAACTCGTGTTTCATTGTGTTTATTTGGGCAGAGTCATCCAGTACTTACCGACTGAGTCATATCTTTAGAGATCACGTCGTATTTCAAGGTGTATTCTGGAGACTATCAGATTTTATATTGTATACTGAAAACCCTTCAGTACCATCTTTCGTTGTGATGTCAGGGCCTTTGGCTTTTTCCTCACCTGTGTCTTAGCGTAATTCGCTTGCTCTTCATTGTAACTAACTAACAAAAACCCCGATTAAGAATCTATCTTTAAAAAAAAAAAATTTCCACGCTTCAGTGCCACACAATGAAGGATAATTCTCAGCCGTGATTTATACAAATTTAAGCTTTAAATTGTGACTGTAGTTTCTGCTTAAAATTGCTATCTGTTGGAAGATATGCTAGTCAAATAAGTCATTTCTCTCAACAATTCATAAGTTTCCTTTCTAGCTTGAATGTTTCACTGATTCTTATTGTTTACTTGTATATCGTATGATATATGAAATATTTAAAAACCTATATATCATATGATATATGAAATATTTAAAAACCTATATATCATATGATATATGAAATATTTAAAAACCTATATATCATATGATATATGAAATATTTAAAAACCTGTATATCTGATATAGGAAATATTTAAAACATGTATGTCGTATGACACATGAAATATTAACTCCTAAAGGCCTATCTACCAATGCCTTTTCACTTTACGAAAATTCTTCTATATTTTTCTCTTCTGTTTCATAACAGACTTTCTATTCTTTCTATTGCCACTAAGTTCTTTTACATGCTGCATGTAAGACTTTACCCTATAACAATGGTTCCCAAACTATCCCCCCTTGCCTCCTAGGCCACGCGTCCCTAAAAAAATTGTTTCTCTCAGTTGGTTCAGATGCCCCTAGCCTCTCCGTTTTCCCACACCGCTTCAGGTGGATCTTCCCATCAACCCCCAGGGATGCGGTACAGCCCACTCTGGCAACCACATTCGTGCAAGAACTGGGTAATGTGATACCGTCCATACTGAGGGCCCAAAACTAGGGCTTTTTTTTTTTTTACAGATTATTTTTTCTACATCAGCCCCTTTTTTCCCCCGTCTCTCCTTGCCGCTTCCTGTTTTGAAAGGACGAAGTGCAGTTAGAATTGTTGGTCAGTAAAATGCAGGACAGCGTGACAAAGGTGCGAAGATTTGCACAAGCTTTCTGAGGACGTGAAAATATTTCGAGGATCTGTGGCTCACAACAACACAGCAGAAACTCGCGAGTGTAAAACAAATATGGTAACCTCGCTGCCAGTCACTTGTTTAGCCCGTTCCTGTCGTTTATAAACCAGATTTTCAACCTTAAAACCCCCATTAGCGCAATACAATGGCTAGTAAAAGGTCCTTGGAAACCCATAATAACAATGCATTGATCAGTAAGGTCCTACCAAAACCTGTTGGCACAATCCACTAGCCAATAAAATCCTTACAAAATTCATTATCATATTTCACTGACTAGCCATGTCCTTGAGGGGTGAAAAAAAAACCAGTTATCACAATTCACTGACTAGCAGAGTCCTTGAAAAAACTGGTTATCACAATTCAGCAAAGTCATTGAAAAAACTGGTTATCACAATTCAGCAAAGTCCTTGAAAAAAAATTAGTTATCATAATCCACTGACTAGCAGGATCCTTGAAAAAAACCAGTTATCACAATCACTGGCTAGTAAGGTCCTTTGAAAAAACCAGTTATCACAGAGGTCAAGGCGGTTCAATGACCACCTATACTCTCTATGAACTTTCCTACGGTCTGCTAACTTTTAAAAACCACTGACTTCCGTAGAGACCATGGATACTTCTATATGAACCACAAGAGCCCTCAATTTTCAACTGCATGGCGACATCATATAATAATACCCAGATAACTACAATGACAAATTAAATAATAGCGATGAATAATCAAATACATGTCCTCTTTTTTTTAATTTATAAAATTTTAAATCAACCTTTACAAAACAAATGATTAGGCATGTTCAAACCATTCGGTTATTTTTACTAAAAGATGTTACTATATTTACCACGTATATATTTATACACGATTTTATATACATCCTATTTTGCTATTTACACTCCTATAACACAGAAGAATACGGATCCATTTAAACACAGTAGATATAATAGTTCGCTACTAAATCATGTTACAGACGGGGCAACATTTATAACAGATATTTCTTTCTTACTGCAGGCAGTAAAATCGTTCACTAATAAAGAGATAACTGGACACTACAAAATGTGTTCGGAACTCGAGAAAAGAAAAGAAAACAAACAAAAAACTAGTGCAGAAACATGTTAATGCTTGCTAGAAATAAATCAACAATCTGAAAATGTGATTAAATTATAATTATTTCATTACAGGAATTAAATTTTCATCAATGAAGGGGCTTGTTTATGTGAACCAACAAAAAGGCACCGGAAGCCATACTAGTGTGATTCATATAAAACTCTGTTAAAAAAAAATCACTAACACAGAGTGATGAAGGAAATTAAATTACAAAATGACGTTTAGTGCAAGAAACAACACTAGAATTCAGGAATATATATATATATATATATATATATATATATATATATATTATAATCAGAAGTGCACTGTTTCTACTTGTCGTCAAGTGCCACAGGCATCAAAGCACTGGGAAAATTAATATGTATCCAGAACGAGAGACAGACAGACAGACAGAGACACAGAGAGAGAGAGAGAGAGAGGGGGGGGGGCATTTTCGTGTGAATGAGTTAAAAATGGTTCTGGGCTTTTACCGCGTGAAAGAGTTAAAAAAATGGTTTAAGGTATTTTGTGAAAATAATTGTTGATCTTCCTACCGAATGTATAAACGTTAATATTCTTGAGAACAGACTGTCTGGGCTACAGATGTACAAATGTCACGACTGTGTGTGTTTGCAGAATCACCTTAAACACCAGAGTCCCACCGTGCCAAGTTATCTGGTTGCATTAACCGTATAATTGTGCTTGTACTTCTATGGCCGTCGAAAGAAACGTGGTATGATTTAAACAATACACATGATAGAGACGAACAAACGGGAATGATGGATGGAGGACTAATGTTATAACTGATGGAAGCATTACAGAAATTCAAACCCCCGAAACCCAGAAAACCCCATCGCCATTTACCGCTGCCCTGTCGTGTTGTGCAAACAGGCCGCCAGGATGTGGGAAGTCCAACACGTTTCACAAATTGCAAACAAGCATAAGGTCAAGGCAGCTTAACGTGAGCCCACGGTGAGGGCTTCGGCTGGGGAAGCTGGTGGAAGCTCTGGAGAGACGAAGGAAAGGAATACGTTATGACTGATTGCTGCAGTTAATTTGACAAAATTACTTCCCGCATTCTACCTCTTTCTTCCCATGACGCTGGTTAATCACATTTTCAGCATCTGATACATGATGATCAGACATTTTGGCTTTTTTTAAACGCATATAATTATTATAATATAACGAACGAGTCGTGTTCCCGATATTAATTTCAGGAATGGATGCGGTCGAATAGATACATTTTTTTTTTTTTTGTTGGTTTTAACTTAACTGGAATAAACCTGAATAACAGCTGAACTAGAAGACAAACAAACAAAGAAACAAATTACAAAACTTAACTAAAGAGCAACTAAAAAAAAAAAACTACAAGAGCTGGACGAGAAGGCAAATTTTAAAATCTCAAGAACAATTGGAGGGCAACTGAAAAACTACAGGAGCTGAACTTGAAGGCATATGAAAAAATTTAACTACTGGGCAAATGAAAAACTACAAGAGCTGAACTTGAAGGCAAATGAAAAATGTAAACACCTGCATTAGAAGAGCTTAATATGGTCTTCCAGACGAACGAATAAATCTGTCATATTTAACCAAAACATTCAGGAAGGCAGTGAGGAGGATCATGCGAGGAAATGGCGGCTTATGAATTTACGATAACAACATATGACAACGTAAAGCATCGTGAAACCTAGCTCTGGCCTTCATGAAGATATTCTTTAACACAGAGTGAAAGAAAACCAGCTTTAAGTAATTCTTTTTAATCATACGTAAAATTACAGTAGCATAGTCAGAGACAACAACAAACCAACTAAACTGACATAGGTGTAACATCTCCGATATATACGCGTATATATTACAGTTGGTGCCTGGTGCGTGTTTCTAAGAATAACAATTTCTTTACAACCGCGCAGACATAAAACTCAAGAATGTAGAGGCTAGTGGCCCACTGTGAAGTGAATCGGGACTCCCATTTTCAGGAACGGTCTCCATGGTAACGTTACTGAAGTTATCTATTTCAGTGCCAGTATCTTGGCCTATAATCTATTCCCAGGTTCCTTGCCACGAACAATCAATTTCACTGGTCTTTCAGTGTCAGCTGTTGCAAGAGTTAAAGCTTTGAAACACTCGTGTTTTAACACTGTTTTAACGTCTGTGTGGTCCTCGTTCTGAGGAATCGGTGGTTATTTGTGTTCGGTCAAGAGGTTTAAAAAGAACAAACTCTACACCACCAAGACATTGTAGTTTTTTTGTCCTCCTACAAACTTTCGACTACCTTAACTGTCTTAGTTGTTTATTTTTTTATCTTCATATACTTATGTAATGACACACTAAGCCGGGCGATACCTGCGGAAAAGGTAAAATCCCCGTTTTCATGCCATTAAGGCATATTGGGGATGCAGTGTTAGACCAGTATTTCCAACACCTTCGGCACATGAAAGTATAATGTGGTCAGTATCACGCACGGCCGCATTTATCTTCACAGATTTCTCTGGTACCCATTTTTAGATGCTGGGTGAACCACGTTACCTTTTTTTTCCCGTGTGGTTGTACCAGAAAGTCTCCTCTGCTGGGATTTGAACCCGGTACCACCGGATTAGTAAACTGAGCGTCTAACAACTCAGCCAACCAAGCCCGCAATATTTGCGTAACTAAGTTTAATAAACAGCTTTTATTTACCTTACATTTAGATGTAAGATTGTAACTGGTCGCTATTTATCAAAACATACATTTCTCTCGGCCCCCCTCCCCCCTATATATTTCAATGAGGTCTTTTTTTTGGTCCTAGTAGTTGTATACTGGTGTTTGTTTCTTCCGTGCTCCCTGGTCTTGACATTTACATACCACGCCTCCCTGCTGTCAGGATGCCTACTGTAATCGTATCAAGGCACTGTCTTTATTAACACTTCGTTAAGAACAATTAATATCAAAAGAGCCAAAGGAATGACAAAGCTCGGAGAAAACGGGGTTAACATCGCCCGATATACTTTTGAATGAAAAATGTGATATGGCTGATTGCGTCCTGTTTTATTTATAAACACGAGGGACGGGAGAAGGATAACGTTTGTCTAGATAGGGAAAGAAGAAACTAAATGAATGAAGATGAAGAGACCGTAAGAGTGAATGTTGGTTAATTGAAACATAACGAAAACGTTGCTGATTTATTCTGAAAGGAATATGATTTGTGTGTGTGTGTGTGTGTTGGGGGGGGGGGGGAGGGGGAATGGAGAGATATGTTACCTTCAGTCGCCTGTTCAAGTGTTTCCGCTTAATCAATGTTACACCCAACACAAACGAGAATGGAATGATAAACTTAATACAAAAGGCGTTCAATAAGTTCGTATTCTATGGGATATAGTTGCACTTAAAGAATTCTGATGATTTTTGTGTGTGTGCATACCACCAGTGCAATCATTTGTACGCTTAACTACAAAAAACCAGACTTGCCATTTAATATGCAGACTGCTGTTAGCGGCTTTCAGCGTCGACTACCCAGGAAAACATCAATCGTGCGACCGGCATCATAATGTTGGACAGACGATAGACTATTAGAACAATACGTTTGTGGGTATCTCAACGGGCACAGTTCATTCAATTTTAAAGTAAAATCTAAAGTTACGGAAGGTCATTACAAGATGGGTTCCATGAAAGTTAACGGCTCAACACAAAGTAGCCCGCGTGAGCAGTTGCAATGTTATTCTGAGTCCTCTTCGTCAGGATCCAGTCAACTTCTGACCTCATATACTGACAATGGATGTTGACAATGGATGAGACGTGGGTATATCACTTTGATCCCGTGACCAAGATACAAAGCGTGGTAAGGAAGCATGTCTTATCACCGACACCAAAGAAGTTTTGTGCTGCATAATCCGCTGGCAAGGTCATGCCCTCATCAAAAGGAACCACCCCATTTGACTATATTGGTGAAGGTGCTAAAGTGGTCAGTATTATACAGAACTAATCCTTCAACTTCGTGAGGCCATCAAAGTTAAGAGACGTGGCAAACTGCGAAAAGGTGTCCTGCCCCTTCAGGACAACGCACCCAGCCACACGTCTCGTGCTGTAATGGACGTATTTCATGATGCGGGATTTGAATTGCTTCCGCACCAACCCTACTCACCAAGCATTGCTCTCTGTGGATTATGCTTGTTTTCTTGTCTGAAAAACCTCATCCGTAGCAGAAAATTTGAAAGCGAATGTGAGGTCACTGCATTTGCAGATGCATGGTTACAGGACCAAGATTGTGCCCTCTGTTATAATGGTATTACCGCAATGGAGAATCGGTGGACCAAGTGCATTGATGTTGCAGGAGATTATACTAAGAAATAGCGGTATTATAATATCATATTTGATAATGTATATTAGAATACCAACTTTTTAACGCCCCATGTACCCAACACAAACGTGAAGGGAACGAAAAATCTAATATTTAACACAAGCATGCATGAAACAATACATTTTAATACCCAACACAACGCGCAGTGAACGATAAATTTAATCTTAACAGTGGGCTTTAATCTCAATTTTAGTTAGTCTGCGATTTCGAAAGATGTTACCAATAAATAGAATAAGCATAGTCCGCAACAAGAAAAGAATAACAGAAACATATTTTAATTTATGCACCGCAGACAAGCTCAGTGCTTATTTCAGTTCTACTAGCCAGCTCTGAGACAACATACATTAGACCCGATATATCAACCCTAAAATTTGAACAATTTCTGCTCTGAAAATGATTTTTTAAACAATCTTTTCTCTTCCTCTCGAAGATCAAGTTATATTAACTTGTTTAAGGGATTTCTTGGTCATTCTCATCCAACTCTCTAGAATTCACCATCCGCTGTTGGCAAGATTCTTCAGCTGCCATGCGTGGAGCGGAGTTCCTCCCGGCCAATGAAGAAAGGTGCAAATGGGGTTGCCGTGCAGCATCACTGCGGAAAAGGTGGTTGAAAGGATAAAGCGAAGCAAACAGTCAAATCACGGCACCTCTGGTCTAGAGGTCGGCCACGTCCTGAGTGCAGTCATATCGGGCGGAATGCATGAACCCGCTTATCCTAGAGGTTAAGACACTGCTGGCGAGACTCTTCGGATGCCGCGCGTGGATTGAAGCTCCTCCCGGTCAAGGAAGAAAATGCAGAAAAGAAATAAGGGTTGCTGTGAAAAGGTAGTGGAAAGGATAAAGTGAAGTTTAATCGGTATGTCCAGTAGTATCGCTGCGAGAGCTACATATACCACGGCACCTCTGCTCTAGAGGCCGGCAACGTCAGAAATACACCTACACTGGTGAAATATGCCTAAACCGGCACACATCAGGGGTGGAACTTGATGGCTAGACATGTCATGCCACCTCCGCTCTAGAGGTCGGTCACGTCTGATATACACCCATACTGGTGAATTATGCCTAAACCGGCTCACACCAGGGGTGAATCTTGAAGGCTACGCATGGCACAGTACCTCTGCTCTAGAGGTCGGTCACGTCCCAAACACGCCCATACTGGGATAATATACCTAAACCGGCTCAACCCAGGGGTGGAAGTCACTAGTGGCGAGGATTCGTCCTCATGGACAAAAGCTCCATCCTGGTCACAGCTAGGAAGGGTAGCGGCCACGACCGCAAAATGCTGAAGTTGGAGATACTGGGCCAGGGAAGTCTAGATAGGCAATCACCTCTCACCCGGCGGGGATGTTTGTGTATCCTAATCACGCTGAGGTTTTTCGGTGGGAAAGTCCAACTCTGGACTAGATGGGCAACCACCTCTCACCCGGCGGTGATACACGGGTATCTCAAAACACGTCGAGGTATTCCGGTGAGAAAATCCAACTCTAGACTAAACTGGTGCAACGAAAACCACGGTGTCACGCAATCCGCTTCAGATACCCACCAAGAATACAGGCTAAAGCCCTGCGATACTCTGAACCCCTTGTGGTCCTCTCGGTGATCTCGTGTGATCCTTTCGGGGACCACACAGGAGACCATGGGACCTAACGAGGACCACAGGCGTAAATTCAGTAGGATCACAGTGCGGTTTTGGTGGTAGAAGCGAACGAAGAAGAAGAAGAATTCACCATGTTACTGCCACTACTAAAAGAAATATTTGTAATTATAAGGGAGCCATTTTTTTCATATAAAAAAATAAAATTGTGCTATTACACAATTTCGCAATTCACCAGTTTAACAGAAAATTCATTCATTCATTTGCATGTCCCTTGCGGAACTTTGCCTCCCAGACAGCACTCCTGTAGGCCTCTCGGTTGTGAGCAAGATGGCCTGCTGCTGCTGCGTCCATTTGCAGATCGTCAATGATTTCTTGCAGCCATCTTCGTTTTGGTCTTCCTCTTTTTCTTTTTCACATTATGTATCCTTCCAATATGGTCTTCTCTAAATTATCATGACGTTTAATGTGTCCAAAATATTTAAGTTTTCTCTCTTTAATCCTCTTTACTAGCCAGCCTTCTTCAATATTAAGCTCTTGTAGTATAGATATATTTGTTCTTTTTTGTATCCACGATATTTGGAGAACTCTTCTGTAGCATTTACATTCAAAGGCATTTATGTGTTTCTCAGCTGTTTTGTTAAGTGTCCACGTCTCACAGGCATATGTTGCGATGGGGAAGATGCATGCCCTTAAAAATCTTATTTTTGTAGTTCTATCTGCTCCTCTCCACAGATTCTTTATTTGTTTTACTTTCTGAAGAGCAATAGATGTCCTCCTTTTAATTTCCCTCATTGTATCTCCATTATTAGTTAGCAGTGATCCAAGATATTCAAAACTCTCCACTTCTTCCAATTTTTCCTCATTGATATATATTTCAGCTACCTTGTTTGTTTTGTCAGTTGTCATCAATTTAGTTTTCTTTGCATTAAGATAGAGGTTCTGCTCTTCGCTGTTCTTGCGGACTGACATAATTAGTTTTTCCATTCCTTTTTGTGTTGTAGACAGTAACACTGTGTCATCAGCATATCTAATCTCTGGTATTTCATAACCTCCAATTGTTATGGCATCGTAATATTCTTTGTCTACATCTTCTCTAACATTCCTCATTATATTTTCAGTATACAAGTTAAATAAGTAGGGTGACAATATGCACCTCTGACGGACCCCTTGTTTTATGTCAAGCCAAGTTGTTGTTTCACCATTTATTCTTACTGCTGCTTGTTGGTATAGATACAGCAATGATGTTAATTGTATCAAATGTGTTGGAAATCCCATTTTTTCCATTAAATCCCAAAGTTTCTGGTGTTGTACACAATCAAATGCCTTTGAATAGTCTATAAAGGATAAATATAGATTCACATTAAATGTAACATTAACAGAAAATGAGTTTTAAAAATTACAAAGGCAGATACTGCTGCTAATCCTATGTGAGGCCCAGGGTTTGATCAGTTTCCAAAATCGCAAAATGAAAAATGGGAGAGACCTGATGCCATTGCCTACATTCGTCTACTGACCGGTCAAACTACAAGCTTATGGCCCGTTTCAAGGAAGGGTGAATGTTTGCAAAAAAAAATGCCCGCTAGATCTTGGAGATATTTTTCTCGTCTGACCGGGGAGAAGGTTTGTGTTAAAGAAGACAAATACTAATACTTCAAATACAAGGGTATATTTTATCAGATTAGTTATTAAAACGAGTAATCTAAAAATCAACAAATGCTACCGCAAACCTATCGTGGATGCCATATTTGTAGAGAGATTTTTCTTCAAGCCACTAAAGGGGCAAAATTCGAATAACGTGACGTTCGAATCAGTAGCCGGTTCATTTTCTTAATTGTTTCTAAGACTAAGATCGAAGTCAAATATAAATAGCCCTCAAATATTCGCCCTCCAAATTACAGTCGAGAGAGAGAGAGAGAGAGAGAGAGAGATCTGGCTGCAGACTGTGATTTAAAAATTAAAGAAAGACTGGATGGAAACAAAAAAACACAACACCAACACGTGACACGGCTGTATAAAAAGGCGGAATATGGTAGAGTGAACGAATAAAAAATACTGAATTATAAGCAAAGAAACTAAAGAAAAAGAAATAAGATTAGCACCCGACAAGTATTATTGATTGGAGGTTTTCCTGAAATGCCAAGCTCAGTACTGAAATTCCCTGATGACAGTACAGAAAAGCCACCACATGAAAACGTGGATCGCTTCTCCGACTCCCACTGGTATTCGGGTCCAAGAGTCGATACAGCAAGCGGGTCTTACAACTCTAGAGAATGAACCGGCTGGGCCAAGAACGGGCGCTGGTGTGTGCCAGTTGAAAATATCAGAAGAAATAAAATGATGACAGGGAAAGAGAGAGAGAGAGAGAGAGAGAGAGAGAGAGAGATTAGGCAACTTAATTTTGTTCAGAAAATAAATACAATAACATCACCAAAAACAATAGTTTAAGTTCAGAAAGTACTAATGTGATGCAGTGGTGGAACATTTATGTACATAACATGCATCAAGTTTTGGGTTTGAGTGAGTGAGTGAGTGAGTGAATGAAGAGGGCGGGGGGGGGGGGGGTGAAGGCGAATTTAAGAGAGAGAGAGAGAGAGAACACTGGAAATTTCAATAAACTGAATGAGGAGTTGAGAGACTTTCAACAATTTCAATTACTGGAGAATGACCATAATCATAAGCAAACTATAAAGCCATTTTTTGGAAAGGCTATAGGGGGTTGGGGGAGAAATCAGACAGACAAACGGACGAATTGATGGAAAGACAGACAGACAAACATACAGACAGACCATCCAAAATGTTTATCTAAAGTGAAATTTAACATGTCCCAATAACTGAACACATGTTTTGTGAACACGGGTAACATAATTGGTAACAATTATTCTTCAGTAAATAAATTAATTTTTCTTTCTGGACACAAACTATCCAACAGACATACTGAAGATAATGGAGGAAAATAAACAGACACAAACACAAGCGAAATTCCGCACGTAGAGAATATCTGGTATGGGTGAAAAATGACGTTAAAGATTCAGTTAACGAGACCACTTACAGGTTCAATAAAACATTACTTTCAAATACACTGATACATTGCGATATATATATATATACATATATATATATATACACAGACACACTTACAACACCTGTTAAAATTCAAAATTCTGTCACAGATCACCAAAATAATCTTATTCAGCCGCCATGTATGGATCAGAAACATGGAACACAACAAAGAAAGATGAACAACAACTGGAGGTCTATGAGAACACGGTGCTAAATAGAATCTTTGGGGCCATAAAGGACACCAACAGTGGGGAATGGAGAGACAGAAAGAACACCGAACTGAACGACTTACTTAAATCCCAACGAATTATAAATATCTTGAAAATGAACAGACTAAACTGGTTGGACCGTGTAGGAAGAATGGATGGAACGAACCAAGAGATGAAGGAAACAAAATCAAGGGGTAGACCCCAAGACTGAGATGGAATGACAACCTACAGGATAACATAAAGGATATATATATATATATATATAATTTTTAAAATGTTTACTGTAAACTATAGTCACTAAATGTTTTAGATAAACGACATATAAACGATCAGTGACGATACGGGGAAGGACCTCTGGACAGACAAAAAAGAATGAAACATGAGGAACATAAAAAGGTGCACAAATAATCTACATAAAAGGAAATTTGTGCATTTTAATGAGGGTTTAATGGACTCACGAAGTAGTACATTAGGTACAGTTTATTTATGTAAAGTAGTGAGTAGTTCAAGTTTCACATCAATATGCAGGAAATAGTAACTTAATTGTAAGCATCATTTAGCCATAATGTACCCCCCCCCCCCCCCGACGATAATACTTCCACATTTTACGCACTATGTGTTTTAACGAAACTGATTGTCTTTATTTTCCACATCTACATATCTCTGTTGATTCCCGTCGTTCCATTGTCTAAATTCTCTAAACTGTTAGTATCTTCATACAGGGCCCATACTATCTTCCATGTTGACTTTGTTTCAACCGTGCACTGCTATTACTGTTCGGACTATCAGTTTACTTTTCGTTTGCATACCAGACCACAGCGATACATAAGCAGGATATGATATAGATTTTAACGATTTTCGGGGGGGGGGGGGGCCGAAGACGAAGTATTGAAGCTGAACAAGACAGTGGTCAGCGACTCATGGCTGGTCGTGTCAAGCATGGCGAACCACAGCTCAACAAGACTCTCATCTACGTCCACGTGGTGGCCCCCTGGCCAGTATTCTTGCCGAGTGAATGTGAATCGAAATATGTATAGAGCAAAAAAAAAAAAAAACGCTGTCCTAATAAGCACTGCTGAAGTTGGATTGATCAGACCGAAAAGCGCAAATATCGCAGCCTAGCTGGAGACTATTGCACACAGCAAAACAAAGCCTTTTTTATGACAAACAAACAAAAAAACACCACAATCTTCAACGATTCTTTTCCATTTAAAAATGGATAAGAAAAGGTTTTTAAAAAAAAACAGCCTCTAACTGAAAAAATACGTTAAAATACTGGCAAACTGGTGTACAAATTTTAAAGTTGCATTATTTTCCAAGAGTTTCATGTGTACGTGGTGCACTCTTTTCTTCCTTGTGATCACTCCATTCACATGTATAAATAATAAACTCTCAATTGTTTCTTTCTCGTTTCTACCCCATCATTTATTAATGAAGGCCCAACAAAAAATGACAGACTCACACTCACACACACACACACAATATAAGAGAAATCGACCCCCCCCCTTTTTACAAAACCCAGTTGTCATCTACACATTCCAGCCAACGTCGGCATAAACAGAATCTTCACTCGCCAAAGCCGATCGCAGATATCACGTCGTAGGCAATAAAAATAATGCTATAGTCACTTGTTTTAACATTTGGCTTTCTAGTGAGTTGTGTAAACATGATTTGCATCAGTTACGTCGGGTGCACATGTGACCAGGGCTTGAAAGCTTAAAGCTGGAAAGATAATAAGAAGATAGGGCAGAGGAAGATGACAGTAATGAACAGTTCGATATGACGATATGATAGAAAATCACCAAATCAATTGATGGAAGGCATCTGCGGAAAGGAAAGATCACAAATGGCACACGGTAAGGAACATGACGATGATGATTATTCTGGACATTTAGCTGACATGACTGTCCAAGCATTAGGGATATCTTCGGACATACTTAAAAACCAAATACTGCAGTGCATTTTTAAAAAATCTGCAAACCCTTGTACATAAAGCTCCGACAACATCCATTAAAAAAAAAACTCCAAGCATCTCAGCTCATGATTTATGAATTACATACACATCTATTATCTCCAAAAGCACTGACATCTCAGTATAGTACTTCCGCTTTTTAATGGCGTCAACAACACATCGACGCCATCTTCTGAAACACGATGAAGGATGGAAGTGATAAAACCTAAACAAGCCTAGGCCAGAAAATGGAAGACTGTGTTATCAAGGTTTCTATTTTAGTCAGTGCGAAATGGTTACCAGATATCCCCATTGTCTGGGGCCACACAAATCTGGCTTTTACAGATAAAGGGCGGATGACATGAAAGTGGGAAGAAGCGCCGCACACATCCACCGGCATAGAAGAAACAATCAGGAGAAACTGAAGCCATCGTGAGTGAAATTATACTGGGAAATTTAAACGTGTATGAAGAGAAGGGGTGGGGGGGGGGGGAGAAAGCTTTATACGGGAACAGCTATTACCAGGGATTGGAAAATGAATTATTAAATGCTGACTACTAAAGAGTTGTTCACTAAAGTATACATGGGAAATCGCCATTTTCATTACATACAACAGAAAATATTCCAACATTAGCGGTATTTTTGTTGTTAATATTCACCTTTCCCCCCCCCCCCCCATACATAAGCAATGTTATTTCAATATCTAACTGTATGCCATTATTAGTATATACGTTGTTGTGACTCATCAACTTTTACACAGAAGTATATGAACATTGAAAAAAAACTCAAAATATCAACCACGTAATACAGATACAATTCAAGTTTTTACTGTGAAAGACAGAAAAACCCTAATTAACATAGTGGAGAAGTTACTTTCCGCTCGCCTTTAAACCAATACACAGTTATTGTCCCTACTACTACTTACTAAATACAGATTTTTTTAAAAAGAAAATTCTTAATGTTAACAGTTTTTCATGTTCGTGTATTACAGAACGTATTAAACATATATCATACCAAAAAAATGCCTGGCATGTTGGACGCCGTAGTAAAAACCGGCCTGCGGGAAACAAAGTTGCGGAACTGCCACCATCCAAACTAAAATCGGGCCACGCTACAATAGACACAAGTACCAATTAGTTCTGTCTATGGGCGCATGCTCGCGAGACCACTGGCGAGTGACTGTGAGCTTACACAGTACACATCACTCATCACTGCCGACTCGGGCCAACAACAACTTATCTCTCTCTACAAACAGTCATGCTCGCTTGAACAAAGGCTAAACACGTAAGAAGAAAACGGGGGGGGGGGGGGGGGGGGCGCAGAAGAGGAGCTTGACGGTAGACTGCTGCATACTGGGTCATATGTGATGTTGATACACGTACATGATACACTTCGTCATATGTGATGCTGATACACGTACATGACAGAATTTTGTCGTTAAATGAAACCACAACACTAAACAACACCCTCCCCCATCCAAATAACGGTCATGAACTTTTAATTAGATATGCGGGCGTCGTTCAGTGTAGCGGAAGTCTGGCGCGGGGCATGGTGGGACTGCCTTCCCTAATGGACGCTGCATGTGTTAACACTGGCACTTGTAAGTATCGTCACTTACACACAAGCTCACGCCACGAAGCTGTCCCAACAGCCCGGTTCCTGTTAACCTGGCACAGCTTGAGCCTGCCTACATATCTACGTCAAACCTGAAGAAAGTTATCATTTGGGAAGAGTATTTGCAAAGTACAGTTCTATTCTGGAGAGAGAGTTTCAAACTTATTAACCACAAAACTCCACAGAAAAGAAAGCAAACATAGAAGTACCAACTTAATTTCAAACTGAAAACAGAAACAATGAAAATCATAACAGTCAGACAGTTAAAATATGTCGGTCACATCAAGATATAATCAAATGAAAATCATACAAGAGGGAAAACTTGAAGGGAAAAAGGAGCAAGAGGACGACAACGATACTAACTAGTGGGTAATAAAGAGATTGACTGGGTTCAGGTTTGGTTTAGTGCAAAGTAAAAGGAATGGACGGATGAAGTTGGAGGGCCAGTGAGGTGGTATATAATCATGATCCACTACATCACAGAGCTATGAAGATAAAACACCATGAGCTAGGAAGTCAGATGTGTGTGCTGACCTCAGAGGAGCGCGATACTGACCTGTGAGGCGCAGTTTTTGTACAGACTGGTTAGCTTTGCCTGAGGCGAAAAATAAACCCCAGACCGGAAAAAGTGTTCAATCTAATGTCGCCTAATCTTACTGTGCGAAGCAGTCAAGATTACATATACCTTTCATATCTACAAATTCATAATGACAAGACCAGTTTAGACAAAGGTTCTCGGGACAATGATGCATCTGTAATTATCCCAAGCACACACAGGTTCATGCAAGAAACTATACAGAAACATAAAATAAACCAAAACAACGAATATTACCAGAGGTTTGGCAGCGAGAGGTGCAGGCCACATCATTTTGGAGCTATCCTGGTGGGCGCGACCTTCTAAACAAACGTGAAGTTGCACAAGCAAAGTTCTACAACGTGTGGAGTTGGGAAACTTGTACTCCAAGCCTGGCAGCTTTAAACAACTTATTACGCTAATTCCTGAAGTTCTGTTGTCTATTTGACTAAATTACTTGATGGCCACAATGAACGATGTGATAAATAAGTTCAGTTCCACTTCTGGAAGTACAGTAGATGTAAGGTACCGAATTCTACACCAGACTTAAACGAGGACAAGCAAAAGGTCAAAGGACGAAACTAGTTCTCTTTCCATTGGTCTGCTGGCAGCTGAGGTATACCAGGCTCACACGCTGATTGGAGGGTTCCAGTTTTTCGCCTGATTCTGAGGTACAGCGAAAAAACGTGTGCTCCTGTTTGTCTGATATATTCTCGACGAGTTTACAGACAGGCCACGTGCAGACCGGAAAAATGGCATTATACATCCACTAGCAGGCTGCCCTGGGAGGAAGCCCACATCCTGTTCCCGTTTACCTTTATCACAGTAACCTCTCGGCTCTTGGACTTCTCTGCATTCAATGAATATCTCCCGCACGGCTGCTGACTGCCAGAGAGGGAAATGTCAAAACAACTTAAACCTCTGCGCTCCCCTGGTTCTGTATAACTGTGTTAACACAGTCTCAACACTGTGCTTCATATTTGTAATAAAAATCACCAGATTTAACAACTGTAGACAAAATAACGAGATTAGAATAAACTTTAATTTAAAAAAAACAAAACTGTATGCATTCATAACATAAGACATATATGCAAGATACAATATTACAATAAGCCACAGATACCTGTTAAACAGAGTTAGATTTCCGCATAAAAACCAGGATACAGTGGACTAGGAAACCATCTATATAGAAAGTTTTTTTTAAAGTTTGGCACTGTATTCCATGTACCTAGGTACTTTGGAATACAACATTCAAAAACGCAGCAAATATGAAACACTGAGACGCAGCAACTGGTCCGGTGAAACAAATAAAGAAGCCCTGCCCTGCGGTTATATCCTACTTACATCTTACATCTTTCCCATGCCTCTAAACATCACATAGGGCCCGCATGGCAAGATTTCCTGTCTTCGGCGAGTTTTTCAGTCTCATCAAGGGATGATATCCTCAATGAATTGCCCTCTCTTAACAATGTCCTATATAAGTGTTTCACGTGGTCGACCTCTTTTTCTTCGGCCTGTTGTGTTCCACTTGATAGTTTGATTTGGTATTCTCTGATTGTTTCTTTTCATCACATGGCCTACATATGTCCATCTTTTTCTGGTCATCCATGAGACAAGTTGTTTGCTCATCTGTCTTATCTCTGCGTTGTTCTTGAATTCGTTTCACTTTATACCAAGTATTTTCCTTAGGCATTTGTTTTCAAAAGAGTCTAATTTCTTGTCTGTTTCTTTTGTCGATTTCATGAGGGTGGATATCATATCTGAAATTAATTATCTGGTTTTTTGTGCTTATAACTTTTGAATTCCGTATTCTCTCACGATTTTTGAAGGACAATGTTGCTTTTGCAATTCTATCTTCTTTCCTGGTGTCACCATCCTGGTCTATGTAGCTGTCAAGGTACGCAAATTGGTTTATCAGGTCAACAACTGTTCCTTCTACGTATATTTTTCTTTCTTGATTAATGAGAAGTTTCATTATTTTTGTTTTGTCTTTGTTAATTTCAAGACCTATTTTGCTAGCCAAAGAAGATGGAATCTGTTTTTCCTGCATCAATTTCACATTGTCACTGATAAGAGTTACGTCATCTGCAAAATCAAGATCTTCTATTTCGGTCCCATGTTTTATCTGTACAGCATCTTTTCGTTATAAAGTCTATGGCAATTCCAAAAAGCAATGGAGATAATATACATCCTTGTTTCACGCCTGTTTCAATCTGAAACCATTCACTCATTCCTTCCTCTGTCTTGACTGCACAGACATATCCGTTGTAGAGATCTCTAATGATGTTGACAATTTTAGATGGTATTCCATATAGTCTTAAATTCTGCACAATAAATCTGCATATGCTATCAAATGCCTTTTTTAAAGTCTATGAAATTCAGGACTAGTGGTCTCTGCTTTTCAATATATTCTTCAAGTATTATTCTTAGAGTAAATATCTGGTCAAGACAGCTCCTCCCTTTTCGAAATCCTGCCTGTTCTTCTCTCACTACAGTATCCATTACATCCTTAACTCTATTCAGAATCACTTTACAAAACACCTTTGACACAACTGATAGTAAGTGACAGCCCTCCAGTTATTGCAATCACTGAGGTTGCCTTTTTGGGGTATTTTAACAATGATTTCCTTTTTCGATTCAGAAGGGATTTTTTTCTTCTTTCCAAATTTTATTAAACATTCTCTGTAGTTGGCTCATGTTGTCACTGTTAATAGCTTTTAACATTTCGACTGTTATTTCATCTTCACCTGCAGCTTTTTTGTTAGTCATTAGACTCACTACTGTTTTAATTTCATTCAGTGTAACTTCATCTAAGTTGACATTTAGCTGGGGGACCAGTAAACTAGTAAATCGGTTTCAAGATTTATTAATTCATTTGAGTGTGGTTGATTAAGTATTTCTTGGAAGCATTCGGCCCATCTTTGCTTTTGGTCTTTACTTGATGTTAACAGGTTGCCTGTTTTGCTAAAGACTGGGTTTTCTCTGGAGGTAATAGCACCTGTCAGCTTCTTCTGTATGTTATATAGAGTTTTGCTGTCTCTTGTTTTTACTGCATTTTCTGCTTCTTTTGCAATATTCTCCATATATTCTCTTTTGTCTCTTCTAGTTGAACTTTTTACTTTATTGTCTAGTTCTTTGTATGTTGCTTTTGCCAAAACTTTTCCAAGATCTGTCTTTACATTCAACATGGCTAATTTGGCTGCTTGTCTTTCATGTATGCATTTCCATGTGTTATCTGATATCCTTGCTTTTCTATTTGCTGATTGCAGTCCAGCACTTGCTTTTGCTGCCGTGATTATGGCTGTGATGTATGAATTCCATAATTCATCTATATCTGTCTCTTTGAGTGCTGAGAAATGTTTTGGTAAGTTCCAGATTGAAATCACTGTTGGTATTTTCTTCTTGTAGGCTATGACTGTTTATCTTTCTGAGTAATGATTTCTTGTGTTGGTTTTTCAGTTTAAGCCGTATCTTCCCTATACACAGGTTGTGATCACTGTTGACATCTGCATCCTTATATGCTCTTACATCTACCAGAGATGTTCTGAATTGTTTTCTAATACAAAAATGATCTATCTGGTTTCTGGTTCTATCATCTGGAGATATCCATGTTGTTTTATGTATTTCTTTGTGTGGGAATATTGTTCTTCCAATAACCATAACCTCTGTTAGACATATTTCAAGTAATCCTTCTCCATTCTGATTTATTGTATCAATTCCTTCTTTCCCCATTACTTTTTCAACGTCGGTGTTATCTTTTCCTACCTTAGCGTTGAAGTCTCCCAATGACTTATGCGGTTATATACATGAGTTAAAATATACATAATCAAGAAAATAAATGCAGATACCAAAGAAGAACAATAATACGAATTTGGTTCTAAGGACTGCAACAAATCATCAATGCCCCGTATCATTTGCATGTCGTAAGGGTGCGAAGTGTTACTGCTTTCACGTTTTTAGGCCTCTGTAGAATTTGGGCTTAAATCCTCGCTGCCACTGCTTTCTCATGAAAACCTCATATACCCTTTTTTTTTTTTACCGGGGTGCACCTCGGTAAATGTCATTTATAGATCTAGTGCATTCAGCAGTCTGTACACCGAAACAGGCTGAGATGGGGTAAAGATCTTCAGTCTCATAGCCTTTCACCTGACTCTCCTCAGTTCTGGGTACAACATAGGATAAAATCTGTATATTCGTCTAGAGTCAGAAGAAAAGTTCTTAACCTGGGGTCCACTGGCCAGCAAATGGACTGGGGCGAGTCAAAACAGAGGGAAAAAAACTC
This sequence comes from Achatina immaculata, assembly GCA_009760885.1. NCBI lineage: Eukaryota > Metazoa > Mollusca > Gastropoda > Stylommatophora > Achatinidae > Lissachatina > Lissachatina immaculata. Next base: position 31,134,715 of record CM019719.1, on the reverse strand, counting down.
AGCGTCATCTGTTTTACTTATTTGCTTTACTTTTAATGATGGATCCACATTTTCCTGAGGCCGGAAAGAGGGTCCACTGCCGTTCTTTGGTCGAAATAGTGTCCGCGGCAAAAAGGATTAAGAACCTCTGAGTTAGAGGAAATCTACGTTTACTCTTCTATCTTAACCAGATCAAAAGTAAAGGTGGGTCTGTCTGTCTGTCTGTCTGTCTGTCTGTCTGTCTGTCTCTCTCTCTCTCTCTCTCTGGATACAAACCCTGGCTTTGCGACTCTTCCACAGAACCAAAACTGGTAAATTAAAATAGAACAGTACGAAATTAAAAAAAAAAAGAAACTGAAGCAATATTTCTTTTCAAAGATGTGCATCAAATTACTGAATCCCAGGAAATGTCAAAGTTGTGATCACCGTCTATAGCGCAAGCTGGAGCACAATTTGTGGAGAAAGAGATCAAGGATTTGATTTTTTATTTTTACTACAGCTGAACTGCACCTTTTGTGTCCAGCTTTCACTGTCATAGCGTAGTTACTAAACTGAAACATAAAGCATAAACGAGAGAGAGAGAGAGAGGGAGGGAGGGAGGGAGGGAGAGAGAGTGACGTGAAATAATAATAAAAATCAAACAGATTAGCAAAATACCAATTGTGTGAGATCAATGGAATTTGAGCACATGGTTATGTAACAGGAAGGGAGGGGGGGGGGTACACTTCACAACGTCAGGAAGCTACTCGACTTCCTGTTCCGCTCCCCCCCCTACCCCCAGCCTAGCCTATAATCCGCCAGACACACGCATACATCATACAGACGACGTTAGCGGATGCGAAGTGTGCTGTGAGCAAGTAGCACCGTGTGCTGCCGTGTTGTCAGCGCTGACTCACCTCCAAGAGGTCACACAAGCACTCCCCTGTTTGTCCACAGTTGAGACTCTCAACCCTTTTATGTGTGTGGTGTTCCACTGTTTGTCTACGGCTGAGACTCTCAACCCTTTTATGTGTGTAGTGTTCCACTGTTAGTCTAAAGCTGAGACTCTCAACCATTTTATGTGTAGTGTTCCCCTGTTTGTCTACAGTTAAGACTCTCAACCATTTTATGTGTAGTGTTCCCCTGTTTGTCTACAGCTGAGACTCTCAACCTTTTTATGTGTGTAGTTCCCCTGTTTGTCTACAGTTAAGACTCAAGCATTTTATGTGTGTACTGATACACTTGACCGAACCAAGACTACGCAGGACCCGTGATAATGTAAAATTTCGGAATTCTGAATTATTCTTTAACGTGAACTTAAAAAAAAAACAAAACTTAAAGGCTCACTTGGTGTATGAGATTTCTGACGTGGCTTTGAGGGAGAAAGACAAACAACTATTTTAATATTGAAAAAAATTGTTTCTAACTTATGATTCGCACATAAAGCTGACGACGGCAGTAAGATGTTCAGAGCCCTGCTTTTCGGTCTTCGGATACTGCAATCTCGTATTAGTAAATATAAAACACAGAGTATGGAACTTACAAGGAAAATTGTGAACTTTATACCGTATTTCCTTGATTAAACGCCGGGTCTGAAATAGTCGCCTGCCTCGATTAAACTCATCCCTCAAATAAATGCTGGATCTGAAATAAACGCCTGGTCAGTAGTCGTCTCTGTCTATGGAAACACGTACGGTGTAGACTAAAACCGATGCTGCTTTAACTGGCACTTTGCGAATAAACGCCGGCCTCTGATAAACGCAGAATCACGATGAAAATCACACGACAGGTGGCGTTTATTTAAGGAAAGAGAGTATTTGACAAATCAGTTAATCTGACTTTCTCATCCATCGTCAGGTCGAAGAGAATTTTTTTGTAATGCCTCTCCGTCACTGCTCAAAGCTTGGACGTACAATTCTCAAGAACTACGATGAAGAAACTAGCGACTTCAATTATCTTCATTTAAAACGTTAAGCCTACAAGTTGCTGCTAACACTGCTAGACTCGCTGTTGCAAGACATCGAACATTTCCTACAAGTGCAGTAACATCTGACGATGTGTTTATAAATAAATAAATAATATGATTTTGTTCCAAGCTAGAAGTGGAATATAAATTATATGTTCATATGTCACTGTTACGTGAAGGAGACCCGGATAAAACTAATTCTCTCTTATGGCCGCAAAATAGCCTGTAACGTATTTTCACGCAGTATATAACAAATCTTTACGCCACTTGTTAGATTACTTCTGCTGTGGGTTCGGTGTTTTAAGATACTCCTATGAGCTGTGGGTTCAGGGTTTTAGAAAGATACTCCTATGAGCTGTGAGTTCAGGGTTTTAAAAAGATACTCCTATGAGGTGTGGGTTCAGGGTTTTAAAAAGATACTCCTATGAGCTGTGGGTTCAGGGTTTTAAAAAGATACTCCTATGAGCTGTGGGTTCAGGGTTTTAAAAAGATACTCCTATGAGCTGTGAGTTCAGGGTTTTAGAAAGATACTCCTATGAGGTGTGGGTTCAGGGTTTTAAAAAGATACTCCTATGAGCTGTGAGTTCAGGGTTTTAAAAAGATACTCCTATGAGCTGTGTGTGTACGTATTAAGTAACTGTCAATTATGAGAGCCATTTATTTCATCATGTCATACCTCACAGGCAATGACGGTTGAGAATATCTTGATTTACAAAAGTAGGAGAGAGAGAGAGAGAGAGAGAGAGAGACAGAGAGAGAGATTACAGTAATCGGCCAACGGCGTTTAAGGTAATGAACAGAAGACCTCTGATAATGACAGGAACAAAATTAAGAATATAATGACTTTCGAACTTTGTTGGGGAAGGAAGGGGGGGGCGGGGTGGCAAGAACAGAGAGTGAGTGAGTGATTGTGTGTGTGAGAGAGAGAGAGAGAGAGAGAGAGAGAGAGAGACGAGAGAATAATAAAAGTTCCCACTGTTTTCTCATTCATTTGCGTTTCACACAGCGCGACCTACTTTACGATAGCTTGGAGATGGCTCTTGCACAGTAGACTCTAAAGCTGCTAATTTAAAACAGTTCGTGTCTACCCCCCCCCCCCCTCCTCCCCACTCCCTCCCTCTTCCTAACACTAGGCTGATTTTTCTTGTATCTTTCCTAATGGCTGTCTCTGTCCAAAGCCGCTTCTAAACATCTTATATGTTTGCCATTTTTTTTTCTCTCTTGAGTATGTCTAGTTTTTCTACATTATATCCGTCGATGCTATGTTAACTTCGGCCGTATATTTTTTTCTCTTTGCACTTCAAATGATGTATCATTACTAACTCAAACGATTTATCTAAACTACTCTCTCTCACTCACTGCAGTGTAGAGGCAGCCAAAATTTATTTTTTTTATATCGATGCAGATATGCTACCTGAGCTAAATGTATGGCTGGTGTGTGTATGAGAGAGAGAGAGAGAGAAAGAGAGAGAGGAGAGAGAGAGAGAGAGAGAGAAACGTCCACTAAATTGTGGGCTGATTCTTGCAAGTCTGTTTGTCATGTGTAGGTAAGCTGATAGTAACTTTGTCCTCTCAGTGGAAAGGCTGAAAATTTGAAACCTACTACCAGTCAAATGGCTGAGAATTTGAAACCTACTACCAGTCAAAAGGCTGAAAATTTGAAACCTACTACCAGTCAAAAGGCTGAAAATGTGAAACCTACTACCAGTCAAAAGGCTGAAAATTTGAAACCTACTACCAGTCAAATGGCTGAAAATTTGAAACCTACTACCAGTCAAATGGCTGAAAATTTGAAACCTACTACCAGTCAAATGGCTGAAAATTTGAAACCTACTACCAGTCAAATGGCTGAAAATTTGAAACCTACTACCAGTCAAATGGCTGAAAATTTGAAACCTACTACCAGTCAAAAGGCTGAAAATTTGAAACCTACTACCAGTCAAAAGGCTGAAAATTTGAAACCTACTACCAGTCAAAAGGCTGAAAATTTGAAACCTACTACCAGTCAAAAGGCTGAAAATTTGAAACCTACTACCAGTCAAAAGGCTGAAAATTTGAAACCTACTACCAGTCAAAAGGCTGAAAATTTGAAACCTACTACCAGTCAAATGGCTGAAAATTTGAAACCTACTACCAGTCAAATGGCTGAAAATTTGAAACCTACTACCAGTCAAATGGCTGAAAATTTGAAACCTACTACCAGTCAAAAGGCTGAAAATTTGAAACCTACTACCAGTCAAATGGCTGAAAATTTGAAACCTACTACCAGTCAAAAGGCTGAAAATTTGAAACCTACTACCAGTCAAAAGGCTGAAAATTTGAAACCTACTACCAGTCAAAAGGCTGAAAATTTGAAACCTACTACCAGTCAAAAGGCTGAAAATTTGAAACCTACTACCAGTCAAAAGGCTGAAAATTTGAAACCTACTACCAGTCAAAAGGCTGAAAATTTGAAACCTACTACCAGTCAAAAGGCTGAAAATTTGAAACCTACTACCAGTCAAAAGGCTGAAAATTTGAAACCTACTACCAGTCAAATGGCTGAAAATTTGAAACCTACTACCGCTTTCCACCAGTAGACCTGACTAGAGGCATGGGAAAACTGCCTTCAAAGACAATGAACATATGTCTGCAGGGAAAAATGCACAGGACTGCCCCACATATACACAACACACACACACACATATGGCTGTCAATAAATTCCCAGAAGAAATGATACCACGTGAATCCCTGTAGAGATCAGAGAATCTCACACGAGTCCAATTTCTTTCTTTCATCGTCCCCGTCTTTTGTGTGATTTGTTTTACCCCCTAGAGAACTCTGCGAAGAACTCGTAGGTTTTCTGTTACCAAATACAGCATCCAGACATTGTGAAGAAGGCTCCACTGGTCTGCAAACTCATTTATCGGTTAAGAGTTCTCACTGATCTATCAGCACATTTCCTTCCACCCTCTGTCTGTCGTCCGCCTCAAGTGGGTCAATATTCTTCCGTCTCTCTGGAACTGCAAGCAGGGTTTTTTTTTTAAATAGCCGATGCGGTGAAGATGATGTGATACAGCACTGTGTAGGCTTTGGGAGCAGGTTTTGGGAGCAGGTTTTAGGAGGAGGTTTTTGGAAGGAGGCTTTGGGAGCAGGTTTTGGGAGGAGGCTTTGGGAGCAGGTTTTGGGAGGAGGCTTTGGGAGCAGGTTTTGGGAGGAGGCTTTGGGAGCAGGTTTTGGGAGCCGGCTTGGGAGCAGGTTTTGGGAGCCGGCTTGGGGGGGCAGGTTTTGGGAGCCGGCTTGGGGGCAGGTTTTGGGAGCCGGCTTGGGAGCAGGTTTTGGGAGCCGGCTTTGGGAACAGGTTTTGGGAGCCGGCTTGGGAGCAGGTTTCAGCTATTTTTTTAGTCCTTGAGTGGAGCTAAAACAGCAGGGGGAGGGGGGAGTGCAATGCTTCTTCAGCAACCTCCACCACCACTTGGAGATCATGGCGATTCCCTTGCCCCATTAGCCAGGTTTGGCTTGTTACTGATGGGTATCAAATAAGAGGTGAGACAGGGTCTTGGTCAGCTAAGGTTCGCCAGCCTCGCCATTAGCATGCCAGTAAATGATAATAAATGACTCATTATTTTTTTTTTTACAATGTCGTTATCTACAAATTCCAGAAGCAGTTATGTTTTCTGTGCACTCATTAACATATTTGTTCATGAAAGATTGTATGCTAATGTTAGAAGGTGCGGAATGCTGGAATCCCTGGATCATCTTCCTATGATAAACAGATTCTGATCACAGTCACAATCTTGGTTACCTCTCCCCTGATTCTTAGATCTGCCATTTTTTTTCTATTAAAATCCATGCACTATATTATACACTCCCAGTCACTTTTCACTTTTTTGTTCTGTTCAATAATACAAGTGTACTTCGCTTCCTGTTCTGTCCTATACTATTCTCCTACAAGTAACTTTCATCGATGTACAACCCCTGCTAGCTCTGATCTGTCTACAGAGTCTGTTACCTGGTCCCTGTGTTGTAATTTAATGGTCCTTCAGTCCTCATCTATTTTTATAATGATGGTGATCTGGTCTATCTACAGAGTCTGTTACCTGGTCCCTGTGTTGTAATTTGTGGTCATTTAGTTCCCATCTATTTTTATAATGATGGTGATCTGGTCTATCTACAGAGTCTATTGCCTGGTCCCTGTGTTGTAATGTGTGGTCCTTTAGTTCCCATCTATTTTTATAATGATGATGATCTGGTCTATCTACAGAGTCTGTTACCTGGTCCCTGTTTTGTAATTTGTGGTCCTTTAGTTCCCGTCTATTTTTATAATGATGATGATCTGGTCTATCTACAGAGTCTGTTACTTGGTACCTGTGTTGTAATTTGTGGTCCTTTTGTTCTCATCTGTTTTGATGATGATGATCTGGTCTATCTACAGAGTCTGTTACTTTGTCTCTGTGTTGTAATTTGTGGTCCTTTAGTTCCCATCTATTTTTATAATGATGATGATCTGGTCTATCTACAGAGTCTGTTACTTTGTCTCTGTGTTGTAATAATGTGGTCCTTCGGTTCTCATCTATTTTTATAATGACGGTGATCACAGGAGATAAGAGCTATAATCTTCCTGCTGTTTATCTCTCTTCATTATAATCAATCCTTTTATGATCCACATATTTGTCATTGTTGTATTCCCTTGCGTTTCCTTTAAGCTTCTTTGTATAAATAATGCGGGCAGTAAATTTGTATCTCTCATGTTAATGTTTATGACTTGCCCGTTGCTTCCGCTGTTAATGATATTATTTCATACATTAAATTGATACAAATTTCAAACGACTGTTCCATAGCTTCCTGGTTTCTGAACAAGAAATTTTTTTTAAACCCGAAACCGCGAAAAGAGCTTGGTCTAATCATGCTTTTTTTTTTTTTTTGTAAGGAAAACAAAGAACCGAAATAAGAAGATTGGAAACAGAACACACCAGTGCCAGTCCAGTCCACGATATATAATGACTTCAACAACCTAAAGCATTCTTAAGGGATATGAAAGCTCATGTTTAAAATGTTCGAAGAAGAAGGACCAAGGTTCTTTCCCGCCCTTCCTCTCACCTTCAGCATATGTATGTAAATAAACCAACACCCCAAAGCAAAAACAGATGACGAATACTATAAACTCTCAAGAAATGGCCGAATGATGAGAAGAACATCATCTATACCGAAAGCTGAAATTTGGCCCAATAGACCTATGTTCATGCGGCAAAGGACAACAGTACAAAACATCACAGCTTCCAGAATTGCCGGCTACTCGGGCAAAGGACCTGGCCAGACTCCCATTCCCCCCCCCCCCTCTCCCTACAAGGAGACGTTCTGCAGTGATGCTGAAAGTCAGAGACGGACTGCCGCATTTGTAACAGAGCTTAATGTCGATGTCTGAGCAAACAAAGAAGAAGAAGAAGAAGACATACCTCCACTCGAACTGGACTCCTAGCTTCACAATGCTTGTCATGATGCTGATGGGTTCTGACTGCCAATGTTCTGTTTTGCCATCCTGACATCTTTCATCATACCACAGACACAAATGGACTCCTAGCTTTACCTAGTTTTAGTTATTTGGTAGACTGCTCTGGTGTCTACAGTTTTACCACCTTAGTCAAAAGTTCTATTTGTGACTGTTAGGTCTTTCAACATCCCTGACGAATTCATTCATTCATTTGCATGTCCCTTGCGGAACTTTGCCTCCCAAACAGCACTCATGTAGGCCTCTCGGTTGTGAGCAAGATGGCCTGCCGCTGATGCATCCTTGACGAATACCACACTATTTCCTGGCTTTTCATAACCTCATAATAGAAATAGCCTAACTTCTATATAACCTCACACTAGAAATAGCCTAACTCCTATATAACCTCATAATAGAAATAGACTAACTTATGTATAACCTCATACTAGAAATAGCCTGTATAACCTCACACTAGAAATAGCCTGTATAACCTCTTACTAGAAATAGCCGAACTTCTGTATAACTTCATACTAGAAATAGCCTAACTTCTGTATTTTCTTCAATATATCTTTGGATGATAGCAAAGAGCGATAAAAAGCTGATAAAGAAAATACAAGTATTTTACTTGAAACATACTGAGCATACACAACCACCACTGGTGCTTGACATCGAAACCCTGTAATACTGTACTCGTCTACTTCGTTTTATTATGTTTCTTGATGCTCATTTATTATTTCAACGTCTCTAGGCTACCTTCTCCCATTCCAACCCGCCCGTGTTTAGTCAAGCGTAACCGTGTTCTGCACAATAACAAACAAGAGCAAATCTGTAATGATGCATGTTACGATTATACCACCAGTTTTTCCGTATCATTACCCAAAGATCTCTGTTAATGGCGTCCCATCCATTATCAGGCGGGTCACGAAAAACCCTCTGAGTTGGATCAAACACTGGATACATGCAACGGGGAACAACTGCACAAAATCTGCGCGGAAATCGATGAAGGTCGTCCGCCGTTTGCAGCCCTTGTCGGGTGATTAATGGACGGCGTGTCAGCAGACGACCGGGTCAGGTGATCAACAAACACAACTTTTCTTTTTGTTTTCGAATATTTTAGAAAGTAATTATTTCAACGATTGGTTTGGCACAAATAAAAAATGAACATATAATTTATATTACAAAAAAATAATAATAATAAAATAACATTTATCTTACACGACTGCGCATGAGCAGTGGGGCGTAAAATTAATAAGGTCTCATTTTAAAAAGTTTCTCGATAAGAAAAGTGAACTCTGTGACCTTTAATACACACATTTCCAACTGGGTATTTTTAAACTTGTGGTTTGTTGATAGTTTTTAATAGGGTCAATAATCTTGACTGCTTGAAAGCTACAATACTACTTACACTAATTTGACTGAAGTTTTCGCTTCTCACTGAGTAATGAATATTAGCAACAATGCTTATGTTTGAGCAACAGAATATTAGCAACAATGCTTATGTTTGAGCAACAGAATATTAGCAACAATGCTTATGTTTGAGCAACAGAATATTAGCAACAATGCTTATGTTTGAGCAACAGAATATTTGCAACAATGCTTATGTTTGAGCAACAGAATATTAGCAACAATGCTTATGTTTGAGCAACAGACTTCAACAATGTTTCCTAACGTTTTAGTGTCCACATTAAGCTAAGTAAGTTAAGCAACTGACCAGATCAGAGGTTAGAGAAATGAGTATTCAGCAAACAGTGTCAGCAGTGATCAAGAAAAGAAAGTGGGCATATGTGGGCCACGTGATGAGAAGAAACAACAAAGCATATTGGGGGGGGGGGGGTTGGAAAAGGAAAGAGAGGCCGATATCGAAACATCCTAAGGATAACACTGACAAGAGAGGCCTAAGATGGCTGGCATAAAATCCCTTGATGTGTCTGAGAAGCTCGCTGAGACTACAGACTCGTGGCGAGACGCGCCGCCAGTCCTACGTCACGCATGACGGCACAGGAAGGATGTAAGTAAGAAGTAGCTTAAACCGGGACACTGGCAGGTGTATAAAGTACCCTTTTTATGAAGTCCAGGTGAGGGAAGAGTATATGAATACACATGGAATAGTATATGAATACACAGGGAAGAGTATATGAATACACAGGGAAGAATATATGAATACACAGGGAAGAGTATATGAATACACAGGGAAGAGTATATGAATACACAGGGAAGAGTATATGAATACACAGGGAAGAGTATATGAATACACAGGGAAGAGTATATGAACACACAGGGAAGAGTATATGAATACACAGGGAAGAGTATATGAACACACAGGGAAGAGTATATGAATACACAGGGAAGAGTATATGAACACACAGGGAAGAGTATATGAATACACAGGGAAGAGTATATGAATACACAGGGAAGAATATATGAACACACAGGGAAGAGTATATGAATACACAGGGAAGAGTATATGAATACACAGGGAAGAGTATATGAACACACAGGGAAGAGTATATGAATACACAGGGAAGAGTATATGAATACACAGGGAAGAATATATGAACACACAGGGAAGAGTATATGAATACACAGGGAAGATTATATGAATACACAGGGAAGAGTATATGAATACACAGGGAAGATTATATGAATACACAGGGAAGAGTATATGAATACACAGGGAAGATTATATGAATACACAGGGAAGAGTATATGAATACACAGGGAAGAGTATATGAATACACAGGGAAGAGTATATGAATACACAGGGAAGAGTATATGAATACACAGACATTTTCACCGAGGGTCCAGCAAAAGAGAACGGGACTCCTAATTTAAAGCAGTGATCTCTAAACTTCTTCGCGTTGCCTTAGACACCACAACACATCCCTAGCGACCTTTCTTCACTCGGTTTTGATCCCCTCCCCCTTCCCCCTCCCCCGCCGCTGCTCGCGTTTCCTTCATCGCCACCCCACACCCAACAGTTCACTTCTGAAACCATTGATCTAAAGCATCGTTTAAAAAATGCGATGATGAATTGAAAATGACCACTTTTAAGTTTTTAAGTCCAGTCAAAATGAGAGTAAAGTTGTTCGTGTCCTCTAGGTCATAACTTCCCGCTGACAAGTAAAGTTGTTCGTGTCCTCTAAGTCATAACTTCCCGCTGACAAAACCCTGATCTGTGCCTAGGATTGCTCGCTGTAATTTGTGAATTAAGTCTGCCAAAAGAAGACACAAACAACGCAAGCGCATTACAAAAGTTAGTAAGAAATTTTGAACTATTTGTCTTCTGTGTACCTTGTATGTGAGTTTCAGTAAATCTCATTATATAGCAGTAAAATATAGCTTTGGAAAAATAAGAATTCTTATAATTTCTTTTAGTGATATTCAGCGTACTTGAGCCATATTGAATCTTCAAACTTTGTGACGCGATAGACAGAGGAAACATCAGTCACTTCAGTGATTTACTGGAAGTACACAGTATTAGGTTCTCGCTAGAACCGCGAACGAGATACTCACATAATCGCTCCATGGCCTGTGCCAGCGAATATCGTACAGAGTGTTCATCGATGATCCTTCGCATCAGTCCCTGATGGTGAGACACCCAGATGGGACGCCATTTTAGGACCTACAACAGTCCCCACATGCAAAAACATTCAGCGTCGCTCTCGGCGCAAACTCCGGTAGCCAGGGCGCCAAGACAAACCGGGGCACACAAAGACCATCACAGGGGTGCTAGTTGGCTAAGTCGATAGTACGCTGTTCTCTCGTGGCTAGACGGCTGCTCGTCCTACCGGAGTCCGTGTTCGAATCCCAGGTAATTCTCTTGTGATTTTTCTTTCTCTCACGTCTCACTAAAGTGCTTTGTCTACGATTTTTTTCGAGGTTTAATCCTACAATATTTGTTATCTTACTTTACAAAGACCATCACAGTTCACCATTCGCCGGGCAGACATAACCAAGAACCATCAATGCTGTCTATGCAAAGTTCGCAGCTCACAGTGGTGCCACAGCACTAAGCTCAGTAGCTCCGTACACAGAACCGACCTCTATCTTGAAAGCAATGACGACACTCTTGCTCATTTCGTACGTTTGAGCGCTTCTGTTCGCACTACACTCAGTTAGACAGCGAATAGCCATAGCAGGAGGCAGACACTCAACCAGCAGCGCAGAAATCAGATCCATATCAACTATCATAACAATCGATGTGTTGTTTGTGAGAGCGTGAAGCGGTCAAATGCGACCTACGGCCATTGCTGAAGTCCTTACAGGAAGTATCTATCACCAAATTAGACTTCCTTTTTCTCTCACTTCTGAAATCGGGCATCTTCCTAGGTAAGTGCGTCCCAACCCAGGATCCATGGACCCACATGTGATCCACAGTAGGCGTTCTGAGGGTTCACGGACAAGCAAATAGACTGTCTCGCTTTCAAAAAAGATCTTAGCATCACCTGGGTTCTGTTTCTTGCTTTATTTTTAACTGTGGGTTGGGGTTCCACGGCTGTTCTCAGATCGGAAAGGGAGTACACAGCTGTTCTTATGTCCGAAAGGGAGTACACAGCTGTTCTTATGTCAGAAAGGGAAACACAGCTGTTATCATGTCAGAAAGGGAGTACACAGCTCAGAAAGGGAGAACAAGTCGGAAAGAGAATCCATGGCTGTTTTTAAAAAAAAAAGTCTATAAGCACTGTCCCATTCTCTGATCTTGACTAAACAATGTCAAGTACATTTGTTATTTTCTTCCTCGCCCCTCCCCCTCCTCCTCTCTAATTCCACATTCTTTTCATCCTCGTATGGTATACTGATTCTCACTATGAAAACATTAAAACAATAAAGACTGTTTTTAACGATAATGGAAATAGTAAAGTGAGTCACACACTGTCATCTACGGTAGTGATCCGGAGAATAAAAAGATAAACAAAAGCCAGCAGTAATGTAAAATACAGCGAAGAATGTGGTATGTGTCACAAACAGTCAAAGCAGCAAATGATGTTCTCTGAGAAGTTTTCCCACATCCTCTAGAGCTGCCAGCTACGCAACCCACACACAGCCTGCCAGGCGAAGGACCTGCCCAGGCTCCAGTCCCTTACAGAAGATGCTGAAAACCTCAGACGAACTGCAGCATCTGCGAGATCGATTGATGTCTGAGCGAAAGACAAAAAGGAAGAAGTTTTCAAACACTGCAAAACTATCTTTAAAAAAATTATTATCATTTCATTTCTTCAAACATGGCACATGATGATAGTTTAATGAATGACAGACGCTGGAGTGGGGAAGGGGTGGGGGAGGGCAAGAGAAGAAGCGCACAAAGAACACACCACAGGAAAGAAACACCTACATCAAGCTAATCGACGCTGCAGGGAAAGATTTCGGCAAAAGATTTGACCAGAAGCGGTAAGGACTTACCAGCCCCACAACTAAATGTCAATCTAGATGAAATTAAATTGCATGAAATTGAAACAGCAGTGAATTTAATGGCTAACAACAAAGCTGCAGGTGAAGATGAAATAACAGCCGAGATGCTAAAAGCTATCAATAGTGACAACATGAGACAACTACAGAGAATGTTTAACAAGATTTGGAAAGAAGAAAAGGTCCCTTCTAATTGGAAGAAGGGAATCATTGTTAAAATACCAAAAAAGGGCAACCTTAGTGACTGTAACAACTGGAGAGGAGTAACCTTAATATCAGTTGTGTCAAAAGTATTTTGCAAGGTCATTTTGAATAGACTCAGAGATATAGTGAATACTGCAATGAGAGAAGAACAAGCAGGATTTCGAAAAGGGAGAAGCTGTCTCGACCAGATCTTTACTCTCAGAATAATACTTGAAGAACATATTGAAAAGCAGAAACCATTAATACTGAATTTCATAGATTTTAAGAAGGCATTTGATAGCATACACAGAGATTCATTATGGAGAATTTTATGTCTATATGGAATACCATCTAAAATTGTCAACATCATTAAGGACTTATACAATGGATATGGTTGTGCAGTCAAGACAGAAGAAGGGATGAGTGAATGGTTCCAGATTGAAACAGGCGTGAAACAAGGATGTATGCTGTCTCCTTTACTTTTTGGGATTACAATAGACTTCATAATGACAAAATGCTGCACAGGTAACACAGGTATTGACTGGGTACATGGGACCCAACTAGAAGATCTTGATTTTGCTGATGACATAACTCTTATCAGTAATAATGTGAATTCCATGCAAGAAAAAACAGATAGCCTATCTTCACTGGCTAGCAAAATAGGACTTGAAATTAACAAGGACAAAACAAAAATAATGAAAATTCCCATCAATCAAAATGGAAAAATACACATAGAAGGGACAGATATTGAAGAAGTCAATCAATTTGCATACCTTGGCAGCTACATAGACCAGGATGGTGACACTAGAAAGGAAGTTAGGATCAGAATTGCAAAAGCAGCATCAATCTTCAAGAATCTTGAGAACATATGGAATTCAAAAGTTATAAGCACAAAAACCAAGTTAAGACTATTCAATTCAAATGTAATATCCACCCTCATTTATGCATGCGAAAGCTGGAAAACAACTAAAGAAATAGAAAAGAAATTAGACTCTTTTGAAAACAAATGCCTAAGGAAAATACTCGGCATCAAGTGGAATGAATTCAAGAACAATGCAGAGATAAGACAGATGACTGAACAACAACCAGTCTCACGGGTGATCAGGAAAAGAAGATGGACATATGTTGGTCACTTGATGAGAAGAAATGATCAGAGAATCCCAAAACAAGCTATCAAGTGGAACACAACAGGCCGAAGAAAAAGGGGCAGACCGCGTGAAACTCTGAAGAGGACATTATTAAGAGAGGCCAAGTTAACAGGCATAAAATCCTTTGTTGAGGTTGAAAGACTCGCCGAAGACAGGAAAAATTGGCGAACTACTTTGCGAGCCCTATGTGACGTCTAACGGCACGGGAAGGATATAAGATATAAGATAAGAAGGTAAGGACTACAAGATTTAGAGAAAAAGAAGCACTATCATACGACTACGGCCACGATACATGATGATGATAGTGGTGCTCAAGCGTGTAATACATTTTCCCGTAAAGTTTACGTCTTCACCGACTCCAGCAGCTTTCGGCACAAACCTACAGCTGTTCTGATCCCCTGCTTAAAATTACCTCGCAGGGTACAAAGAATGGCATTCACTAGTTCAACACTGTCTTAGACATTTCTTGTGCCCTTAACACGGGGGTTCTTAAACCTTTTAACGATTACAGACCCCCGCCCCCACCCCCATCCATGAATGGGCCAATGTCCCCATACTCCCTTCGCCAGACTGTCGAAATCATCATCATCATCATCGCCAGTCCCATACGACTTTTAATTTTAAAAATGTCAATAGAGTGTAAATATTCCCTCTACATATGAACACGACAGCTGAAAGTCAATTTTAAGATTTTTTAGTCAAAGTCGCATACCCCTCCTCCACTCCCTAAGGATCCCTGGCTTTGCACTGTGGTTAACATGCTCATGAAGGACACCCTAAGGGAGAAGAGTCTGACACTCATTGCGCGTATCTCTGCTTATGATAACGCTAAAGGAGTGATGGGCGGAGGTGTGTGTGTGTGATATTTCGTTATATCTACTCTTCTATTACACCTGGAATCTAATATGAGGGTAGAGCATACAAAATAAGTCCTGGGGTTTTGGGGTATTTACAAAATTAATTCTAAATATTTCGCTTTATTTCTCATGAAATGTTAATTTGGTGCACGGAGATAAGAATCACATTTAATATGTGATTTAGAAAAAAAAAATCCTCTTTTCGTCTGGTCACAGCCAGCACTCTTCAAATGCTGTCAGTTTACAAGCACAAGTAACAAAAACACAGGGTGCCAAAACGGGTACATACCTGCAACACAATCGCGCAAACCATCAATGCAATCTTAACAGTTCTCCGAAAGAAAAAAAACAAAACAAAACTCTGTAAACCTGATTCGGTCAGTGGTAGAAGAAACTCTTCCAGGACGTGTGATGTCAGAGTCTATGAGAGGAAGATGCTGCACAGGCCTGAGAAAAGAGCAACGAAGGGGCTAAGGCTCTCGAATACACGGGTTCAACTTTTAGGCTACGCCTCGCTTTATCCTCGCAACACAAAGAGGGAAAAGATTCAATGTCCAACATAAAGAGCCGGCTTTCCACCCTCCAGCCCTCCACGGCCAGGCAAGGGACACTGCAGTCACGGGTCTCACGAAATCAGTACAGATGGGCACGAACAGTCCTAGACATCCCCCTCCCAACGTCTCCCGCACTCAAACCTCGTCACCCTCTCTTACTGTCATATTCATTGACACTGACCCGCTTTTATCTCCCCTGTTTTTTTTTCTTTCGCGTCACAGTGTTTTATTCTCTCTCCCTCCCTCCCTCCCATCCTCCCCCCCCCCCACCAACCGTTTAATCGCCATGACTGCAATAATCCACACCAGACCTCTCCCTCTCCTCATACACTTTGGAATAGAATGCTTGATAAAGGGCAGAATACCAGACGGGCCTCCGTGCCCAGTTCTTCATATTTTGAAAATAAAATTAACACATAGTTCGTTTGTTCTCTCTCTCTCTCTCTCTCTCTCTCTCTCATCCGCCCATCCTCCCAACAGACACCCCAAAAGTCCAAGCCAAGTAAAAACTCTCCTTGTTCAAAATGAAAGGCTGAACAATGGAGACCGGAGTGTAAATATTCCCTAGCATCTACTCTAAACGGGGGGGGGGGGGGGGGGGAGCTATTCTTTGATAATACTGTAGAGAACAAAGTTTTCTGTACCATTATCTATTCTTCTTTGATAATACTGTAGAGAACAAAGTTTTCTGTACTCTTTCTATTCTTTGATAATACTGCAGAGAACAAAGTTTTCTGTACTCTCTCTCTATTCTTCTTTGATAATACTGCAGAGAACAAAGTTTTCTGTACCATTATCTATTCTTCTTTGATAATACTGTAGAGAACAAAGTTTTCTGTACCATTATCTATTCTTCTTTGATAATACTGTAGAGAAAGTTATCTGTAATCTTTCTATTCTTTGATAATACTGCAGAGAACAAAGTTTTCTGTACTCTCTCTCTATTCTTCTTTGATAATACTGCAGAGAACAAAGTTTTCTGTACCATTATCTATTCTTCTTTGATAATACTGTAGAGAACAAAGTTTTCTGTACCATTATCTATTCTTCTTTGATAATACTGTAGAGAACAAAGTTTTCTGTACTCTTTCTATTCTTTGATAATACTGTAGAGAACAAAGTTTTCTGTACCATTATCTATTCTTCTTTGATAATACTGTAGAGAACAAAGTTTTCTGTACTCTCTCTATTCTTCTTTGATAATACTGTAGAGAACAACGTTTTCTGTACTCTCTCTATTCTTCTTTGATAATACTGTAGAGAACAACGTTTTCTGTACTCTTTCTATTCTTCTCTCCCCTCCTCCTCCTTTCCTCCTTCTCCTCCTCCCTCCCGTTGTCGCCAAGAAGTTACAAAGTTTTCCTCCCTCCCTCCCCCCCCTCCCGTTGTCGCCAAGAAGTTACAATGTTTTCCTCCCTTCTCTCCTTCTGTCACGGTCCTCCTGGACGGGATAGGCCACACGGTTTTCTGTCTGAAACAAAATATCTTCCGACACTCCTCCTACGCTGTGCTTGTTCTGTTGTTGCAGTCATAGAGACGGAAGAGGGGCCATGGAGACACACCAGTATGATTCACCGAGGCAAACAAAGAAGGCCACAGTCATTACAGGATTATAGAGGGCATCAAATCTCACAAAGCGCAAATCCATACACACACACCCCCCCCCTCTCTTTCCTCCTTTCTTTTCATTTCATATCTCGTCGTCGTCCTTCTCCACCCACCACACCCCCCCCCCCTTTCTCAGTCTGTCGTTATCTCTATATCGGCCAGGCACATGAGGTTAATAACAAACTTCTAATTTCCCCCACCCCTCGCATACCTCGTGAGAGATTAAAAAGAAATGTAATCAATAATCAGCCATCATTAGAGGATTGAAAAAAAGAAGGAGGTGGGGTGGGTAACAGACGCGACAGACAGGGGGGCTAATGGTGAGTGCCCGATGATGCTTCACCAGTATGAGGTCACGCGAGAGAGTAGCGGCGATTGTACCACTGAGGTAGCGAACGCGCTTGCGGACCAAAGTGTGGCGGAGATCTAAGTTAGTAGCAGCGACGCGCAGGCTGTTCTGTCATCCAACTACGGCTTGCGTCTCTGGTTTTGTATATATACCATGCGTTTGTGTTATATCAAGCGTCACTAACATAACTCGCATCACTGACAGCAAAGTGTCACTGATCTAGCCCATGTCACTAACATAACTCGCGTCACTGACAGCAAAGTGTCACTGATCTAGCCCATGTCACTAACATAACTCGCGTCACTGACAGCAAAGTGTCACTGATCTAGCCCATGTCACTAACATAACTCGCATCACTGACAGCAAAGTGTCACTGATCTAGCCCATGTCACTAACATAACTCGCGTCACTGACAGCAAAGTGTCACTGATCTAGCCCATGTCACTAACATAACTCGCGTCACTGACAGCAAAGTGTCACTGATCTAGCCCATGTCACTAACATAACTCGCGTCACTGACAGCAAAGTGTCACTGATCTAGCCCATGTCACTAACATAACTCGCATCACTGACAGCAAAGTGTCACTGATCTAGCCCATGCCACTAACATAGCTCGTGTCACTCGCTCACATATTTTTGTCACTGACAGACTTTTGTGTCACCGATCTGTGACAGAACTAGCAAGTTACAAGATCAAAGACTTCACTCATTTAGAGTACAAACGACTACCATCTCTAGAAGCCCATGCCATGCAAGTCATCCTAGCATATGTGACAGACCCAGCAGGTATGGCTGCTATGGATACATAAGACAGTAAGCTGGTACTTGTAACTGATGCAGGAAGTGTGGCTGTGATGTATATAGCTTAGCTGTAGTCTAGTAGATGTGGCTGTGATCTATATAGTCTAGCTGTAGAAAATCCTAAGATGGCATGGCCTACCCCATAAGATAGTGGATGTAATCAAAGTACTATACGAGGGTTTTCAGTGCAAACTGATCTGTGGAGAACATACCTCCAGCAGCTTTAGGGTACAAACAGGAGTGATGCAGGGATGTATACTATCACCAACATTATTTATCTTGGCACTAGACTGGTTAATGAAGGAGGCAACATCAGACAAACGCAGAGGATTACAATGGACCCTTGACACAGTGCTGGAGGACATTGACTTTGCGGACGACATTTGTCTACTGTCAAGCAGCCACAAAGATATGCAAGATAAAATAAACAAGCTAACTCAGAATGCAAACAACATAGGACTAAAGATCAACGTAGGAAAGACAAAGTTAATGAAGCAAAATGTGAACAACAGAAATGTACTCAGAGTAGATAGTGAGTTGGTGGAGGAGGTTAACGAATATCTTGGCAGTAGAGTAGTAGAAAATGGAGACAGCACAGAGGACATCAACAGCAGACTTACTAGAGCAAACCAGGCTTTTGCAGTGCTGCAGACTATATGGAAATCTAAAAAAAAAACTAAGCATAAATACGAAAATCTGTATATCTAAGAGTAATAGTCTAAGTGTACTACTCTATGGAAGTGAATGCTGGAAAATCACCAAAACCATAGAAACAAGTTGAATTCTTTCCAGACTAAATATTTACGAAGAATTAGAAAAATATTTTGGCCAAACACCATAAGAAATAACATCTTGTTGGCAGAAATGCAGATGAAGCCACTGACAGCAGTTATTGAGGAAAGACGCTGGCGATGGTTGGGACGTGCTCCGAATGACTGACAACTCACTACCAAAAATAGCACTAAGATGGACACTACATGGGAACAGAAGTAAGGGTAGACCAAAAGAGACATGGAGAAGAACAACAGAAATGATGTTGAGAAATATAGGGTCACCTAGGCAAGAGCAAAAAAAAAAAAAGGTAAAGGACAGGCATTTGTGGAAAACCATTGCGGAAGCCCCATGTGCCCTGGGCACTTAAAGTTCAGAGAAAGAGAGTCTAGTAAAAGTGGCTGTGATCTATATACTCCAGCTGCAGTGTAGTAAATATGGTTGTGGTGTAGTAAATGTGGCTGTGATCTATATAGTCTAGCTGTAGTCTAGTAAATGCGCCTGTGATTTAGGTAGCATGTGTAAGGCCGATCTAGCTAAAGTGGCTGTGAACCAGAGACGTGGATGTGATCTAGAACAAGTGGTTATTATCTAGAATGTGTGGCTAAGGTTTAACATGTGTGGTTGTGATTTCAGGGCAAAAATAAGAATGGGACGATCCAAAGAAACATGAAGACGGACAGGTGAGAAAATGCAGGTAAACAAAAGATCGATATGGGAGACATGCCAAGAAGATAGCGAAGGACCAACAGAAATGGAAATCTCTTGCTATCACCAGTCTCGTGTTTTGGCACTGACAGGACGAGGGACAGAGAGAGAGAGAGAGAGAGAGAGAGAGAGAGAGAGAGAGAGAGATGTGATTCATTATGTGTAGCGATGATCTAACGTGTAGCTGTGATCTAACATGTGCAGCTGTGATCTATCATGTGTAGCTTTGATCTAGCACGTATAGCTTTGATCTAGCACGTATAGCTTTGATCTAGCACGTATAGCTTTGATCTAGTATGTTTAGCTGTAACCTAAAATGCGTGGTCGTGATAAAGAATGCGCAATGACTATCTAGAACACATGCAGCTGTGATCTTACATGTATAGCTGTGTTCTAACTTGTGTAGCTGTGATCCAGAAAATGAGTGTGCCCGTCAGAAACGCTACTTAAATATGACTTGTGTCACAACAGCCCGAGTAAAGAGTTAGTCACTGTCGGGATCCTTTCGTGGTGGAGCTTAACGAGGAGTTCGGAATTGCAGTTTATGGGGAATCTCGTCTCGTATTTTTGTGTAAATCGGGGATGTTAAGCCAATAAAAGTATGATTTAATGTGTTTTCTACGGTCAAGACCACGAGCCAAGACGCAGGAGCAAGAAGACGTGTCTCAAATTAAGATCTTGTTCTTTTATCTAACAGTCCGGGTATTCGTGTGAAGTCACCGACTCCACCAATCACGATCAAAAGAGATTAGGAGATGTTCGCATCTTCCGCCTGCGCATATATAGCAAAAGTTGATGTAGCGAATTAAAGTATTCCTGTTATGCCCCGGAGGTACCTAGGAAATAAGTTGCTAGTGTCTACATTTTAATTAACATGTCGGCACCAATGTTCTCTTTAAGATTGTATGTTTAAGTTTCTTTATGTTACCCTGTGTGCTGTAAGAGCGCTGAAGAAAAGTATACTATTGCCATGTTTCCCCGAGTTCTTTTTATTTTTCTATGAGAACTTTAAATTAAACTGTGCTTCGTCGTTTGACATCACAACGCACATTTGCACAGAGAGTGCTTTTTTGGCAAGATATTTGCACACGTGTTGAAAATTTTTTCCACACGAAGCGCAGGGCCTTAGAGGGAACACAGTTCTGCGCACTAGAGGGTGACCTGGTCAGCATCAAACCTGGCTGCCTCACCTTTCCCAGCTCCAGACGAAGCCAGGTACCTTTTTTCAATATCTGAGTAAATGGGGGGGGGGGGGGGGGGCCGGCGCATCTGGCCTCATTCAAACCACCAATATTCGGCATGAAGGACTAGATTCATTAAATTAGAAATACGAAAAAAAATGCAACCAATTGAACCTAAAATGCAAATCACAGCTAAAACACGGAACTAAAGCTGAAAAGTATAAATGTGGCGAAACTAATTTTTTTTCTAATGATATAGCACAATTTAACTGAATAAATTTGACAGGAAAGTTACTTGGACAATCCCCCACCCATGACTACGATTCAACGCATAATTTTAAAAAGTCTATTAAAAAATTTTAATTCCCTAAGTTTTCTCTTAGGAACCTCTGTAAACATAGTGGAACTTCCCACTTTCCCCTCTTTAAAAAAAAAAAAATTATATTCGTTGCATTACCATTAATTAGGAAACGACATGTAATCGTTAACTATTCACACGACTCTCTTCTATTATTAATCCAATAGAGCAGTCGGTCTAGTAAACATCATCACACTGGTATCGATCTCGTCCACATAAATAGAACCATGCTCGTACCCTATGTCGTGCTTTCCGTTGTCCGAACAAAGAGCCAGGAAACCGAGGTAATTCTAGTCAATAAGGTTAGCTCATGTACAGACGGTTCCAGACGTACGTATTTAATACGTTGCACAATCCTTTACGTGAAGTTTTGTTTATGCATGCCGGATTTATGCCAGCAGCATCCTTTGGGCCAGTGCTCAAAGTTAATCCCGTGAAATCTAGTTCACGCGCGAATGATGATCAACTTTGTGCACCTTCATTCTTCTGTATCATTCTCAGACTCACTTCCAAATCGATTGAAACACGTCTGGGGACTGACATTCTTCCCCCCCCCCCCCCACCCCAAAAAAAATTCCCTCTCTTTTTTTTTTTTTCAAGTCAATCTACCTTTCAGCAGCCTCGATCCAGAATACGAAAACATTTCTAAAAACATGACCTAAAAATGTAATTAATTAATTTATAATATAGAGCTAAGATTTCAGAATTTAGAATGAAGTGTACAAACATCTCTGAGCTGTAGAACCAGCATCACGGTTTCTGCTTTAGATCCACTCTCTGCGGCTAGACAACAAAGACAAAACATGCCGACCATGGCGCTGAATTCGGGGTGGAAAAAAAAGCCGGAAAACAAAAATATGGCATCACACACACACTGACAAGCAATTGTCATATATTACGTCTGATACTTCTGCTTAGCCCCAAGAGTAATAGTCATGTAGCCCCAAGAGTGATAGCCTCGTAGACCCAAGAGTAATAGAATGTACCAAGAGTAATAGTCCTGTAGCCCCAAGAGTGATAGTCTCGTAGACCCAAGAGTAATAGTCCTGTAGCCCTAAGAGTGATAGTCTCGTAGACCCAAGAGTAATAGAATGTACCAAGAGTAATAGTCCTGTAGCCCCAAGAGTGATAGTCTCGTAGACCCAAGAGTAATAGAATGTACCAAGAGTAATAGTCCTGTAGCCCCAAGAGTGATAGTCTCGTAGACCCAAGAGTAATAGAATGTACCAAGAGTAATAGTCCTGTAGCCCCAAGAGTGATAGTCTCGTAGACCCAAGAGTAATAGAATGTACCAAGAGTAATAGTCCTGTAGCCCCAAGAGTGATAGTCTCGTAGACCCAAGAGTAAAAGAATGTACCAAGAGTAATAGTCCGGTAGCCCCAAGAGTGATAGTCTCGTAGACCCAAGAGTAATAGAATGTACCAAGAGTAATAGTCCTGTAGCCTCAAGAGTGATAGTCTCGTAGACCCAAGAGTAATAGAATGTACCAAGAGTAACAGTCCTGTAGCCCCAAGAGTGATAGTCTCGTAGACCCAAGGGTAATAGAATGTACCAAGGGTAATAGTCCTGTAGCCACAAGAGTAACATTCCTATACTCCATGAATAACAGTCCTGTAGCTCCAAAAGTAATAGTCTCGTAGCCCCAAGAGTAATAGTCCTGAAGCCCCAAGGGTAATAGTCCTGTAGCCCCAAGAGTAACAGTTCTGTAGCCCCAACAATAACATTCCTGTACTCCAAAATAACAGTCCTACAGCTCCAAGAGTAACAGTCCTACAGCTCCAAGAGTAACAGTCCAGGTTATCTTGTGCTGTACAAGATCCTACATCTCAGCATCTTGCTTTCTTCTTCTTCTTCTTCTTCGTTCGCTTCTACCACCAAGACCCCCCTGTGATCCTTCTGAATTTACTCCTGTGGTCCTCGATAGGTCCCGTGGTCCCGAAAGGACCACACGAGATCCCCGAGAGGACCACAAGAGGTTCAGAGTATCGCAGGGCTTGAGCCTGTATTCTTCGTGGGTCTCAGAAGCGGTTTTCGTTGCATCAGTTTAATCTAAAGTTGAACTTCTCACGGGAAAACTTCGACATGTTTTGGATATCAGTATATAACCGCTGGATGAGAGGTGGTTGCCCATCCAGTCCAGCGTTAGACTTTCTCACCGGAAAATCTCAGCGAGATTAGGATACGCATACATCCCCGTCGGGTGAGAGGTGGTTGCCTATCTAGACTGCCCTGGTCCAGTGTCTCCGACTTCAGCATTTTGTGGTCGTGACCGCTTCCTTCCTAGAAGTGACCAGGACAGAGCTTTTGTCCATGAGGACGATTCCTCGCCACTAGTAAGTTTCACCCCTGGCTTGAGCCGGTTTAGGCATATTATCCCATTATGGGCATGTTTATGACGTGAACGACCTCTAGAGATGAAGTACCGTGACTTGGGTAACCATCAAGTTTCACCCCTCGGTTAAGCCAGTTTAGGCATATTTCACCAGTATGGGTGTATATCGGACGTGGCTGGCCTCTAAAACAGAGGTGCCGTGGTATGAGTAACTCTCGCCGCGAGACCACTGGATATACAGACTAAGCTTCACTTTATACTTTCCATCACCTTTTCACATCGGCGCTGCACGGCAACCCTAATTTCTTTTTCGCATTTTCTTCATTGGCCGGGGGGGGGGGGGGGGAGTTTCACTCCACGCGCAGCATCCGAAGAATTTCGCCAGCAATCTTGGTTCAGGCATTTCGCCCGATATGAGTGCACATAGGACGTGACCGACCTCCAGATCAGAGGTGCTGTGATTTGACTACTGTTTTCTTCGCTTAATCCTTTCTTTCACCTTTTCTACAGTGGTGCCGTGCGGCAACCCTATTCGTAGCTTTCTTCACTGGCCGGGAGGAGCCCCACTCCAACCACAGCAGCTGAAGAATCTCGCCAGCAGCGGTAGATGAGCTACCAAACATGATTCTCATATACCCGAAGCGTCTGACTTTCAGGCGCCAGATATTCGCCATCGCCCCTTCTCCTATTAGTTTTAACAGTTCTGCCACGGAAAGGCCAGGAGCTGGACTTGCCTGTCAGAGGCTATTTGAGACGCACGCCTTGGAGACATTTCATTGGAGCGGAGAGGGTATCCCCCACCCCACCTTCGGCTACAACAGTCCTTAGAACTTGGCTCTTGTCTGATAACAAACATTTTTAGCACAGAACGCGAGTATCATACGACGAAGATGATAATATACTTCAGCTTTTTGTCTCGATCAGGAAAGAGACAATGTTCAGACTTACAGGTCTCTATGGGTGCGTTTTGATGTAATGATGATGTTGAAGCTTAGGCATTGAGTAGAACGGGGCTTAGGCATTGAGTAGAACGGGAAAGTGGGAAGTACCGAGGCCGTTTTGTTTGTATCCTGGATCTACCCTGGCATCAATTTTGAATAACTTGGTTCGATGACCCAGTGCTTCCATAGGGAAATTTTCTTCTTCCTCATTGAACGTTCTCAGACGTCCACCTGAATATCTTTGAAGAACTCAGCAGCGCGCCTCGGGTTGTCGACGTCGCCACACAGCCCGATATGGGTTGGTGTTCACTATGGTGGTCACTGTGTGTCCTCTTTGCTCTTCATGTGTAGGACAATCCTGATGTATATCCTGAACTGCCACAAGTGCGGTCTCTGTGTTGTGCTTATCTTCAGTTTTTTTACCCGAAATATCTCAGGGTATTGCGGCCTGTGCCACTTCTATTCTCGGCAACCTCCACCATTATACAGACCATGGAGAGCCCCATCTGATTAGAAAGACTGTAGTACTCTCATAGGATTTGTTCTTGGCCATCTCTGGTGACCGTAAGCTACCACCTTCATCTTTAGCTTTTGTAGTAATCTCGTCTTCAAGAAAGAGAGGAAGACCACGGGCGAAGATGGCTGCAAGACATCGTTGATGATCTGCGAATGGAAGGATCAGCAGCAAGGAATCTTGCTTACAACCGAGAGCCCTACAGGACAGCTGTTATGGAGGCAAAGATCCGGAAGGGACGTGCAAATGACTGACTGAGTAGTGCTGTAGGATTTGTTCTTGGCCAGCTCTGGCACCGATCACAACAGCCGCCAGTCCCAGACGTACCTACCTACGACTGTCTGCATCTATTCTCAACGTAATTTACCAGGCTCTTATGTGCGTATGTTTCAAGCCTCCAGTAATATAAGCTCACAGTAAACCAAAGATATGTGATGCGTGTCTGACATTACACACTTAGCAAGGCCTGGATACACCCAAATCGATGATTTTCAAAATATGATAGGTAGAAATTTCACAAGGTGCTTTGGGGGTTCACGCGATTACAAAAAAATAATAAATTCAGTTTTCAATGCCTGCTTGAAATTTGAAATAAAAAAATGAGTAATTTACTCCTTTTAGCAGTCACAATTTTCTTTTAACTCTTTACAGAGATCTTTTTTTTTTACTCTTCGCAGACACAGAACATTTACTCTGTGCCTGCTGTTACAAGTTTTATCTTCCATTACATGATTACATGACAGCATGATTACATGACAGCATGATTGTGAAAGAATGTAGTATATACACTGTTTTTAGCCTTAGTTACAGGCCTTTTTCAGTCAGTCCTCGTGAATTTCAACTATAATCTGTGAGAAAAAAAACAATGGACTTTATCCAGTTATCATTTATTCCTGGTAGGCCTCTAAATGTAGATTTTCACAAGGCCGATAAGCTTACATGGATAAATTCCACATATGGACTGCAAGAAATAGTGTCTGGAGAACTTCAAGTTTTGAAAACCTTCGGCGTAAGATAATCGCTGTGTCCTCGGAGAAGACAAATGAAGACGGTGCGCTGTATACAAGAACGCTATTAGGTTATAGCCCCTTGAGGATCCTATATGTTTAATGTTGGGGTGGAGGGGGTGGGGGTGGGGTAGTGGTGGGAGAAGAACACAGCAAGCTATCCGCTAGAATGTTTGCAATGACATGATGAACTGCCTCAACTTTATGTAAATCTTGCAAGTAAAGAAAAAAAAATGAAGCTATAAATTGACTGGAAAGATACAGAGGTATTTCAGTACATTTTGCTGTTCATTCCCCCCCCCCCCCCCCCCGATCCCAATGTCATGTGTCACCTTTTAACATAAAACTGTCTACTGGAGTTCCATCACAACACTGTCTAGTGAAGAGTCAGCATAACACTGTCTAGTGAAGTGATTTCCTCAGGTATTACATTTAAGGCATGCTTTGACATGGAACCCACACGACAAGGGAAAACAGTCGATCACGGAACCCACAAGACAAGGGAAAGCAGTCAACCACAGAACACACAAGACAAGGGAAAAGAGTCAACCACAGAACACACAAGTCAAAGGAAAACAGTCAACCACAGAACACACAAGACAATGGAAAACAGTCGACCACGGAACACACAAGACAAGGGAAAACAGTCGACCACGGAACACACAAGACAAGGGAAAACAGTCGACCACGGAACACAAGGAGAAAGGATACAATGAAGGCTCTAAAGGCAGAGAGTGGCCCACATGGAGTGACTTGGTGAACAAGGCTAAAGATAGGAAACAACAGAAAACCTTTGTCTGTGGCTTACGCTTCGGGTGACAGACTACATGTATTGACTGACCGATAGAAATTTCATTGGGCTACTGAATTCCATTTACGCTTTTTCAAATGAATATCAAAGAAAATGACAGTGTTGCCCTAGCAAATGAGCCCTTGGATGGTTCGGTGAAGTTTGACTACAACTTCATGTATTTAAATGGACCCTGAGTTGGGCATTATTTTTACCTCCTTGAAGACAGAATATGGTACAAATCACTGCATTCAGAAGAAGAATTATGCGCTCTTATCTCCTCAATGAAAGGTCGATCGTAGCACAGGTACAAGAACTCAGCTGCAGAGGTGAGACCTGTCACCGAATAGAAATAGAAGCAAAAAGCCACTTACTTCTGTCCGAGAAGCCGCGCCGATATTGATTCGATCTCGCCCGCTCATTATCAAACATATATAGTTACTAGAATCTGAGTCGTGAACGTTCCAGTGTCCTCTTTTAACAGTGTCGGAAATATGTGGGTTCATTTAACTAGAAATAGAGCGTCACCTATGACGTTTTTATGACGTTCCCCTCCCCCGCCCCGCCAAAGAGAGGGGGCGGTGGAGGTCCAACCGATGTACAAGGTCCAACAATTAAATAATGAGACTAATTCCATAAAAAATAAAACAGACAACAGTTGAAGATATAACCTGTATTTTATTCAAAGTAAGCCCCTTGTGCATTGATACAGCGAGTAGCGCGGTCTAACAAACACTGGAAAGACCTTTGCAGCTGTTCAGTTGGTATGGCCCTTAAACTCGATGTTACGGCACTTTGGATGTCATCAGCATCGTCAAAGAAGCGTCCTTTCAATGGTAACTTTAATTTTGGGAACAGAAAATAATCGCAGGGAGACAAATCTGGGGAGTAGGGTGGATGGTTGAGAACAAACACTTGTTTTGGGGCCAAAAATTCCTGTACAACTACCGCCCAGTGAGCCGGTGCATTATCATGAAGAAGGGAAAAAAAACTGCCAGGTGTTGAATACTCGGGTCAAACTCGGAGAATCCTTTTCAATAGGCGTTTCACAATACTTAAATAAACTTTGGCAGTGACAGTCTGTCCTTCTGGAATATATTCTTTGTGAACAACTCCTTTGCTGTCGTAGAAGCACACCAACATTGTCTTCACTTTCGACTTTTCAAGACGAATTTTTTTGCCTTTTGGTGATGATTTCCACTGAGCACTTTGGCGTTTAGTTGTGAGATCATAGCGGAAAATCCATGTTTCATCCTCTGCAACAATCAAATTTAAGAAATGTTTAGTTCTGCGACCCGTCTTGATGATGTCTTTTGCATACTCAACACGCTGATGTTTTTGGTCATCATACAACGCACGTGGTACACACCGGCAAGCAACTTTTTTCTTGCCCAAATTTTCCACTAAAATTTTACGAATGGTCTCTCGGTTAACACCAAATTCATCTGCCATCATCCTCACAGTCAAACAACGATCTTCTTGTATTCGTTCTCTGATTTTTGCAATGAGTTCCTCATTACGAACAGAAATTGGGCGTCCATGTCTAGTTGGATTTATAATCGTTTCCACGCCACTTTTGAATCATGAATACCACCTGAATATCTGTGCACGAGATAAACAATTATCTCCATAAACTTGTCGCATCAACTCAACTGTCCCAGTGGCACTTTTTCCGAGCTTTAAACATAATTTACTGTTAGTTTATTGCTCCATGCTGATTACGTGACAATGCACCTCTAACTAGGTCAACAAAATGGCGGCTTGTTTGTCGTCTGCTTATCGAGAGGCGATGAAAATTTGCCAGATATTAGATGAAGGTTGCCTCTTTTTTTATTCCATTCTTTGCTTCACTGATGGCATTCTTGTCTTGGCCATAATAAAATCAGTCTCATTAATTAATTGTCTGACCTTGTAAATCTTTCCGGGGCTGGGAAGGTTTTCCGCGTTTTAAGGGTGGACCTGAATGGGGGGGGGGGGGGGGGGGGGAAGGGAGTTGGGTTCCGTAATTGATGGAAAAACATTAGGGGGATTGGGGGGGGGGGCACCGGGTTGCAAATTTTCGCTCGAAGACCCATTCTCAGCTTGACAGTTTCATTTTAATAGAATAGACTGTTTGACCGAGATTTCCCCCCTAAATTTGAACAAAATACACGTATCATTAAAAAGCTTCGGGCATAAGATGAACTTTTTCTTTGGGGTCTTTATGAAATCTTTCTATGGTTTTGAGGTACCCCAGATTGCTCAGGAACAGGGCTGGCTGAAGAACTTCTGTTGATGCCTTCATTGGGAGTACAGAGAAAACGATGATGACTGTGATTATTATGATAATGATATGATGATGACGAAATCTCCTGAATATCTGCCTCTTTGAGAATAGCAAGCAATAACATCTATAGACGGACTGAACATAAAGAAATGAATAAAATAAGTTCATAATAAAGAGAATATCAAGTCCAATTAGTTCAAAGGAACATCGCGGCGAGAAAATGGAAAATAATAAAGAAAAAAAGTAAAACCAACATGGGGGGGGGGGGGGGATGTTCTAAACTGTTTTATGGATAAACTTTGATAATGTTTGTTTCTTTAATTACATGGACTCTGATTGTCAGATAGATCGCATAACGCAACATGTATGAGCACATCACGCATGTGACAACACACAACAATTTAAAAAAAAAGAATAGAAGAAAGGAAGTGACAATGAACGAGATATCTAGACAGACAGACAGACAGACAAACAGATAGATGAGTGTTTGAGCTAAAAATTGCAACAAGGTCGAATGCATGAAATAAACTATCTCTCCTTGTCACTGCCTTATATAGAACAACGTGACCTATATCTTGCTGCAGGTTGCAAACACAAAGCCCTACATTTTTCTCTGTTGTCTCCCCTAGTTATATCAGTTCACACCGCAGAGACGGCAAACCTTAACAAGCAAAAATGGGGGTTAACTTACATTTGTAATGATAAGTTTGCGGAAGCAAATTCGTTGACTCTCATACATTCATAGTGCTGTTTATCTCCTTTTAGCTTCGCATTCATCACCCAAATACAAGGAAATCAGTCCTTCCATGAACTGTAAATACAGTTTAATAACTTAAATTTGTAGGTTTCTTTTAACCGGCCCTTACTTTTCCATATATCCAGCTTGCTTTTTTATATGTGACAACAAAAGGAAGCAACTGGGTTTTTTAATATATAACAACAAATGGAAATAACTTGCTTTTTTTATATGTAACGACAAAAGGAAGCAACTTGATTTTTATATGTAACAATAAAGGGTGGTGCACCCAGCCGGATTCGAACCTCCCAACTTTCACTATGAAAGACTACAGCACTAACAATTCCGACATTCATGTGTCCAAATTCGGTTTGCTGTTGTGGAGAAAAATGCTTTAAAATGCTTCAACATCTGAACATAAACGCTACTTTGTGTTTCTTGTTAAAATAAGAAAGTAGTTAAATTCTTTTTTACGTTTTATTCCAGTTTTTGATGAATCAAATTTTAAATTACACAGTAAACCGGCAACGGGCATCGCGACGTTCCCCGGTTTAAAAAAAAAATGGAGGATGTGTTTACTATAAAGTTGTCTGTGTGGTCTTGAGACTTTTGGCTGGTGGTGAAACAGCTAATGTGCTGCTTACTAAGTGGGTCTGTGCGTTCGTTTTTATCTAGTAACCGTGCAGCAAGTTGGGGCGCTTTGTGCGCATATAGTTTCATTAAGTCTGAAACCAGAAATGACCCTCACATAGTGGCCACTCATATTTTGTTAACTTGATTAGACTGTACACACCGTTTGTATTATCCAGCCAGTTCACAGTCTGTGAAGGCCAGTTTATCCCACACCCCCACCCCCACCCCCTCCCCCCAGTATCTTTGTACTATCCGGTGAAATTCCAGAGATCTTGTAGACTTAGAGAGACCTGTACAATTTAGGTGGCAGTACAACACAGGGAGACTTGTATAAGTCAAAAGGACGACCTGTGCAAGACCTGTACAATTTAGGTCGCAGTACAACACAGGGAGACTTGTATAAGTCAAAAGGACGACCTGTGCAAGACCTGTACAATTTAGGTGGCAGTACAACACAGGGAGACTTGTATAAGTCAAAAGGACGACCTGTGCAAGACCTGTACAATTTAGGTCGCAGTACAACACAGGGAGACTTGTATAAGGCAACAGGACGACCTGTGCAAGACCTGTACAATTTAGGTCGCGGTACAACACAGGGAGACTTGTATAAGTCAACAGGACGACCTGTGCAAGACCTGTACAATTTAGGTCGCAGTACAACACAGGGAGACTTGTATAAGTCAATAGGACGACCTGTGTAAGTTATTAGGGAAACGTCTATTAGACCCGTGAGGAGCTAGTAGTAGAACCAGGGGTCAGATGGGAAGTGTAGCGCCCCCCCCCCCCCCCATTTCAAATTGCTCATTATTTTTGTAATCAGTGCTAAAAACATGATTTATGTATGAGCCTACATGGTAGGCCTACAACAAGCAGAATAGAATAAGGAAAAAAAATAGAACTATTAAAAGTACATTCATGTTTACTCTCTTTATCTCGACCAGGGGGAATAAGGCCGCTCAAAATGTCAACTCGCCCACCTGGCTAAACACCACCCACCCCCCCCCCCAAAACCCATTCTCTTTTTCCTGGTCTGACCCGTCTACAGTTAATTAGGCAGGTCGAGCTCACCAACTCATTATCTCCCCCTGAGGTACCAGCCTTGTAGGGTCCTTTTTTTTAAACTTTCGTGCCTTCTTTCATGCCCTAATGTCAGGAGCTCTTCACTCTTGTGAGCTGGTGATCGGTTCAATACTTAACTTGTCGCAGGACGTCAGGTTTGTTGTCCTCCCACTATGTTAGTTTTCTATTACAACATAGTCCTCCCACTATGTTAGTTTTCTATTACAACATAGTCCTCCCATTATGTTAGTTTTCTATTACAACATAGTTCTCTCACTATGTTAGTTTTATATTACAACATGGTCCTCCCATTATGTTAGTTTTCTATTACAACATAGTTCTCTCACTATGTTAGTTTTCTATTACAACATGGTCCTCCCATTATGTTAGTTTTCTATTACAACATAGTCCTCTCACTATGTTAGTTTTCTATTGCAACATGGCTCTTCCACCATATGTTAGTTCTCTTTCAACATGGCTCTTTCACCATATTAGTTGTCTTTCAACATTGCTCTCCCACCTTGTTAGTTCTCTTTCAACATGGTTCTTCCACAATGTTAGTTCTTTTTCAACATGGTTCTTCCACCATGTTAGTTCTCATGCAACAATTGTTCTTCCACCATCTTAGTTCTCTTGCAACATGGTTCTTCCACCATCTTAGTTCTCTTGCAACCTGGTTCTTCCACCATCTTAGTTCTCTTTCAACATGGTCCTCTCAGAACCCGATATTATAAATGACAACTGAAATTTTTTTTCAATAAGAGATCATAGTCAATGATGCTTCCAGCTTTGTAACAGGTAACTGGGGTCAAGAGATGTCATTACATTACCTTAAGGTATCCAGACACAATGTTATATTATTTCCATGAATAGCAGCTTCGTGTAAGTTATTTTAATGTTATTTATATCCGTAGGCAAGTGGTTCCCAAACTGTTTTCACCACTTGATAATGTTAATTTCTATCTCGGGACACTTGTGTTCTTAATGCTGGACTCGTGCAGTTAACCATATTTTTTTTTAGCATTTTCAAAACCTAAACACTAAACTGGCTATATTCATATTTTATACGTTTATTTTCATACAATACACTCTTTTCAGTGCTTAATGTGAGGTTCTTGAAGGTACAGATCTCTGACCATTTCAGCCCGCGCTGGACTGCTGCTAACAATTAGATTGCTGTTGGCTCTCCACCAGGCGGGGTATTTGTCATATAAATCGGCAAAAACTTGCTGGAATTTCATCAACAATATTTTATACTCTACAAAGTTGGCGGCACACCAACTGTGCCGCGGCACAGCGTTTGAAAATCTATGCCGCAAGCTACTCTTACTGACTGCATGATCTTCCAGGGATGTTTGGTCTACTCCAGCATGATTCGCTCATAATGTTAGCTCTATACTTCGCAGATCTATAATGACCCCCCTACGTATCCACCATGGTTCATTTAGACCATGCTAAAGCTGCAGGCAAACATGGAAAACTCTAGAAGAAACACAAAACTAAATTACCACTTCCGGCTCCGATTTGTTTCCAGTGAAATCCCATTCCCTTTTCTCCCTTCACAATCAAGATCTAACGGCCGGAATTATGTGGCTATTATGCCAGAATTCCAATGTTAGCAAATCGGTTATCTTGAAATTCCGCGTGGTTTAATCTTTCAATGGCTCCGTAATTACAGCAGGAAAATCCATCAGTGTTGAAATTGTTTTTTACAGCAGAAACCCAACAGAGTCCTCTGTTTGCATGACGAATGTGAAATTCGCATGGGACCTCTTTCATAAAAATGAAACTTTTAATTATTAACAAACTAAAAAAAAAAAAAATGAAGAAGAAATTTAGTTCCGCGCTGAAGGTAGTCAGTTAGTTTGTCTATAAATAGATTAAAATATTATGCTCGTATCTTACTATATCGCAGGGCAAATGCACTGTATAATACATGCATGCATACACACACACACACACACACACACACACATATATATATATATATATATCCTTCTAGTGCCGTTAAACGTCACATAGGGCTCGCAAGGTATTCGCCAATTTTTCCTGTTTTCAGCGAGCTTTTCAACCTCACCAAGGGATTTTATGCCTATTAATTTGGCCTCTCTTATAAATGTCCTCTTTAGAGTTTCACCTGGTCTGCCTCTTTTTCTTTCGCCTGTTGTGTTCCACCTGATAGCTTGTTTTGGGATTCTCTGATCGTTTCTTTTCAGCACGTGACCAATGTATGTCCATCTCCTTTTCCTGGTCACCTATGAGACTGGTTGTTGTTCAGTCATCTGTCTCATCTCTGCATTGTTCTTGAATTTGTTCCACTTGAAGCCGAGTATTTTCCTTAAGCATTTGTTTTCAAAATAGTCTAATTTCTTGTCTATTTCTTTAGTTGTTTTCCAGCTTTCGCATGCATAAATGAGGGTGAATATTACATTTGAATTGAATAGTCTTAACTTGGTTTTTGTACTTATAACTTTTGGATTCCATATGTTCTTAAGATTCTTGAAGATCGATGCTGCTTTTGCAATGCTGATTCTAACTTCCTTTCTGGTGTCACCATCCTGGTCTATGTAGCTGCCAAGATATGCAAATTGATTGACTTCTTCAACATCTGTCCCTTCTACGTGTATTTTTCCATTTTGATTAATGGAAAGTTTCATTATTTTTGTTTTGTTCTTGTTAATTTCAAGTCCTATTTTGCTAGCCAGTGAAGACAGGATATCTGTTTCTTTTTTTTTTTTTTTTTGCATGGAATTCACATTGTTACTAATAAGAGTTATGTCTTCAGCAAAATCAAGATCTTCTAGTTGGGTTCCATGTACCCAGTCAATACATGTGTTACCTGTGCAGCATTTTTTTCATTATGAAGTCTATTGCAATTCCAAAAAGCAAAGGAGACAGTATACATCCTTGTTTCACGCCTGTTTCAATCTGGAACCATTCACTCATCCCTTCTTCTGTTTTGACTGCACAAACATATCCGTTGTAGAAGTCCTTAATGATGTTGACAGTTTTAGATGGTATTTCATATAGACTTAAAATTCTCCACAGTGAATCTCTGTGTATGCTATCAAATCCCTTTTTAAAGTCTATGAAGTTCAGGATTAATGGTTTCTGCTTGTCAATATGTTCTTCAAGTATTATTCTTAGAGTAAAGATCTGGTCGAGACAGTTTCTCCCTTTCCAAAATCCTGCTTGTTCTTCTCTCACTGCAGTAACAATATATCTTTAAGTCTATTCAAAATGACCTTGCAAAATACTTTTGACACAACTTATATTAAGGTTACCCCTCTCCTGTTGTTACAGTCACTAAGGTTGCCTTTTTTTGGTATTTTAACAATGATTCCTTTTCTCCATTTAGAAAGGACCTTTTCTTCTTTCCAAATCTTATTAAACAATCTCTGTAGTTGACTCGTGTTGTCACTATTGATATATATATATATAGTGAAAAAGCTACATTTAGATTCCTTTCGGGAATAAACGAAAACTGGATACAGACCATGGTCTTTCCTCGCAGATTAGAGTTGAAATCCACGAGGACTACGTAAGGTGACTACAGTGTAGAAAACCCAAAATGAAGAATGGAAGTTTCTGAACCAAGAGCGGTTTACAATCTACTACTACTACTACTACTACTACTACTACTACTACTACTACTACTACTACTTCTTCTTCTTCTTCTTCTTCTGGAGATGTTGAGGTACAGCATCGTGTTGGCTATTATTTAAGTCGCTGAGAGCAACCAAAAAGCAAGGGATGTGCAATACGTATTCAGCAGACTCCACCACCATAGGGACTACAGCGGTTCCTGCCCCGTTAGCCAGACTAGGTTTGCAACTGGGGGTACCAACACAGAGGTGGTACAGTGTCTTTGTCAGCTGTTTTGCAACTGGGGATACCAACACAGAGGTGGTACATGTCAGTTGTTTTGCAACTGGGGGTACCAACACAGAGGTGGCATAGTGTCTTTGTCAGCTGTTTTACAACTGGGGGTACCAATACAGAGGTAGTACATGTCAGCTGTTTTGCAACTGGGGGTACCAACACAGAGGTGGTATAGTGTCTTTGTCAGCTGTTTTGCAACTGGGGGTACCAAACACAGAGGTGGTACAGTGTCTTTGTCAATTGCTTTGCAACTGGAGGTACCAACACAGAGGTGGTACAGTGTCTTTGTCAGCTGTCGTTCGCCAGCCCTGACGCTGACATATCAGCTGTGGGTCGCCTGATTGCCAAAACTGACAGTGTCTTTACCCCCTACGATACAGTGAGATACGAGCATAATATCTTATTATCTTATCTTATATCCTTATAATAGAATTTGCCGTGGTGGATCTTGAAATAACAAGGTTAATCTTTTGGTGATACCAACTTTGCTGTGTATATGACACTCGTTAGCTGGGCCGTGTCGACATAAGTTGTGCTGATTCACGTTACGCACGTGAATATCAGGGTCGACTTCCATCTTGCTCTTCGAGAGTTGAGGTTACTGGACTAGTTACACACATAATTCCAGCTCTCACTCTCACCTGCTGGATTAGTTACACACTGTTCCAGACATACTTCTCATCCAGGCTCGTTCAAAACCTCACGTTGACGACAACTGGTACAGATACTCAAGTAAATCCTGGGTAACGGTGACTTGGAACATTTATTGATGGAATGATGATAATGTTGATGAAAATAACATTAAATTCGACTGCCGGCTGGTTATCCCTGCCATGTGGCCAGTCCATTCATACGTACAACTAAAATGTTCATCTGTTCCACGAAGACATCACACAGCTCGACAAAACACGTCCACACAGTTACACGTTCAAACCAAGACTAAAACTCCACGGACTCAGCATTGCCCCTACAATTTCCTGTCACGGGTTTTGCAGCCCACGTGACCTTCTCGAAGGATCTCAACAGGAGAAAATTGAAAATAATGCCCTTACTATCATTGTTACACGAATACTGCTATATCCTTCCCGTGCCGTTAAACGTCACATAAGGGCTCGCAAAGTAGTTTGCCAATTTTTCCTTTCTTCGGCGAGCCTTTCAATCTCATCAAAGGATTTTATGCCTGTTAATTTGGCCTCTCTTAACAATGTCCTCTTCAGAGTTTCACGCGGTCTGCCTCTTTTTCTTTGGCCTGTTGTGTTCCACTTGATAGCTTGTTTTAGGATTCTCTGATCATTTCTTATGCAACATATGTGATCATAATATACAGTATATTTATATATCGAGACTAAAATCTATCTCTACACGGATTTAAAATGATTTGCGTGCCTTCAGGGATATGTAGCTGAACTCTCTTAACAAAAAACAAAAAAAATCTCCGATCTTTAAAGGCAATGTTTATTTGAACACATGGGAATAATCCACACAAAAGACAATGGTCGTCAATTGGCCTGGTTGCATTCAGTTCAATCCGCAAGTTCATTATTTCAATTTTTTTTTTTTTTTATTGATCAAATGATCAGGATATTTCTAGCGCTATGGCCAGTTCTCCCACGCACCTTTGACCCCCAGAAAGAACAGTCAATTTTCGATGATTGTCCTCGCCTGTGAAATGTTGTAAAGGGAGAGGAGGACAAGTGTATTTATGGCACGAAAACATATCGGTAATCGAGTTGCCGCCCCTTTCATGTCTTCGGAAACAAGGTAATACAGTCGCTGCTTGTTCGCCGTTAGAAGGGATGTATAAAGTGTAACATTTTTGCTTTCCTTGCTATAAAAACATATTGTCGGAGTATTTGTTGCAGACATAAATTGTATGGTATATTAAGACTGTCCTTTAGCTGTAGGCGTGATTTTTTTTTCCCTACAAACAACAGATAAATCTTTTTTAAGTCTCTTAAATGTTGATTTATGGGGTTTTCCCGCACTCTCTCTCTCTCTCTCTCTCTCTCTCTCTCTCTCTCTCTCTCCTAGTTTCTCTCTAAATGAACCCTTGTCGTGTATTATTTTCCTTAATTAGGAAGGGCGCATGAGCTCGCGCAGTCACGTGACTCATAAATGTATGTAAATATTTTACTCAAGCTGAAACCTAAAAGAAGGTCTCCAAGAACATATAAAATAGCTCGGGACGAAGCACAAGCAAATCAATGGCATCCTTCCGGTAGATCGACACCTTGAATATGTCATCGTTTGTTTTGCTGCTCTGTACTCGATGGAGCCTCTGAGAAGAATTTTGTAATGTGGTACATCGCTGTTTTTTTTTTTTTAGTCCTCTACTCTGTTGATTAGACATTCTGTTTTCATCTACTAGGGGTAGCTCTTAGAATGAAAGAAACCCTCCAAGACCCGAGTCATACGCCGACTGGACATACCCCTTCCCACTGCGCCTGATTCTTGTCAACATCAGAACAAGTCCGCCTCTATCAGAAAGAGAAACACAACTCATTATAGTGGAAGGATGGAACAAGAAGAAAAACCAACACATTTCACAGTGTAATTTCACTGTTCTGAGAGACAAAGAGAAGACAAAACCAACACATTTGATGATGTCGTTTCATGGTTCTGAGAGACAAAGAGAGGATAAAACCAACACATTTGATGATGTCATTTCACGGTTCTGAGAGACAAAGAGAGGACAAAACCAACACATTTGATGATGTCATTTCACGGTTCTGAGAGACAAAGAGAGGACAAAACCAACACATTTTATGATGTCATTTCACGGTTCTGAGAGACAAAGAGAGGATAAAACCAACACATTTGATGATGTCATTTCACGGTTCTGAGAGACAAAGAGAGGACAAAACCAACACATTTGATGATGTCGTTTCACGGTTCTGAGAGACAAAGAGAGGACAAAACCAACACATTTGATGATGTCGTTTCACGGTTCTGAGAGACAAAGAGAGGACAAAACCAACACATTTGATGATGTCATTTCACGGTTCTGAGAGACAAAGAGAGGATAAAACCAACACATTTGATGATGTCATTTCACGGTTCTGAGAGACAAAGAGAGGATAAAACCAACACATTTGATGATGTCATTTCACGGTTCTGAGAGACAAAGAGAGGACAAAACCAACACATTTGATGATGTCATTTCACGGTTCTGAGAGACAAAGAGAGGACAAAACCAACACATTTGATGATGTCATTTCACGGTTCTGAGAGACAAAGAGAGGACAAAACCAACACATTTGATGTCATTTCACGGTTCTGAGAGACAAAGAGAGGACAAAACCAACACATTTGATGATGTCATTTCACGGTTCTGAGAGACAAAGAGAGGACAAAACCAACATCTTTTTAGTGTGTACCAGAAAAAAAAAATCCCACTGCTGGGGCTGAACCCGGTACCACTTGGATTAACAAAAGGAAGTAATGAACTAAATCTGCCTAAATCGCTTATGATTTCGGTCATAAAATTAATTTTAATAATGCTCACTAAGTAGCCCCGGAACTAACGATAGGGGTGTCCGTCCGTCACATCGCTCTAGAGCCAGAATGGCTTCTGCTGTTTTAAATTTGGGGGCTGGGGGAAGGTTTCGTAGTGGATTAAAAAAAAAAAAAGAATGATTGATCATTAAGGTCAGCTTTGGGGGTGTGGGTGGAGGGAGGGAGGGAGGGAGAAAGCGAAACAGTTCTTGCAACACCTTACAAGACTCCTCTAGCGAGCCTTGAGTAGCCCTGTCATGTTGTAGAGGCATCTAGGTTACATTGTGTTAGTGCCCATATTTTCCTTGACCTGTCGGTCGCACTAGAGGGTGATGTGGTCATCATCTTGCCTGGCCCGCCTTTCCTCTCCCCCCCCCCCCAGCTCCTAAAGGAGGCCGGGCATCCATATCCATACCAGGGTGTAACTGGGGCCCGTCCGGCACTGACCTTTGCGAATAATGTTCATAAATTAAAACACAGACACACATGAACACACTCACACAAACACAAACAAATAAAAGATGGCTGCATTACTTACCGAAGCGTAGACTGGTGCAGTGAGCAGCATCGCGGAACTTGTTTCATATGGGGTTTACTTGTTGAAATGATGTCAGTTTATGGTGTTTCATAACACAAAGTAAACCGCAGAGTGCAGATATCCACTAGCAGCGCTCTTCCCCTTTACGTCAGCGAAGGGAAAAGCTCACACGAACACACAACCCTATTCCAGCACCAGCCAGCCACCTCCGTCGGCCCGCAAGTTGCTTAATCCAATCAGAATCTAAACTCCACACAATGGAATATATTCTCATACAAAAAAAACCCGATCAGAAATATGGTTGTACTGTAAGAAAGCTCACTAGACGATACACTATTTGTGCATTTCTTGTTTTCATGAATGTTTTAATGAAGTTACGAGATGCCTCTCTTCCTGGTCTTCTAAAGAAACTTTCTGTCTCCCAGCAAATGTCAAGATTACGCCAGAACAAAACAATGCTCAGTTTGTGATAGGAAAACTATATCTGCTTAATGAACACACACAACTTCATTTTGCGCTGTTTAAAAATGTCTGTTTCTAAGACCAAATCCGAACTTTTATTATGATAAAGCCGGTAGAAAAACACATAGAAATGACTATATATGATTTCCAAACAAATTAACTGACTTTTCTGAACATGAGAACACACAGATTTGGTAGATATCTAAACTTTTTTTCAGCGTTTTTTTTAAAACGGCCTACTAAAGCCATTTATTTCAAAACGTATAAGTAATTTTCTTCCATATGCGTATATGTGATAATGGTTTAATACAGCGAACACTAGCAACATATCAACGTATGATGCGGCACAGAACATGTAGCCCGTTGCGTATACTTTTTGACTACCATGAATTTTTTCCTAACGTCAGGGATGGCGAACCAAAGCTGACCAAGGACCCCTCTAACATCTCCGCTGGTACCCCCAAGCAACAGGCCTGGCCAACGGGGCAGGGATCACGACAGAGCTCCCATGACAGTGAGCTCTGCTGAATAAGCATTGCACACTCCCTGTTTATTAGCTCCACTTACTGGCTGAAAAAAAATCCCGCTCCCAATCCGACACGAAGGCCTCAACACCTTCATAGCAAAGGCTGCAAAGAACACCAGCTCGCAAATCCAGGAAGATAGAAGACAAGACAAAAGAACTTGTTATTCTTAGAGATTAAAGAACAAATCAACTAACAGAATCAAAATATGTCGTCACAAACTCAAGATCATTGGATGAAACACTCACGAGAGCTCTCAAACATTCTAAATCTAATCAAATAACCGTTTCCTAATGGTATTCATTCAGGAACTAACTGAAGTGACCAAACTGTAACCACGCCTATAGTATTTTCACATGCCACAGAACTAACAGATATACTCACTCGTATTACGAGTTTATTTTCCCATTCTAGGAAACAGGAAAAACTGGGAAAATAGCTAACTTACTGTATCCAAGTTTTGGTCTACCACGTGGTCTCACTGTTTAGGGCAATGGTTCCCAAACTGTGGGCCACGGACCACAAGTAATTTTTGGCGCATTGTCACGTTGTCCACGGCTGAGCTATCTATTCGGTATTAAGTGCCATTTATTACATGAAAACAAGTAAGGATTTCTGATATTACAACATAACATATGACAGTGGTTCGCAGCTTAATTGTAGTTAGAAAGGTGGTCCTTTAATATCAAATGGTTGGGAAACACTGGTTTAATGTATACTGTTTGCTTGAAGAAATGATTGTCATTGTTTCTTGCAATACTCTTCAGCAAGAAAGAAACAATCTTGCCTTGTCTTGTCCTTCCTCAT
The DNA here is from genome assembly GCA_009760885.1 of Achatina immaculata. Taxonomy (NCBI): domain Eukaryota; kingdom Metazoa; phylum Mollusca; class Gastropoda; order Stylommatophora; family Achatinidae; genus Lissachatina; species Lissachatina immaculata. The sequence continues at coordinate 31,093,414 of CM019719.1, read as the reverse complement.
TTACTGTTAGGTGTAGAGGTGAAGTGCAATTGTCTCCCAAAGGCTCGCCTGTTGGCTTCGTACACTGAGATGTTCAGGGACTCTGCTATACCATCGGTCCATCGTTTGCATGGGCCGCCCCTTCCTCTGCCTTTGTGTGGTCTGTAAAACATTGCTCTCTGTGGTAAAGTTTTACAGACAAGAAACGATCATTTAAAAAAAAAAAGATACATCATTTTCATAGCTACATAAGGGCCCAATGAGAGAGGGTGGGTACAGCCGTGATTCTAACCCGGGTAAGAGGACGAGGAGGGGCCTAGAACGTCAAAGAGGGGCCCGAGGACTCCAAAGGCAAAACGCAGAACAGGGTAGGAAGTTTGAACAACTTCCGCCATGTGTACAACATACTCTACGTACGGACAGGGCAAAGTGGGTAAAGTAAGAGAACAAATATTGTAGGATTAAACCTGGAAAAAATCGTAGACAAAGCACTTTAGTGAGACGTGAGAGAAAGAAAAATCACAAGAGAATTACCTGGGATTCGAACACGGACTCCGATAGGACGAGCAGCCGTCTAGCCACGAGAGAACAGCGTACTATCGACTTAGCCAACTAGCACACCCAGGGCAAAGTGGGGACTCTTCACACTTGAACAAAAGTCATTAATTTTCCTTGTAAAACAGTAACAATAAATTATTTGATACGTGGGCTTTTAAATTTATATTTAACCAAAACTTCCCTCTAGTTGATCTGTCCGAGACATCTGATTTAAAGTGTAACAACAAAACGGTTACCCGGGGGTGGGAGCGTACTTTTCAAAAGCATGCACTAATCAATACAATGTAATTTTCGTACACTCTCGTCCCCTCGTATCCAGCTAAAAGCTTTCGACTATGCATCATTTCACATTCGAATACAACAAAGAGTTCTGAATGCAAGCAACGCTGTACCCGGAACATCGTGGCAATCATCGATGGTCAGAAGGCGTGCAGTCAACAAGAAACCCGGAAAACATAAGGATAGTAAAAAAAAAAAAAAGCTGACAAAGAAGATATTAGCTGTATAAGGGAAAAACTGTATTATTTGTTTGTTTAATATGACTGAATCGACGGTGATTTGAAAAGTGAACCGACCATCAGTTGTAAGCGAGCAGTCGGGTTTCATTGCGCATTTTTCCTGGGTTCAGAGATACGAGATTCGTGATGATACGTGTTGGTCGTATCGGAGATAAGTGTTGGTCGTATCAGAGATAAGTGTTGGTCGTATCAGAGATACGTGTTGGTCGTATCAGAGATACGTGTTGGTCGTATCAGAGATAAGTGTTGGTCGTATCAGAGATAAGTGTTGGTCGTATCAGAGATAAGTGTTAGAGGCACTCTGGCCACATCTTCTAAAGATTCTCTTTCTTCTTGTCTCCCTGTAACTGCGAGCTGGTATCCTTCGCAGCCGATGCTGTAGAGATGTTGAGGCACAGCATCGTATCGGCTTGGGAGCGGGTACAGTCCGGGAGTACAGCTAAAAAGCAGAGGGTGTGCAATCCTTTTTTTTTTTTACCAAACTCTACCAGCATGGGGACTATGGCTGTCCTTGGCCCGTTAGCCAGACTATGCCTGTTACTGGGGCTGCCAACGGAGAGGTGAGACAGGGTCTTGGTCAGCTATGGTTCGCTAACTCTGAAGCTACCATATCAGCTATGGGTCGCTAACTCTGAAGCTAGCATATCAGCTATGGGTCGCTAACTCTGAAGCTAGCATATCAGCTATGGGTCGCTAACTCTGAAGCTAGCACATCAGCTATGGGTCGCTAACTCTGAAGCTAGCATATAAGCTATGGGTCGCTAACTCTGAAGCTAGCATATCAGCTATGGGTCGCTAACTCTGAAGCTAGCATATCAGCTATAGGTCGCTAACTCTGAAGCTAACATATCAGCTATGGGTCGCTGACTGCCTAAGAACAGCAGCGTCTTGATCCCCTCCCTTTCTTCATGTCAGAGCATGGCTGTGTTGGGATGCAGCACTGGGCATGGGATCAGCTGCTACTGGCCCCCCCCCCCCGCCGAACCACAGAAAAAAAGCCTATTATGCCAACTTGTACGTTTCAGGGCCCTTTAACATCCAGGGCCTAGGGTCAGTTACTACTGGGAGCCCTTATCAAACCACGGAAAGTACATCTAATACGCAAATACCGAAACAGCAGGTTCAAAAAAAAGGGGGGGGGGCTCAACAGCCCAGTCCCTCAAAGGTTTTTATTATTAATCCTTGCTTTCCCCCCCCCCCTCCCTTCTCAGGCCAGAGTAGGCCCCGGAACAATTAGGCTGATCTGTCCAGTAACATGTAGTGACATCCAAAAATAGCGAAGCACACCAGAAATGGATATGCGAGCCCATTAATCCTGTGTACAAGACAAGACAGGTGAACTCTGCGCAGAGCACACTAGAGAGCTCCACACAGCGACCTGTGTTCTGGACTGCAAAGAGAGCCAGCTGCACGGGGAGGGTCTTAGTAGACTTCTTGAACTGGAAATCTTCAATGTGCAACAGCGGTTCCCAATCTGTGGCCTGCGGATCATCATCAGGTGGTAGACGGCTGCTCTACCGAGTAGATATTAAGTCTCATTAACTGAGTAAAAACAATGAAGGAATCGTGACACTGAGATATTATATGTAAGATTGTGGCCCGCAGCTTACGTGTCGGAAAAGTGGTCGTAAAATATAAACACGGTGAGAACCACTGATGTACAGTATGTCTTCAATCACCAAGCAGGCCAGAGAACCTACTATTCCTCTGAGAGTTATATTATAAAAGCTATGAGATTTGATATGACTCTGTTATAAAAGCTAACTATTGCGTTCCTGTCTCTGGGTGATAAATCAGCTAAAATGAATGGATCTTTCTCACTGTAACTGTGAATCTGAAGCTCTTTGTAGCTGGTGCTGCAGTGAAGATCCCGTAATAAAAAAATATTTTATTGAACGGTAAGCAAGATAACGTGACGGTATTCAAATGTTTGAGTGTTTTTAAACTTTAACTTCTTTGCTGGCTCCACCATCTTGGAGAATATGCTTATCCTTACTCCTTTGTAGCCTAGCTTTGACATACATCTTGGTATGGACACGTCATAGTTTTCTGGCTCTAACGACGCAGCTTGCATCTCTGACATATTCATACGTCTCTGAAGACACAGCTACGTCTCTGACATACTGATAACGCTTTGGAGTCTGTTATTGAATTCTTTACTAGTCACAGCAATGTTGCTAAATATGGCAACAACAGACAAGCGAACATACACAATGTTTACATCTGATCAAGATTTACTCAGAAACTAAAGTTTTTTTTTTTAATCCAAATAATTTATCAACTTTGTGCATGACCAGAAAAACCATGCATGGTCAACGACCCCCCCCCCCCCGCCCCCAATAACAAAACATGTCGCGTCTTAGGTAGAATAAACCAAAAATGTACAATATACGTTTTTGAAATCACTGAAATGGCGATTCCTCTTTTTGCTTTAATCACTTCGTCTTCATTATTCAACTTGCCATTACTTTATAACGTGTTACGAGTACGAGTTTGTCCATATTTTAGAACTCGCCAGTTGCGTTCGCTAGTTCTGTTCCATGTTTGTCTGTGTTTCACGAGTCCAATATGTTAAATGTTTAATCATGTACACCACATTACCAGATCTCAGCAAATATAATCCGATATTTTAATTAAGTATGAAGTTAGTCCATGTTTCATTATGCGCTCAATGTTTGTCGGCTATGATTAAGTCTTTCGCAGTCAAACAAATATGTTAAGACTCCACCAAAAAAAGTTGTTATAAACACGGCCGCCATATTTATTTTCCAGGAACTAACGAGAGACCAATAGTTAGCTTATATGTTGGTTTGAAATTTGAATCCTAAAAAAACAAAGTGTAAACCAAACGTAGTTATTTATTATTATTATTATTATTTTTCTTTTAACAAAGCCAATAACGGGTCACGATAGCAGAAGAATTTTCAAAAAGACTTATTACGAAAATGGCTGGTGTCTCACGCAAAATGTCTTGTTCATTTTGTTTTCGGTCCTTGACCGTCGCCTGCTAAACAGTTCTATAAGAGAGCTTAAATAATAGAAATCGAACATATCGTTCACAACTTCTTCCAAAGCATCTCAAGAACAGACCGCACTGAACAAAGACCACGGTTTATATTCACAAGTTTTCGCTACGCACAAAACGTTACTTCATCCATGAACTAATAGTAAGGATACTCCACACTTCCTACCACACTTCTAGCCTTTACTGCTTAGCAGCTTGTTACACAGACTTAAGTAAATATGGGCAGAGCTTTCATTTACCAAAGAAAACAGACTGCCTTTTTCGGGGGGTCTACAACAGGCGTAATGATCTATTTACATGTAGCGTTTATTTTAGGCCATAATGCAGTGCACACTCGGACAGGGTATTAACATAAACGTGGCGTATAAATAACGCACACAGACTTCAAGAGAATTAACAATTCAGATGAGAGCCAGACTTGAACAACACTTTGTATAAGGCATAAATTATATTTTTAGCCACAGTAAGACACAAAACTTCTGTGGGCTTTGGAGAATTTGGGGGTATATAGGAGAACTGCAAAATTAGGAACATCAAAAGATATTCACTTCTTTGGAGTAAACGGGAAACAATTATATCAATCTCGTACATTATGGCCTCTGTTAAAAAAATAAAATAAGTTCATCTATTGTCAAATATCGAAACGCTACGTTTTATCAGATATGATCACCAATAACAGAACATTGCTACATTCAATCATACACTTTAATGATCCTCTCTGTTGCGTGTATCAAATTACTGGAAATGGTAAAATTCTACAGGTTTGTTGAACTGCACTGCACCACCCATTTTCCGAACGCCAACGCTAACGTTAATTATTTATTATCCGGTTATTCCAGTACACAAAACTGGTCCAATTGAAAATCTTAATACTGCAAAATTCTAATCGCCGTCCCATCGTCATGTAAGTTGATAACAGCGTTACAACTGATATAAGAAATGCCTAGTAGATGGCAACAGGTTACCAATAAGCTACATGACGTCACAGTACCCGTGTGAAGATGGCCGCTCCTTGAGAGATGTGCACTTTCCATCATCCGTCCGTATCCGACTCTTCCTCGTCCAGGTGAGGTGCACCAAGTACCGAAACCAGAGCCGACTGCAAAAGCTGAACGCGCTGTGATGGAAGCTCGTCGAGTGGCTGGAACAGTCGCAGGTTCTGATATCAGTCGTGGCTCATCAAACCACATCATTCACATGTTCAACCACGGCGCGTTCAAGATGCTGTCAACTTACAGGACGGTGGGCCGGCGCTGACAGCTTCAATCTGGATCATCCTATATTTCTTAGATAATTCACTTCCTTAACTGCATATACGGTATGTCAGACCTTATCAAAAGGCTCAGCTTCACCTGAGTTCCGTGTGAACTCAATGGCAATTCTTACATCTTATATCCTTTCCGTGCCGTTAAACGTAATATAGGGCTCGCATGGTAGTTTGCCAAATGTTCCTGTTTTCGGCAAGCTTTTCAACCTCATCAAGGATGTTACGCCCACCAAACTGGCCTATCTTAACAATGTCCTCTTTAGAGTTTCAGAAGGACATCTGAGTCCCGTGTACACACAATGACAATTGCATTAATCAAATTTAGTATGGGTACTACCTGGTTAAATAAGGTAAAAAGAAAAAAAAAAAGGTAAAATTCCCGTTCCCATGCCGTTAAGGCATATTGGGGGATACAGTGTTAGGTCCGTATTCTCCATGACCTTCGGCACATGAAAGTCTGATGTGGTCAGTATCACACCTGGTCGCTTTACCTTCCCAATTTTTTTTTAAGAGGCTGAATGAACCCCTGGACCTTTTACGGTGTGCACCAGAAAAAAAATCCCACGGTTAAATATTTCGTTAAAATATCTGTTTGGACAACAGTTCGTCCTTTGAATCAGTAAACTCGAGAGCCATCAAAATACTAACTTGACTATAACTTACCGTAAAGAGTAACATATATCCTGACTTAATTTTTTTTTCATGATACATTTTCTCTTAACTTATTTTGATCAAGTTTGTGAGGATGTATGATAAATTATCCTTGAAGTACAATAACAAAATAGTTCATTACTGGATCAAATAACATGCTGAAATGACTGTTCATTACTGGATCAAATAACATGCTGAAATGACTGTTCATTACTGGATCAAATAACATGCTGAAATGACTGAGATAAGTGCTGTGCTTGGGGTTCAGCGATCGAAAATAAGCTGTGCTGTTATCACAACTAAAGCTCCCAAGTATGGCTGTTGTCTCCGTTTTATGACATGTGCGTATCATCAAGACGCACTAGAAAGAGATAAAACTGTTTTCTGAAAAAAATCCACGGCCTCATCAATTCAGAGACACTAAAGATGGCCGCTGTTATAATTACACATGGCTGTATGTGAGACTCTTGAATCTGCTCCAAATGGAACAATTTCGAAAATGCTCCCTATTCGATTAGTATTGATGGATATGATGGGACGTTTTCTTTTGCCAGGGGAATAATCATTATTTCGTTCTCACAAAGTTTAAACTGTGGAAAGAAAAGATGGATCCCTCCATTTGGAAAGCTGTTTTGCATTTGCCCCACTTTGAGGCACAAACGATAAATGATGCATTCTGATCACATACGACCAATTCACGAGGGCGGTAGCCTGAGCCTATGAATCATCCTTTCTCTCCGTGTTCATGTTCTGAAGCACAAAATTCACTAAATCTGCTTCATCGATGCTTCTCAAACTTTCTTTCATGTCCCGGACTCCTGAAACCAATGGTAACTGGCCACGCAGATCCCTCTACACCTCCTGTTATTGGACATTAAATTCAAATAATCTTCATTGCTACGTCAGTTGTTCTCCACCCTGTGGTCCACAACAGCCTTATCATTTTGGTATTGTTTGGTATTAGGTGCCGTTAACTGAGTAAAAGCCTTATGACATATAGAAGCCTTTTGATCTGCATCTTATATGTAAATGGAAAAGTGGCCCTTGGATGTAAAAAAGGTTGGGAGCCTCTGTTCTACTTGCTAGTGTTTTCCAGGCTAGTCCGGACTGCCGCCCCTTTTTCTCCCAGGCCACATCCTCAACGCCCCTCCCCCTTTCCCCGTTATGTACTATTCGTATAGTGGGCCTACTAAACTAGGAAAAGCACTACACAACTAAAAACTTAAACTAGCAAACCATTTTAACACTGTGAAAGAGCACATTTATAACTCACCCACTCAACTTTTAACGTGATGGATGAGTTTCATGTAGGGACACAAGTTTCTCAATATCAGGTTGAGAAGTGCTAAGAAGGAAGGTATTACTGCCCCCGTCTAAGAAGGAAGGTATTACTGCCCCCGTCTAAGAAGGAAGGTATTACTGCCCCCCGTCTAAGAAGGAAGGTATTACTGCCCCCGTCTAAGAAGGAAGGTATTACTGCCCCCCGTCTAAGAAGGAAGGTATTACTGCCCCCGTCTAAGAAGGAAGGTATTACTGCCCCCCGTCTAAGAAGGAAGGTATTACTGCCCCCCGTCTAAGAAGGAAGGTATTACTGCCCCCGTCTAAGAAGGAAGGTATTACTGCCCCCGTCTGCTGCTTCGTTATCTATCAACGCCCCCACCCCTTTTCTTTCACTGCCACCACCCCCCCCCCACCCAATGACACTCTTCCCTTCACTGTCCCTCTGGTCCCTTCCAACCCCCACTTTGGGAAACACTGTACTACTCGGTTCTCTTCCAGGTCTTTCACGGGTGTCCAGCCTGGAAATCAGTGCGCCAAGCTTCAGAGTGACAGCAGAGAGGAGCCTTTCATTTATACGTCAGTGACTGTCTTTATACGAGCAGTCACAGAGAGGGTGATGGCTACCAGCTTGTGGTGACGGAAAGAAAACTGAGGGGCAACACGCATTATTTTCTCCTCCCTGAACCCAGATTGTTTTCCTTAAGACTGGTTTTAAAATATGTTCAGGTTTTCGTGGTCCAGGTGCATCTCCAGTCCAGTATGGGATTTAAGTATATGTTAAACAAGCTTAGGACCTTACAACTGCGCTCCACATAGCTTAGGGACTCATATAATGTTCCCTCCAAGCTGCGCGGCCGTGCACATACATAAACAGACATCAAAGAAATATGCCGTGTATGAAAGTTCATGTGCTACGCTAAATAAATAAATAGGCTGCTTTTATTTTTCACTTTGATGATGTTACACTGTAACAAAGCTGAGTAAATATGTATGACAGCGTTATATGAGTTTGTTTTCCTGACTTCTTTGGATTTTAGTATCCTTTCTATAAGAGCTTTCAATTATACTTTGTAATGCCATGTTGCGACGCACATGTGTGTGGGCTTTGTTTATGAGAATATATCTGCACACAGGTTCAAAATTTTGCGCACAAACTGCAAAACCTTGGAGGGCACACTGGACTCACAGAGTCTAAATCCGGCACTGTAGGTTAGGGCCTCCCTTATGTCTAATCTGGCCCATACCTCTAGCCTTGTTTACACGGTGAACTGACGCACTCCTCCAGCCTTGTTTACACGGTGAACTGATCCACTCCTCCAGCCTTGTTTACACGGTGAACTGACCCACTCCTCCAGCCTTGTTTACACGGTGAACTGATCCACTCCTCCAGCCGTGTTTACACAGTGAACTGATCCACTCCTCCAGCCTTGTTTACACGGTGAACTGATCCACTCCTCCAGCCGTGTTTACACAGTGAACTGATCCACTCCTCCAGCCTTGTTTACACGGTGAACTGACCCACCGAAGAGAGACACGTCCAGAAAAACAGAATGTGGGTCAGATGGACAGCGGAAAAAAAATCACAGGAATGCGTTAATCAAACAGCTTATAGAAAGTGAAGACCACCGACAAACATAAGAACTTACTCAAAGGTTTGCCCTCATCTGCTTACAACGGATGTTGTTTTGGATAAGCTCTCGGGTTTGTCGATGTCCTCATTTGCTTACAGTGGATGTTGTTTTGGATAAGCTCTCGGGTTTGTCGATGTCCTCATTTGCTTACAGTGGATGTTGTTTTGGATAAGCTCTCGGGTTTGTCGATGTCCTCATTTGCTTACAGTGGATGTTGTTTTGGATAAGCTCTCGGGTTTGTCGATGTCCTCATTTGCTTACAACGGATGTTGTTTTGGATAAGCTCTCGGGTTTGTCGATGTCCTCATTTGCTTACAGTGGATGTTGTTTTGGATAAGCTCTCGGGTTTGTCGATGTCCTCATTTGCTTACAGTGGATGTTGTTTTGGATAAGCTCTCGGCTTTGTCGATGTCCTCATTTGCTTACAACGGATGTTGTTTTGGATAAGCTCTCGGGTTTGTCGATGTCCTCATTTGCTTACAAGTTTTTCTTGAAGTAGATAATTTCGGATGAGAATATCGACAAAAATGAACTTAACCAGAAACAGACTGGTTTTTAATGAAGTAGATAAATCTTTTTTTTTCCCCAAAACACATGGACTTAAGATGATCGTGCGCACAAATAGCTGAGATTATCCTCAAATAAACGGACTTGAAATAGATAAGTTTATCCCCGAAGTTGATAAATTTATCATGAAGTAGATACGCTTTTCTTATAGTAGATAACTTTGTTCTGAAATACGTGAGCTTATCCTCATATGAGCGTGTATACCGAAAACATCTGAAATAGTTTTTAAAAAAGCAGATGGAATTTATCCCGGAGCATATGAACGTATCCACATAGTGTACAGACAGACGAGCTCATCCTGGTACTAAATGAGGTTGTTCAGAAACAGAGAAACGTAGTCAGCAGTAGATGGATTTCCCGGGATTTAGATAAGCAAATTTTGCCTCTGAAACTGGCAGGTAAAAACTTCAGCACAAACGGGGAGAAAGAGAGAAACAGTGCATCGTCTAATCCTATTCTAAGATAAGCATGTCCATCTCTGTAATCTTATAACTTATATCCTTCCCGTGCCGTCAGGCGTCACACAGAGCTCGCAGTGTGTCTATCTCGGTGAGCTTCTCAGTCCCATCACGGATTTTATGTCAGTTATCTTAGCCTCCCTTGTCAGTATTCTCTTTAGGGTAATACCTGATTTAAATTCTGTAGAACATGTGGCCAATGAGAATACATTTCTTCTAACATAAAATGGATTCTGTGAAATCCTGGAAAACATACTTAACTTTAGAGTGTGGCAGTGGACAATACCTTACATTATAAAAGTAATGCACTGTTGACAGGGTCTCCCAGAGGAATTTTGTTAGCCCAAACTTTTCTCCCCCCCCCCCCCCCCAACCACTTTTTTATGAACCTTTCTATTTTCATCCACTACAGGCCCCTCTCTCTCCCTTTGTCGGAAGCCCATAGGACCCTCCTTTGAAAGCGAGGAAGCCCTCGCAGCGACGGAGCAGTGCATTTGCTGGACCTGCCTGCTAGGGTGAGTCACAAACACTGACATACATGGTTCCTTTTTTCGAAAACATTAATGCATTACAGCGTCGAAAGTTTAGAAGAGTCCAAAGGTAACTGCAAATCAAGGGAAGTAATCATAGAAAAAATATGTACTGAAATGACAGGGCTATATTTTAGTTTAAAACTAGCTGATTACCCGGCGTTGCCCGGGTTTTTATTTATCCCAATCAACAAAGTTCTATTCATTTCCACAACCTTCTAGACGGTTCTACAGAAGCCTATTCAGTTCCACAATCTGGGCTTGACTGAACTTGGATTTAAACGGCATCGGGAGTGTCACCACATCCCACTCCCACGCCTAGGTGGATATGGATATATCTGTTGACTAGCGGCTGTTCGTGCTCTATTTCAATAGCCGCGAGCTAAAGAGGTGAAAATCCACGAACTTCTTACACACGATTGTATAATTTTGGCTAAACTGCTTTTGGTCATCAAGCACCTAACGGACACCAGCTGTAGGAGCACAACGGAACCTCATCTTTACCCCTAAGAAACAAACTCAGAAACAGAACATTGGTGTCACTGATTTGTGACTAATACCCCAGCATCAGGCTTGATGATCCTGGTAAACGGTGTCCCGGCGGGGTGTAGCACAGGGTAAAAGTTAAATGCTTCTCCACTTTTCATGTCCCAGTACACCCTTGTCAATCTAGACTTCTCCCAGAATCCTCCACTATATACTTAATCATCATTCTATGGGGAATACATTATTTCCTCTTCAGTCCCTCGCTTGTAAAAAAAATTCCTCCTTTTAGGCTTGAAATTTCCCCCCGAGGGAGACATCTGCCTTCAAGTTGAGAATCCCCGGACCGTTGCTGGTAGGATTGTGAACGTTTTCTGGATACTCATTTAAGATATTTATTGGCGCTTCGGAACGCAGCCTGTAACTTTGTAACCCGCTGCCAACAGAACAGCCTGTTATCTGGAGCACAGCTCGAACCAAGGATAAAGCTGTTACCAGCTTTGACCGGCCGATACTACGGAGTCCTGGTAGTAACCGGGACATATGGAAAATGCCAGGTTTGGTTCACCCAGAAAACTACCTTCTACACTTAACGCATCTGAAGCTGAACTGGGTGTATCTGTTTATTCTGGACGCTGTCGAGAAAAAATGTTAACTAAGTATCGCAATGTTGGAAGCAGGTGTCAGTACTATGTCCCCAAAACGGTAAAAGATTTTTTTTTTATTTTTAGGGAAAAAAATTCGAAATGCTATTTTCTATTCAAATCTAAACCAATATTTGAACAGGTTCAAACGAATGTGAGCTACATTTTTTTAAAACGATTTTAATCTGCAAGGGAAAGGTCTTAGCAAACGACAGGTATGGTAGCGATTCGAGGACTGAAAACATCGAGCAAAGGCAAATCATCAGGTAACCGCATTTCTTGGCTTTCATTTTCTGTGTAAGGCAAGAGATTAAGGTCGGAATTATAAGCAAAGACCAGGAATTTAAGACTGTATGATGGTTCGTATAATATATATATATATATATATATATATATATATATATATATATATATATATAAGAGGGTATTTCAAAACAACATTTCAAATCAAAAGAACCTGACTCTATTGTATGTTACATTTTAAAAATTGGCACTGTAAAAACTAGATACATGTCTTCATTTCTGAGAACTATAAGTGACGGTTCGATGGGGGGGGGGGGGGGGGGGGCTAAGTCAAGAACCCATTCGAAGGAATTTTTATATTCTTTACGATGGAAGTAGTTTTTAAACAGTTTTTTTTCTCCCAAAGATCACGGGCTCTCGAATTCACTTTGTTGACAGAAACTGCCAGGCGCCTGAGAACAGCTACATACAAGGATACGGGACACTGGAGCCACACGGACTGAACCTTTCCTTTCTCCAAATTCGTCCCTACTATGTTCTCAACTACTCCTTCCTCACCTGAAAATGATATTCCAGGACATTCATTGCACTATACGTGTATTACAAACTCTACCCCAAACACACTTATCTGCTCCACTCACTCTCTTCTCTGCTTGATACCATTGTATCCCCACTCTCCTTCTCTCATTTCCCATTTCCTCACCTCTTCTTTGCTATTAACCAGTCAGGCTGCCACAACACCTCGCAGATCTCCCATCACAAGCACTCCCAGGCGCAGCTTCTTCCAGGTCACACAGCTAAGTACTTCCTTTTTTTTCCTCTAATATTTTTGCCACGCCTGTTTGTTGTATATCACTGCTGTGAATCTATATTTTCTCTTCTTTTAGTCTCTCTCTTTGACCAGTACGCTTTTGTGTGATTAAGGTGAAAACCTAAACGTTACGGCTGTATACTCGTGAATTAATAAAGCTGTTCCTACTTTTGTTTTAAACAGACTTACATCTTAAATTCAAGATAATTCTGTTACTTCTTTCCCATTTTTCACGCATCCATCAAATGGCATTAAATTTGAAACTGTGTGAACTCGAAGTTTTGGGCGTTTATTCATAAATCTGCAGTTTGATTCGGCGTTTATTAGAGATAGGCGTATATTCAAGGCACGTGTTTATTTGCAAATTGCCAATTAGTTTTGCAGTATTAGCCTAAACCGTACGTTTTCCATAGAAAGACATGGATGATGTTATTCTAGAATCCTTATTTTAAAACCACGCATTTATTTCAGACCAGGCGTTTCTTTCAGGCGTACATTTATTCGAAACACACTCCGTTCTCTCTTCCCCCCCCCCCACCCCCCGTGCGTTTAATTGAGGCAGGCGACTGTTTCAAACCTGGTGTTTAATCAAGAAAATACGTTTTAAAATCACGACTTTCTACGCTGTTCCCCCCATGATCTTTTGAGGATCCTACTTTGGGAACCGTTGACCTATGTAATCATTATACAGTCAGAAAAGTCGTTGAAGTTTTCTTGAAGATTATATTCTACTCAAGCTTTCATATACACTGGGTTCTTATTTCTCAGCTCGTTGTCCCACCGGAGTGTACATGGGACTCCATTTATATAACGTGGAAACCGTGGTCACATCCCATTAGTGGTATTGATTTGTCGCGGGGAACATGGCTCCACGTCCTTGAAGAGAATGTCCTATGGAAGTAAGTGGTTGTGAGACGGATGGAGTCTAGAAAAGTTGCTTTCTAGGATTACCTGAAGGGCCCTAACTTGACACTTGAAGATCAATAGATCGGTTTTTCGTTTTCCTGGCTCCACCCCTTCCTTCTGTTTTAGTGATTTGTAAATGATACTTAGAGCTGTGATATATGATACACTGAGCTGTGATGTTCTTGCGAGGATTTCGACTATGGAACCGTCATCATTTGTTTTATCTCCAATATACTTTATCTGATCCACGTTTTCGAATGTATATCCATTGTATGGAAGACGGTAATGACTATATTTGAAATGTTTGATTTTCTTTTCTTTTCTAATTTCCACTCCACGTTTTTCAAAACACCTTTTTTTGTAGATAACTTGTTAAATTTTGCTCCAGTTTATAGAGATTTGTTATCTCCTTTCAAGTTTGTGAGCAGGCGGATTTTCTCTGACATGTTAAAATATTAAATGGCGATCTAAGATGAGCACGCCGAACAAGTCCACAAGCGGAACAGCGATCTCCAACTACGGCGGACGATCTCGGCTCAGGGCACGTCCGTGATGAATAGGAAGTGGCTGAAGGGATTAGACCACCAAACTAATAGAAGGCAGTATTGTTTTGTTAGAACTCGTAGCATTGTATTGGTTAGACCTCGCATTATTGTATTGGTTAGACCTCGCATTACTGTATGGTTAGAACTCGCATTATTGTATGGTTAGACCTCGCAGTATTGTATTGTTAGACCTCGCATTATTGTATTGGTTAGACAACACAGTACTGTACGGTTAGACCTCGCATTATTGTATAGTTAGACCTCACAGTATTGTATGCTTAGACCTTGCATTATTGTATTCGTTACACATCACAGTACTGTATCGCTAGATCTCGAAAAACTCGCTTTTGTACATGAGAGAAAGAAAAATGACAAGAGAATTACCTGGGACTTGAACCATGGACTCTGGTAGGACAACCAACCGCCTAGCCACGACAGAACAGCGCATTAATAAACTTGGCTATGTCGCACCCACTAAGGATTCGATCCCATGCCTAAAGTCCGAGACAGGCCGAGGACACCGTGCCCTTGTCCAGTCCTAACCCAGGTGACTGGTATAATTCTCTCTAAACAAACTTTTGGAAAATATGTGAACATTTTGTCGTAAGTGAAACCTTTTTTTTAAAAAATTCTCAGTTATGTAGTTGGCATCATTGCTTGCTACGACATACTGAACTTTTTCGTTATGTTCAATATTTCTTCGAGCCAAACGTCAACAAAATGTTTGTGCGAGTTCATCCAAAAAACCAAAAAAAATGGTATCAACCGTGTACTCGTATTCCACTTGACGCTTGAATCTGTTCAGGAATGTTTTGTATTGCTTTGGATGACTTGTATGATGTTTACTAGAACATCTACAAGTTATTATGCTGTATGTTGTCCGTGTGAGACAAAGGTTCAAAACTCAGACTCCGGCTTCACTACATCCGGGACAACCCCATATATGCTCCGCCGTATGCCGCAGCCTCCATCCAAGAGTTTGTTTGCTAATAGTTCCTGTCAATTGTTGGTTGTTGACGATGCGTTTTCTGCCAGAGAGTTCGGATTTCCTGCCAGCATCTTTAATTTGTCCTAGCTCCCGCAATCTTTTCAGATCTACATTGTTCTTCCATTCCTGCTCTTCATTTTCTCGCAGTCCGTCCAATACAGCTTTAGCAATACCTCCCCCCCCCCTTTTTTCCATTGTCAGTCTGCCATTTATTTTAGCCTGTCCAGCAAGTCTATCTGCCACATCATTGCTATGTACTCCAGCATGTCCTGGACAGTAAAGCCACGGTAGGCTTGTCACATTTTATTGGCTTAACAGATGAACCCATTCTTTTTGGAAAGAATTTCTTCCCAATCTTAGGAAGCATACTCTGTGAATCCGTCACAATGACACCATTAACCACATCATGAGCAACTAACCATTCCATGGCTGCCAACATGACCTCAGTTTCCATTCGCATGACTGACGTGGTGACTTCAAAGGTTCCCGAACACTTTTCCATTTCGGTAGACAACAAAACCCCAACCACTTCTGCTGCTGCGAGTCACTGAGTCATCTGTATATATAACCGTGTCAGAAGAGCTACAGTGATGCTGGATGAGATACTGAACGCAATGTTCAGTTGCTCCCTGTCCCCAATCTCGACATTCATGGTCCTTCTGTATAATAACCTTTCTTAGCTAAGGTCCTGACCGGCCATCACCTTTAGGCACCTCATCCAGATCACAAAGTGACTTTATTGTACTTATCTTCTGCCTCAGCCATCCAGGATCTGCCTTGATTGATGCGTCTTCCCTTTATCAACCCCAGGTCCTTATGGAGAGGATGGTACTTCATGCCAGCAACCCTGATGTGTGTGCCTTTACCTGAGCTTACTCGTGTTTGGACCTCACATTCAGCATATCAAGCAGCAAGCGCGTGGACACCACCGGAGTATCCCTGGTGCAATCCAAGACCACTCTCATTGCCATTAACCTAACCGCTCCCAACTATCTCCTGGCTATTTGTACTGCATTGTCCACATGGTGTGCAAAGGAAAATGAACGATACCGCGTAACAAGTGTTCACACATTGCTGCCAAACAATAAGACAAGAAGTGGTAAGAATATGAATTCATGTAGATGTTTTGTCTTGTTATCTGTCTCCCTTGAACTGCAAGCGGGTGCTCTTTGTGAAGGTGCTGTGAGGCACGCTAGGGAGCTGGGTCAGTCCCAGGGTGGGACTAAACAGAACGGGCTGTGCAATGCTTCTTTAGCAGACTCCACCACCATGGGAACTACGGTGATCCATATTCCGTTAGCCAGATTGAGAGTACCAACGAAGAGACAGGGTATGTTCTTGGTCAGGTATGGTTCGTCAGCGCTGATGCTATCATGTCATCTAACTGCTACAAATCTGACAGCGTCTTTGTCCTCAATTCATTTAAATATAACCGATCCAGCTGACCAGAGTTTTCAACATTTGGACGATTAGTTGATACAGTCTGCTCGGTGACGTTTATTTAGGGGTTTTTATCCCCCTAAGTTTTCACGCAGAAGTGGCCACGCCCACATTACTGATCGGATATATTTTCAAAACCCAGTATGTGTTTAGCTGCATATCATCTCAGTTTCAAACAAACCCTTAACGACAGCTTTGTGTGAATCAATGAAGTATGGAAGTTATTTAGTAACACAAGAACACTTTGCCAACTCAAGTGGAACCTTGCATATGTTGGCACCAAAAAACGTAACCATTCTCCTTGTGTAACCTGCCCTGTAGTCTGGGAAACGAAAATGATCACCTTTCCCAAAACTATCCTCACTCTCCATTTGGGGATTCACATGCAAGTCCCATAATGGGATATATGCCACTGTATACAAAAGATGCAGGATAACTTATATTGGTGAAACTGGTCTCAGATTGGGTGACTGCATTCAGAATCATATGTATGATATCACCCATCATGCTTCGAAACCAGTCACTAATCATTTCACTGGCCCCAACCACGGAGGCAAATCTGATTTTCTGGTAACAGCCATCAAACAATGTCACGCTGATGATAGAAGCCGTTAGCACTTGAGAACCGCTACATGCAGCAATACAGGACGCTGGACCCACATGGTTTGAACTCGTAATTCAGCTACACCTAACATTCGGCTCTTCCACAATCATATTCCCTCTGCACTAAGTTCTACTCCTTTATCACTTGTAGCACATAGTTAAGAATCTCCTCATAGCATCATATTACAACCCCTCTACCCCAGCTACAATTACCTATTCCACCTTCTACCGGCTAGATTACCACTGTATCACTTTCTTCCCTGTCCACGTCCCTTCCCTATTTACGACCTACCTATTACACATCACAGGTATCTATTTAAACATTATCTACATTCTGAACACAGCCTCTTACAAGTCACAACTTCTTACAAATCATAGCTAAGTGCTCCATTCATTCACTATTTTTTTTTTCAATTCCTATTTTTTAACATAGCATTCATGTGAACTTTATCTTCTCTCTCTATTTCTGTCATGTGTGGTTTTTGTATGATTAAGGTTCACACCGAAACGTCACAACTGTGTGCTCGTTAAGTAATAAAGCTGTTCCTACTTTTTTTTCAAACGCTCTCGCCGGCATGCAGACATCAGCGGAATTCCGCTTGATCTGTTACATATCATGTACCGGGAGTTGGGCATAAGGCTAACAACCTTATCCTGAGACCTATCTAGAGGCAACTCCAGATGGGAAAAAAAGATATCGTTATGGAAACTCGCAGAGAAACCAACCGAGCATCAGGGATGCCAACTCCGAAGAAAGACGACTTCTATCACCAACTACAACAAATCATCAACAAAGTCCCTAAACACGACATCCTAATTGCTATGGGGGACTTCAATGCTAAGGTAGGGAAGGATAATACCGACGTTGAAAAAGTGATGGGGAAAGAAGGAATTGACATGGTTAATGAGAATGGAGAAAGATTAATTGAAATATGTCTAACAGAGGGCATGGTCATTGGAGGCACAATATTCCCACACAAAGAGATACATAAAACAACGTGGATATCTCCAGATGATAGAACTAGAAACCAGATAGACCATTTTTGTATTAGAAAGCAATACAGAACATCTCTCATGGATGTAAGGGCTTATAGGGGTGCAGATGTCAACAGTGATCACAACCTGTGCATAGGGAAAATAAAACTAAAATTGAAAAGTCAACACAAGAAATCAGTACACAGAAAGATAAACATCCACAGCCTACAAGAAGAAAATACTAACATTAATTTCAATCAGGAACTTGCCAATCATTCCAAAACACCCAGTGAAGTTGAGGAGATAGGTATAGATGAGTTATGGAATTCGTACAGCACAGCCATAATCACAGCAGCAAAAGTAAGCGCTGGATTGGAAAAACCAAATAGAAAAGCATGGATATCAGATAAAACATGGAAGTATATACATGAAAGACGAGCAGCCAAATTAAACATGTTGAATGCAAAAGCAGATCATGAAAGAGATTCGGCAAAAGCAAAATACAAAGACAAGAAAGTAAAAAGTTCAGCTAGAAGGGATAAAAGAGAATACATAGACAATATGGCGAAAGAGGCAGAAAAAGCAGCAAAAACAGGAGACAGCAAAACTTTATATAACATACAAAAGAGGCTAACAGGTACTATTACATCTAAAGAAAGACCAATCCTTAGCAAAACTGGAACACTATTAACATCAAATAAAGACCAAAAGCAAAGATGGGCTGAACACTTCCAAGAAATACTCAATCGACCACACCCAAAAGAATTGTTAAACCTTGAAACTGACTTACCAGCCCCACAACTAAATGTCAATCTAGATGAAATTAAATTGCATGAAATTGAAGCAGCAGTGAATTTAATGGCTAACAACAAAGCTGCAGGTGAAGATGAAATAACAGCCGAGATGCTAAAAGCTATCTATCAATAGTGACAACATGAGACAACTACAGAGAATGTTTAACAAGATTTGGAAAGAAGAAAAGGTCCCTTCTAATTGGAAGAAGGGAATCATTGTTAAAATACCAAAAAAGGGCAACCTTAGTGACTGTAACAACTGGAGAGGAGTAACCTTAATATCAGTTGTGTCAAAAGTATTTTGCAAGGTCATTTTGAATAGACTCAAAGATATAGTGGATACTGCAATGAGAGAAGAACAAGCAGGATTTCGAAAAGGGAGAAGCTGTCTCGACCAGATCTTTACTCTCAGAATAATACTTGAAGAACATATTGAAAAGCAAAAACCATTAATACTGAATTTCATAGATTTTAAGAAGGCATTTGATAGCATACACAGAGATTCATTATGGAGAATTTTATGTCTATATGGAATACCATCTAAAATTGTCAACATCATTAAGGACTTATACAATGGATATGGTTGTGCAGTCAAGACAGAAGAAGGGATGAGTGAATGGTTCCAGATTGAAACAGGCGTGAAACAAGGATGTATACTGTCTCCTTTACTTTTTGGGATTACAATAGACTTCATAATGACAAAATGCTGCACAGGTAACACAGGTATTGACTGGGTACATGGGACAAAACTAGAAGATCTTGATTTTGCTGATGACATAACTCTTATCAGTAATAATGTGAATTCCATGCAAGAAAAAACAGATAGCCTATCTTCACTGGCTAGCAAAATAGGACTTGAAATTAACAAGGACAAAACAAAGATAATGAAAATTCCCATCAATCAAAATGGAAAAATACACATAGAAGGGACAGATATTGAAGAAGTCAATCAATTTGCATACCTTGGCAGCTACATAGACCAGGATGGTGACACTAGAAAGGAAGTTAGGATCAGAATTGCAAAAGCAGCATCAATCTTCAAGAATCTTGAGAACATATGGAATTCAAAAGTTATAAGCACAAAAACCAAGTTAAGACTATTCAATTCAAATGTAATATCCACCCTCATTTATGCATGCGAAAGCTGGAAAACAACTAAAGAAATAGAAAAGAAATTAGACTCTTTTGAAAACAAATGCCTAAGGAAAATACTCGGCATCAAGTGGAATGAATTCAAGAACAATGCAGAGATAAGACAGATGACTGAACAACAACCAGTCTCATGGGTGATCAGGAAAAGGAGATGGACAGATGTTGGTCACTTGATGAGAAGAAATGATCAGAGAATCCCAAAACAAGCTATCAAGTGGAACACAACAGGCCGAAGAAAAAGGGGCAGACCGCGTGAAACTCTAAAGAGGACATTATTAAGAGAGGCCAAGTTAACAGGCATAACATCCTTTGATGAGGTTGAAAGACTCGCCGAAGACAGGAAAAATTGGCGAACTACTTTGCGAGCCCTATGTGACGTCTAACGGCACGGGAAGGATATAAGATATAAGATAAGAAGTTTATACATTATGAAAGTTATTGGCTTCGGGTGGTACGCAGAGGTCATAGGTCACTCAACCCTTTTCACTATTTCCGGAACAGACCCTACTAGGGCAGATCATTTCCGTTGTTAGCTTCCACTGCCTCCTCTCTTCCGGTGGCTCGGAATAAAAGCACCCAGGAATGGGATTGCTGAACCGTGTCTCTCAAGTGAATGTGGAATAGCCTTAACGCTTACGGTGTATGGTGTTGATTCTTTTTTGATCGTCTGTCTGAGACAGTGGTTCTCGTAATGTTACAAGTAGATACCCATATGGAAGATAATTCTCGTATCACGCCAATGAAGGAACTAGGAGTAAGTAAAGGATTGGAAAAAGGGGCACACTCACTTCTGAACAGCGAATCCTAGGAAATAAAATGAAATTTGTACAGAAAATTCTGGAATTACCATATAAGAAATGGTTTTTAAGCGGAAAAGAGAAATGTGATATAAGGGAAATAAAGCACGGAAGGCACCAGGATCTCCAAGGTGGCTCTTCCGTCCAGGCTGATATTTTTAATCTAAAGACCCTCACCACCACGAGGTGGTGGAACTATCTAGCAGCATCATGCGCTGTTTAAAAGAAAAGATGGGGTGGGGGGATAAAATAACAATCAACTTCTCCCGCGTGTGACAAAATCTTTTTTTTTTTCAACACAAAGACCTGGAAAAGATGATTAAGAAGATCCAGTGAAACTTGTCCAGTGTTCCCTGCTTTCCTCAGGTCGCAGACCCCCATGAAATAATAATTCTCCTGCATTCACCCCAGTCACTTCCTAGTACGTTAAGAGCCACAGCTTTTGTTTTATTCTACACAATCTAGACATTCCTCGAGCCTCGAGAGCCCCCTCGTGAACATTCTCCGGCCCCCAGTTTGGGAACTAATGAGTTCATAATATCAAAGAATGGATAGTGCACAAATTTATCAGAAGCTTCCAGACATCGATAATTAGTAAATGTTTTGTTAATACACGCCATCATGTCCACACAGCCTACAAAACCATCATGGTTACTGTTATCAGCGAAGTCAGCTGCTGGTTTCAAGGTAACAAAAAAAAAAAAAAAATGGAAACAGTCGAGGAGAGGACTTTGCGTGTGGTTTTTCCCACTGTCACGATGTGTTCTTTATAAAATATGGACTTCCTCAAACGCGTGCAGCAATTCTTCCTTCCAGGATCACAGGGCAAAGCTTGTCGCTTAGGACTTTTCCACGTTCGTTGAAAACAGTGTAACCTTATACCTGGACACAGGACAGCGGGGAGGGAAGGAGAGGGGAGACAAGTATGCGGAGACTGACACAGAAAGTGTGTGTGTGTGTTTTTAAACGCTGTTTTAACACGAGACACGGCTGCCGTGACCAGAGCTGAGATTGCGACGGGTGTTTTCGTTCCTGTTATAAATTGGCAAATTCAGTCCTGCCTATTGTTTCCTGGCTTCGTGCACAATAAGGTCCAGACATAAAACTGGTGGAAGTAATTATATTTGTTGATAGTCTCACAAGAACTTAGGTGGCTTTTTACAATAAAAATAATATGTTCCTTAGCATTTGCATGCCGTAGGGGGTGTGAAGTGTTAGTCATCATCATCATCATTATCAGGTGCCGTGCCGACTGGCGTTGGCTATTATGCTTCTCCAGAGTACACGATCCTTCATGCAGGCCATCAGCTCAGTTGGTGATCTCCTCTCACACCATCCCGTCAGACTGTCCAGTATCATTTCTCTTGGTCTTCCTCTTGATCTTCTTCTTTCTATTTTTCCTGTTGTTATAATATTTTCAATGCCCCCTCTTCTCATTGCATGTCCTATGAAAGTACATTGTCTCTCTCTTATCTTTCTGACAAGGTTTTTTGTCTCTTCAGCTCTTCTCATACATTCTTCATTGGTTATTTTTGCTGTCCAGGGGATTCGCAACATTCTTCTAATAAACCACATTTCTGCTGCTTCCAATGATTTTTGTGCAGACCTGTCTACTGTCCATGATTCACTTCTATATAATAACATAGGTTCAATATAGCATTTTAGGACTCGTTTTCTAACATTCATTGATAAGGATGTGTTGGATAATATGTTTCTCATTCTCTGAAATGCAGTCTTTGCTTGGCCTATTCTGTTCCTAATTTCTGTTCTGCATTTCCCATCCGAAGTTGTTACTGCTCCAAAGTATTTGAATTTCTGCACCTGCTTTAGAATAGTTCCGTTTAATTTTATACTGATGTTGGTGGATTATGTTTCTTAAATATAACCATAGTCTCTGTCTTTTTGATGTTCAAAGTAAAGCCTTTCTGTTGACTTTCTTCGGCCACTTTATCCAAGAGATTTTGCAGGTGTTGTTGGTTCTCAGCTATCAGTACTGTGTCGTTAGCATACCGAAGGTTGTTAATATTGTATCCTCCAATTTTTATGCCTGGTTCTGTGATGATCGTTCTTAGAATATTCTCGCTGTACAGAGAAAAAAAGGTCTGGAGATAGTACACATCCTTGTCGCAACCCTTGTTTTATAGGTTGATATTTTCCAGTTCTATTTTCAACTCGAATTGCTGCTTCTTGGTGCCAATATAAATGTTTTACAATCCTCAGATCTCTGCCGTCTATATTGATGTCTTCAAGCATTTTAATAATTTCATTATGTTTCACCTTGTCGAACGCCTTGGTGTAATTAATGAAGCATAAGAAGAGATCTTTCTGTACTTCTAAAGCTCTTTCTGTTAGTGTTCGAAAAGCATAAGTGGCATTGTGTGTTTCCTTTCCTTCAACAAATCGAAACTGTTCATCTGCTATTTCCATTTTTATCTTTTCCCTTGTTCTTCTCACAGTGATTCTCAGAAGTAGCTTCGTTATGTGACATTAAAGGCTGATAGTCCGGTGGTCGTCACATTCCTTTGCACCTGGTGTTAGTGCCTTCACATTTGTTTAGGCCACTACCGCATATGAGGCAGTGATGCTAGCAGCTGTTCTCACTGCGTTTGTTTTCCTAGGGAAGACCCAGGTACCAATTTTTCTTTTTTAATGCTGGGTCCAAAAAAAACCAAACTTCCGTCTGAGTGCGAAACCGAACCCGGGGTACTTTCTGCAGCTACCTGGTCTTGTTTTGTCGGAAATCTGCTTCATTTAATGGGGTATTTAAAGTTTCTGTAATTACCTTCCTCTTTCCTTGCATGGGCGGGGGATTCATGTTTCCTACAATTCTTAGTGCTGTATGTTTGTTGTTGTTGTTTTGTAGCGTACTGTCTAGCGGTAGTCATGTAACATGGCCGAACCATTTGACTTGCTGTTTCTGGACGTAGTGTAGTACTGGTGTTACTCCAAGTTTCACCATCAAGTCGTGTTATCTGGTCTCTTCTTGTCACTTTTAGTATTCTCCCTGAACATCATTTCTGTCGTGATGATTTCCCTTTTGTGTTTGACTCTTAGTGTCTTAGTTTGACTCTCATGTTTGACAATGATAGCACAGAGTTGGGAGGAAAACTGTGTTGTACATAGCTCTTTTGAAATTAGTTCCCCGCCGATGCCCGGTGTAGACATAAGTTAATCCCACATCCTCGTTTGTACAGGCTGGGAACGGTAGTCGTCAGTCCACTGGCTAAGGGGGGCTCTGACTTGCTTAGGAAGATTGCCTCCCCTTGGTTAAATTCTCCCCTTAAATCGCGACTGGCCCAGCAAGCCGGCGGTTGATCTCTTTACCTCGCACACAAACCACGGGAAGAACAGACAGACTGATTAAAAACGGAAAACGATTTGGAAACGCTAAATAGCTGTCGGTAATTATCTTCAATGGTTATTAGTTGTTATATCTCACAGGAACTGAATGCATCATTTTCTATCAGTCACCGCCGTGAAGGTGTGTACCAAAGGCATTGTGTAGGATTTGAAGTCAGTCACAGCGACTTGCATGGAGATCTGGCGAGGCTCTAGAAACCTCTGGAAAGCTAGCTTCGTCATGGGGTCCAAGGCGAGCTCTACACTGTTAACCACTTTAAGGATGTTACCAGGAACACCCATGGAGAGGTTGGATATGAGTCTTTGCTGTTTATAGTTGTTTGGCCTGAATAGCTGTGCCATCACACCAGCGCAATCAAATTTGTACTCCTAATCCTGTTAAATAAAACCAATTCACCAGTCACCGATGTACAAAATACTGGTAGCACCAGCCTGTAAAATCATACCAGCATTCCTTCCAGCGTTACACTAACCCACAGAGATCAACCAGAACGACGAGGACTAACAAACCACAGCCATCCATTTCCCTCTGTCTCGCAGGCTGCGCCAAAATAGCCTGGTAAGAGAAGCAGGCATGTAGGTGGATCCTGATTTGGTGAAACTTATCGAAGGGCACAGCACTGCAGATCGCATGGGAGCACATTGTCCTAGTGTGTGTGTGTGTGTTTGTGTGTGTGTGTGTGTTTGTGTGTGTGTAACCCCCCCCCCCCAAGGACAGTGGTTCGCAACTTATTTCAGAAACGGACTCATGAGCTACTGATAACGCCGAAACTCTCCTACAGTAAGCTGACATGGATTGTCCACGATCCAGATATCGCAGACCGCAGGCCACACAGAGCTGAGACTATACCGGACACAGCGCACAGTCAGGTACTTGAAAACAATCAAGTATGCGTCTGTCACGGCCACAATTAATCAAATGTGCAGGCACGTACGGGTGCTACGCTGTTGTTTACATTTTTATGGGAATATAGAAAGGTATATGGGACAGAAGAAGAAGAGTTGAACAAAATTATACGCACTAAGTTTAAGAAATAAAAGGAAACTATCTCGGCAACGATATATATGAATATGAGAGAGATAGATGGGTGAGAAAGAGAGAGAGATAAAGCGAATAATCAACGCTCTAGAACAAAGGTTTGAAGACACTGTATACGTGTGTATTTGTCGTAGTCTGCTGTGTCGTGTTTTTTCATCTTTCCTGGAAATATTAACAACTTAATCTCATCTTTCCTGGAAATATTAACAACTTAATCTCATCTTTCCTGGAAATATTAATAACTTAATCTCATCTTTCCTGGAAATATTAATAACTTATTCTCATCTTTCCTGGAAATATTAATAACTTAATCTCATCTTTCACTCGTCGCTTCCTTGGTGGATCACGTTGAGAGAGAGCGTGATCAAATTCTATATTCAAGAGAATAAATAAAAAAGCAAAAGAATAAAGGCAAGGAACACGTATAAAACGTAGCAAACTTAGTGCCTGTTGTCATCTAAGACGTGGGTGTTAGGTAGGTACATGCGTGGAAGACGACACAACGCCCCTGTCACTGATCGCAGACCAGCAAGCCCCACAAGGCGTACTAACGCTTCTCGGCGGGAGGGGAGTTGTGAAGGGAATTAGGAAGGGGGGAAGAGAGGGGAAGGAAGCATCAGAGGTGAGGTGAAAACTTTGAGTGCAGGGGGGAGGAGGGGTGGCCGTAGGCATCTGATCATGGTGGCAACCACGTGTCAGCACGACACAAGTTTAGCAAGGACCGTCTTCCCCGCCAGTGTCTGGTCAAGGGCCAGCCAGCCAACGTAAATTCTCTCTTCTCGCTTGCAGGACCTGATCTCGTTCCCCCCCCCCCCTCTAACCGATCTTTTTGTTACCTGATAAAGGTAAAGGTTAAAAAAAAGGGGGGGGGAGCTAAAGGTAACCCTGTTGCACCACGGAGACATCTAGGGGATAAAGTGTTGGTGCCCATATTTTCCTTTGATCTGTGGGCCACACTAGAGGCTGATGTGGTCAGCATAACGCCTGGCCCTTCTCCTTCTTTACCAGCTCCACAAGCAGCCAGGTGTCAGCTTCTGCTGCCAGGTGACTTGGGCGGCTTCGGCCGGACTCGAACTCCGGAACTTCGCCATGAGACACTAGCGCAGTAACCACTTCGCCACCAAGAAGCCCATCTGCTGTAGGTGTAAGCGGAAATATTACATGGCTGTCTTGTTATCCTACACGGTTGAAAATGTAAGCTACTTCCCACAGCTTTGTAACAAAGACTCTCTAGATCTAGCTGCACACTTACAGGCGGACAAATACAAAAACTATCCTACGGTAAATTTCTTGACTTAATTTTGTGACAAGTTCCGCTATTGTTTATTCTTAGGTGGTCAAGACACACTACTCAAGATTAATGAGACAGCGGGCAGCGATCCATAGCTGGCTGCTTGTGTGACGGAGTTGACGAACCATATCCAGCCAAGACCCTATCCTACCTCCCGTTGGTGCCCCTGAAAACAGCCAGTACTCTGGCCAGGTGAACAAGGATCGCTGTGGGAAGATACAGCTGGTTCTGAACAAACAAACAAACAAAATGCTTTCGAGCTGAAGTCCGACGTGTTGGATCAAAAGGCGCATAAATGTGACACAACGCCATTTTGACGGCGAACGATTGGGACATTAACGAAGAAGAAGTTTATTCTTTAGCAAAAGAAGTAGAGTATAAGCAACTTCTACTCAGACATGGCCTAGTAAATAAGCAACAACTTCTACTTAGACATGCCCTAGTAAATAAGCAACAACTTCTACTTAGACATGCCCTAGTAAATAAGCAACAACTTCTACTTAGACATGCCCTAGTAAATAACCACAACTTCTACTTAGACATGCCCTAGTAAATAAGCAACAACTTCTACTTAGACATGCCCTAGTAAATAACCACAACTTCTACTTAGACATGCCCTAGTAAATAACCACAACTTCTACTTAGACATGCGCTAGTAAATAAGCAACAACTTCTACTTAGACATGCGCTAGTAAATAAGCAACAACTTCTACTTAGACATGCCCTAGTAAATAAGCAACAACTTCTACTTAGACATGCCCTAGTAAATAAGCAACAACTTCTACTTAGACATGCGCTAGTAAATAAGCAACAACTTCTACTTAGACATGCGCTAGTAAATAAGCAACAACTTCTATTTAGACATGCGCTAGTAAATAAGCAACAACTTCTATTTAGACATGCGCTAGTAAATAAGCAACAACTTCTACTTAGACATGCGCTAGTAAATAAGCAACAACTTCTACTTAGACATGCGCTAGTAAATAAGCAACAACTTCTACTTAGACATGCGCTAGTAAATAAGCAACAACTTCTACTTAGACATGCGCTAGTAAATAAGCAACAACTTCTATTTAGACATGCGCTAGTAAATAAGCAACAACTTCTATTTAGACATGCGCTAGTAAATAAGCAACAACTTCTATTTAGACATGCGCTAGTAAATAAGCAACAACTTCTATTTAGACATGCCCTAGTAAATAAGCAACAACTTCTATTTAGACATGCGCTAGTAAATAAGCAACAACTTCTACTTAGACATGCGCTAGTAAATAAGCAACAACTTCTATTTAGACATGCGCTAGTAAATAAGCAACAACTTCTACTTAGACATGCGCTAGTAAATAAGCAACAACTTCTATTTAGACATGCGCTAGTAAATAAGCAACAACTTCTATTTAGACATGCGCTAGTAAATAAGCAACAACTTCTATTTAGACATGCGCTAGTAAATAAGCAACAACTTCTATTTAGACATGCCTAGTAAATAAGCAACAACTTCTATTTAGACATGCGCTAGTAAATAAGCAACAACTTCTATTTAGACATGCGCTAGTAAATAAGCAACAACTTCTATTTAGACATGCCCTAGTAAATAAGCAACAACTTCTACTTAGACATGCGCTAGTAAATAAGCAACAACTTCTACTTAGACATGCGCTAGTAAATAAGCAACAACTTCTACTCAGACATGCCCTAGTAAATAAGCAACTTCTACTCAGACATGCCCTAGTAAATAAGCAACTTCTACTCAGACATGCCCTAGTAAATAAGCAACTTCTACTCAGACATGCCCTAGTAAATAAGCAACTTCTACTCAGACATGCCCTAGTAAATAAGCAACTTCTACTCAGACATGCCCTAGTAAATAAGCAACTTCTACTCAGACATGCCCTAGTAAATAAGCAACTTCTACTCAGACATGCCCTAGTAAATAAGCAACTTCTAATCAGACATGCCCTAGTAAATAAGCAACTTCTACTCAAACATGCCCTAATAAATAACTTTTGTTTACACACAAAGGTGCACCCCTACTACCAACGTGTTTCCTTCCCCCATCCTCAACCCAATCTTCTACCAACGATCCCTTCCCTGCTCAACGAAAAAGTGCTGTAGACGAAGTACTGTAGACGAAGTGCTTCAGATGTTAGAGAGCACTTTCGTGCGCTTTGTCCTCTCCTGACTAGATGGCAGCTCGTCTTACAAGAAAGTTCCATTCACGCTCGTTCTCTCACTAATTTTCTGGTTTCTTTTCCTCTCGTCTACGCTGCTTTGTCGACAAATTTTTCCAGGGAAATCATCGATATTTTGCATTAATATCTACTTTCCTGTCCATGAACACTGATGTTTCTAACTTGTTAAAAACTGAATCAAATCTGTGAATTAACGTCACATAGGGCTCGCAAGATAGTTCGCCAATATTTCCTGTCTTCGGCGAGTCTTTCAACCTCATCAAGGGATTTTATGCCTATTAATTTGATCACTATAACTCATTAAAAACTGAATCAAATGGTGAATAATTTGGACATAAAAACTTGTTAAAAACTGAATCAAATCATTAAGTATTTGGACATCAAAACTTGCTAAAACCTGAATCAAACCGTGAAACATGTTGTCAAATAATTTTCTTTCGCTCGCTAGTTTAGCTTGTGTTTTCGATCACCGCACAACTCTCCCTGCGTAACGCCTGAAGATCACTGCAAGTGAAATCGACCATTTTCCCTACACGCTTCAATAAAATGATATTAATGTAGCCAGTTTTGCCATTTGTTTCAGTGATCTGATATTAATCTTGAGCGAAATGTCACGTGTTTCAATGATTAGATAGTAACGCTGAGTGATATTTTGTGTGTTTCAGTGACTATATACTAATATCAAGCGATATTTCGTGTGCTGAGATGATTTGTTATTAATATTGAATGATATTCCTGTCTTTCAATGATCTGATACTAATTTCGAACGATATTTCAAATGTTTCTAATATCGAATATTTCAATGTGCCACTTCCGTTATTTGTCAGTATACACGTTAAATAATTAAAGCGACAGTATGCAGCCCTGTTTTATGTCAAACAAAGTTGCTGTTTCATCATTTATTCTTACTGCTGCCTGTTGACCTAGATACAGCAATGATATTAATTGTGTCACATGTGGTGGAAATCCCATTTTTTTCCATTATTTCCCAAAGTCTGATGTTGTAGACAATCAAACGCTTTTGAATAGTCTATAAAAGATAAATACAGATTCACATTAAATTCTCTGCATTTTTCGATTATTAATCTTATGTTGAAAACATAATCTCTTTTTTCTCTTCCTTGTCTAAAACTAGCTTGTGTCATATTGATTTCTCCTTCTATTTTCTTTCGAAGCCTACCCATTATGATTTGTTAATAGAATTTTACTGGCATGACTAATCAGGCATTTGTGGAAAACCCTTGCGGAAGCCCCATGTGCCCTGGGCACTTAAGGTTGAGAGAGAGAGAGAGAGAGAGAGAGACTAATCAAGACAACAGTTCTGTAGTTTGTGCGTAATTTCAGGTTACCCTTTTTCGGGAATGGTATGAATACAGTTCTTTTCCATTCTTTTGGCCAAATGCCTGAGTGTTATGTATAACATGGAACACATATTTCCTTTCATTGTGAAGTGAATTTATATTTCATGTTATAATCATCGTGGTGTTTGGATTTCATGTGTATAAAAGAATAATTTACATCAGAAAACATGACTGTCGGGAAAAAGCGAGCCATTGTAAAGTATACAATCACATTCAAGTAAGGCGATAACAGTATAAAGAACGGTTTAAGGGAAACGAGGTTTAACCATACACCTAACTAAGTAGCGAGCCTAGGACATTATCAGTGTTTACGGAGTAAGCGTGAAAACAAACCCCAACCAATAGAAAGTTTTATGTACTGTGTGGGAGACAGCCCAAACCCCGCGTCCCTTACAGTACCATAGTATGATGGGAGACAATCGTTGGGCCATGGGTTGGCGGCTCTCTCTGGCGAAGAGATGTGTTACCAAGGCATCTCTTTAACAAAGGGGACGACCTTCCGCACGGGGTAAACAATAGCATGAGTGTGTAGCAGAAGCACCTATCGATCACTAGCCACGACAGATGTTGGAGAACCATCGATCAATGTGTTCGCATTAACATTTATGATGTGACATCCTACAGTGAGCAAGGCCCATAGTGATAAGACACACTGGTGTTTGTCGCTGATAAAATCAAGTGGGGTTTTACCCCATAATCTGGTATTCTTTTAAATGAAAGAATTCATCAAATACACACTCCTATACACATTCTTGTGCCCTGAGCACTTAAGGTTCAGAGACAGAGAGAGATATACATTCTTAGAAGAAGTAATTTCGTTGATTTATTTTCACATTTTAGAAAGATAACTACAGTTTCAGCTCACAAACAGCTGGAATAAAACAGTGCTTTAACCTGCTACAAAAGTAATTTAAACACTTTGAAAAATTTAACCTCACAAGGCGAACCAAAGGTCCCTTGTAAAATGAAACCACCGGGAAGGTCCTGGAGATTCCATCTCGAACAGGAAAGGACACTGCTATGGCCTACATTACTTCCTGAAGCAGGACTAAGAAAGAATGTTTCCTCGCAGGCTCCGCTACCACACAGGAGCACGTGGACCCCGTTAAAGTAAGAGAACACAGTTTTGTCGGATTAGACTTCGAAAGAAAATCGTACACTTTAGTGAGACGTGAGGGAAAGAAAAATCACATGAGAATTACCTGGGATTCGAACCACGGACTCCGGTAGGACGAGCAGCCGTCTAGCCACGAGGGAACAGCGTACTAACGAACTGCGCTAACCTGCACCTCCATTAGCAAGACTGTACTGAACCCCACATCAATTTTAACCCGTAGTATTACTAGAATATGTTTTATCTGATGTATGGGGGGGGGGGGGGAACGGGGACAAAAGGACAGAAGAAGTCTAAGAAACAAGATACCTGGCGGACTATAAGGGCGGAATGGATCACGCTCCAACACACGGCATTATAGATAGAGCGAAGGACGGATGATTGTGGAAATCAGTGACAACCAACGCCTGTTTGGTATGCACCAGAGAGTCTCTGTGTGTGTGTCAGTTTATACACTCGTACAATTCTCTCAAACTCGCAACCCCCACCCCCTCAGTTTAGCAATATTTTTCGTCAAGAAAAAACCAAAATACCGCCACATAATGAAATATTCCACAAAAACGAGTTATGGCATTAAATTATTATAAACAGATAATAAATGCCTTCGTTTTTTTTGTGCCAGAAATTTCCGCATGAATATCATTTCAATACATTTCTCTGCTTGGTTGTTCTTGCCTGTGTAGAGTTAAAAATTCCGACCTGACATAAAATGATGGAAAACCCAAACTGCTAACCACGAGAATTTAGATTTGGCCGTTGTTAACCAGCATAAAACTATCACAGAAGTCCAAATGAAACAAATAAAACAGAGCGCACAAGCAAAATTATTTAACGTTTAGTATAGTTTTATAAACGTAACAGAAACATAACATTCATTAAAGAAGTGTAATCTAAGCAGAGCCCTTTGTAGAACAGAGAAAGTTTTGTTCAAATTAGTGTTAAATATTAAAGTTACCTCGGTTTAATCTAAGAAAAACTCCAATATTCTGGACCATACAAACCTAGTTGAGCACACGTTTAGACCATTTCACAGCAAACAGCACAAAAATGTTCACAGAAACAGCTTAAATCAACACTGTTTTAGAGACAAAGATTTGCGTGACACGCACATGTAGTCCTTCCTGTGTATGACTGTTAGGACGCACGCGGCTAAAACTGAGCGAGAGGGGGGACCTTTTCACCTGACTGCCGGCCGAGCTGTGTTCATTTGAGTCACGTGACAGGTGCTGATGAAAGTGGGGGAAAGGTGGGGGTGTGGAGGAGGCGCCGACTGGATGGCTGGGTCACTGTTTACAGGTGGGGGAAAAAAATTGTCCCTTCAGGTCACCAGGTAGTGTGGTTTTGTTAGCAAATAAGGCTACATACAGCAAGAGAGAGAGAGAGAGAGATTCAGGACTATCAGTAAAGTACTACATGTAGAAGAATAGGAAACATTTTTATGTCTTCCTTGTATCCAGCTGCTGTGTCAGTTGGGGTTTTTTTTTCTTTTCGTATTTTCTGTCGTTGACCCTCTCATAAACCCGATGACATTTTTCCTCTCGTAAACCCGATGACATTTTTCCTCTCATAAACCCGATGACATTTTTCCTCTCGTAAACCCGATGACATTTTTCCTCTCGCAAACCCGATGACATTTTTCCTCTCGTAAACCCGATGACATTTTTCCTCTCATAAACCCGATGACATTTTTTCCTCTCATAAACCCGATGACATTTTTCCTCTCATAAACCCGATGACATTTGTTGTGGACGTTCTACACTGTGTTGTTCTCTCATCTTCCTTTGTTTCTTTACACCAGAAAGACAGGATCAAAGCTGTTCTCTCGCGTGTTCGAATCTCAGGTAATTCTCTTGGGGTGCTAGTTGGCTAAGTCCATAGTACGCTGTTCTCTCGTGGCTAGACGGCTGCTCGTCCTACCGGAGTCCGTGTTCGAATCCCAGGTAATTCTCTTGTGCTTTTTCCTTCTCTTACGTCCCACTAAAGTGCTTCGTCTACGATTTTTTTTTTCGAGGTCTAATCCTACAAAACTCTGTTCTCTTACTTTACCGTACGAAAGCCTCGTTGTTTCCTATTTATAAATAATTTTTTAAAAGTTGTTCCCTATCAATATTCATGTACTGGAACCACGTGGTCTAAACTGGCACTTCACTTACACCTAACATTCCCCTCTTTCACAAGCATATTCCCTCTGCACTATATCTCACTTGTTCCTCACTTGCTACACATATTTCACAACCTCCTCACGGCATCAGATTACAACCATTCGACCCCAGTCTCAATTTAAACATTCCCAACACTCCACCATGCGCATTTCTGGACACAGCCTCTTACAAGCCACAGCTAAGTGCTCCATTTATTTTGTTTATTCTATTTGTTCCATTCCTACTTTTTATATAACATTCATGTGAATTTATATTTATCTTTTCTCTCTCTTTTCGTGTGTGTTTTTATATGATTAAGATTAATGCCGAAACGTCACATCTGTGTGCTCGTTAAGTAATCTTCTTTTTTTCTTCGTTAGCTTCTACCACCAAGATCGCCTCGTAATCCTGCTGAATTTACTCCTGTGGTCCTCGGTGTGTCCTGTGGTCCTCGAGAGGCCCACAAGAGATCCCCGAGAGGATCACAAGAGATTCAGGGTATCGCGGGGCTTGGGCTTGAATTCTTGGTGGGTCGCAGAAGCGGTATTGCGGTAACACCTTGGTTTTCGTTGCACCAGTATCTAGAGCTGGACTTTCTCACTGGAAAACCTCGACGTGGCTTGGATATCAGCATATCCTTGCCGGCTGAGAGGTGTTTGCCTATCCAGACTAGAGTTGGACTTTCTCACCGGAAAACCTCAGCGTGATTAGGATACGCATACATCCCCGTCAGGTGAGAGGTGGTTGCCTATCCAGACTAGAGTTGGACTTTCTCACCGGAAAACCTCAGCGTGATTAGGATACGCATACATCCCCGTCGGGTGAGAGGTGGTTGCCTATCCAGACTAGAGTTGGACTTTCTCACCGGAAAACCTCAGCGTGATTAGGATACGCATACATCCCCGTCGGGTGAGAGGTGGTTGCCTATCTAGACTACATTGGTCCAGTGTCTCCGACTTCAACATTTCGTGGTCGTAGCCGCTACCCTTCCTAGCTGTGACCAGGTTGGCGCTTTTGTCCAGGAGGACGAATCCTCGCTGCTAGTAAGTTTCACCACTGGGTTGAGCCGGTTTAGGCGTATTATCCCAGTGTGGGCGTGTTTAGGACGTGACCGACCTCTAGAGCGGAGTTACGGTGACATGAGTAGTCATCAAGTTTCACTCCTGGGTTAAGCCAGTTTAGGCATATTTCGCCAGTATGGGTGTATTATCGGTCGTGGCCGGCCTCTAGAGCAGAGGTGCCGTGCTATGAGTAGCTCTCGCCGCGAGACTACTGGACATACAGATTAAGCTTCACTTTAGCCTTCCCATCACCTTTTCACAACAGCGCCGCACGGCAACCCTGATTGCTTTATCGCATTTTCTTCATTGGCCGGAAGGAGTTTCACTCCACGCAGGCATCCGAAGAATCTCGCCAGCAGTGTCTTAGTTTAACCCCTGGGTTAAGCCGGTTCAGGCAATTCGCCATTATGAGTGCACATTATGAGGTGGCCGACCTCCAGAGCAGAGGTGCCGTGATTTGAGCAATCCTGACTTCGAGACTACTGATTACTACGCGTACTCCTTTCTTTCACCTTTTCCACAGTGGCGCCACGCGGCAACACCATTCGTACATTTCTTCACTGGCCGGGAGGAGCCCCACTCCCACGGCAGCTGAAGAATCTCCCCAGCAGCGGGTTTTTAATCTTCTTTGTTTTCTCTTATTCATATAAGTATCTTGTATATTTGTGAGAGTATTAGGATCACAACTTATTCATATAAGTGTCTTGCATGTTTGTCAGAGTACTAAGATGACAACTTTCTCATACAAGTGTCTTATGTGTTTGTGAGAGTATTAGGATGAGTTTTCATTCTCTCAGATGAGCTACCAAAAAGACTCTCATCTACCCGAAACGTCTGGTCTTCAGGCGCCAGATATTCGCCTTCGCCCCTTCTCCTGTCAGTTTGAACAGTTCCGCCACAAGAAGGCCAGGAGCTGGACTTGGCTATCAGAGGCTATTTGAGACGCACGCCTTGGAGACGTTTAATTGGAGCGGAGAGCGTATCCTCCACCCCACCTCCGGCTATGACAGTCCTTAGAACCTCTCGTTATGTAATAAAGCTGTTCCTACTTTTTTTCCTAGTTCATACATTTTGTTATCACAGCTTTACTGCAGTGGTTTCGTGTACAGTTATATACTAGTTGTGTGTAGTTATATACTTAACTGTGTCTACTTATACACTAATTATTCGTCTGTTACAACATTCAGAATATTCTGAAAAACAGCCCTTGTCATAGTAAAAGATGCAAACAAACAGCGACGACACGATGAAAAGAAAGCAGAAACAAATACACGCCGACATTAAATAACAGCTTGATTGTCTCGTTTCTGGACATCTCAGCGTGGAAATATGAAGCGGCAGCGTGCAGAAAACAGAGACTAGGTTTGTTATTGGGCTTGTCCTTTGTTACCCTGGGGTAGGCGATTCGGGAAGGGGGCGGGGCAGGGGAAGGATGTGAACTAGAAAGGAAGTGGAAGACTGAGAGGAATGAAGGGGTCACACTGATGAATGCAGTGTACGAGAATACAGGACGACACGGGACGTGGGACAAGATGGCACGTATTTTCTTTTTAGTTATCCGGGAGGTAGAACATTTCAAAGGTTTTGTTCTGTTTTTATATGATCATTGTGTGAGTTAACGTTTTTTTTTTTATTCCTTTATCGTACATGTTTTTGTCTTGTTTGAATGTTTGTGTATGATTAAGGTGTAAACAGAAACGGTACAAATGTGTTAAATAATAAAGCTGTTCCTCCTACATTTGTTTAAAAACGTCTAATATTTCAAAGGCGGAGTCTACAAGTGTCTTGTGTGTTTGTGATAGTACTGGGATGGCAACTTCTTCATATAAGTGTCTTGTGTATTTGTGAGAGTATTAGGATCACAACTTCCTCATATAAGTGTCTTGTGTGTTTGTGAGAGTACTAGGATGACAACTTCATCATATAAGTGTCTTGTGTATTTGTGAGAGTATTAGGATCACAACTTCCTCATATAAGTGTCTTGTGTGTTTGTGAGAGTACTAGGATGACAACTTCATCATATAAGTGTCTTGTGTATTTGTGAGAGTATTAGGATCACAACTTCCTCATATAAGTGTCTTGTGTGTTTGTGAGAGTACTAGGATGACAACTTCATCATATAAGTGTCTTGTGTATTTGTGAGAGTATTAGGATCACAACTTCCTCATATAAGTGTCTTGTGTTTGTGAGAGTACTAGGATGACAACTTCATCATATAAGTGTCTTGTGTATTTGTGAGAGTATTAGGATCACAACTTCCTCATATAAGTGTCTTGTGTGTTTGTGAGAGTACTAGGATGACAACTTCATCATATAAGTGTCTTGTGTATTGTGAGAGTATTAGGATCACAACTTCCTCATATAAGTGTCTTGTGTGTTGTGAGAGTACTAGGATGACAACTTCATCATATAAGTGTCTTGTGTATTTGTGAGAGTATTAGGATCACAACTTCCTCATATAAGTGTCTTGTGTGTTTGTGAGAGTACTAGGATGACAACTTCATCATATAAGTGTCTTGTGTATTTGTGAGAGTATTAGGATCACAACTTCCTCATATAAGTGTCTTGTGTGTTTGTGAGAGTATTAGGATGACAACTTCATCATATAAGTGTCTCGTGTGTTTGTGCAACAAGGATGTATTTTATCCTCTGACCTCTTCTTCCTCTATAACGAAAGGATTATGAGACACATTGAAAACATGCCTAGAATAACAGTGGAAGGATGTAACCTGAACAATCTAAGATATGCAGACGACACGGTCCTGACACCCCAAAGTGAAGAAGAGCTACAAGCTCGGTAAACAAAATCGTAGAAAAAAGGAGACGAGATAGGACTTAGTGTACATTAAAAGAAAAAAAAAGACATGGGCATCATATCCAAGAAAGAAACACCAGCAAAATGTAACATCAAAGTAAAAGGCACAGAACTAAAGCAAGTGGACAAATCCAAGTATTTAGTAACAATAATAACACAAGACGGAAGATGAGAAACCGAAATAAGGAGCAGAATAGCCCAGGCCAAGTCAGCATTTATTAAAATGAACAAAAAACCATCTCTCTCTCTCTCTCTCTCTCTCTCTCTCTTTCTCTCTCCCTCTGAACCTTAAGTGCCAAGGGCACATGGGTTTTCCACAAATGCCTGTCCTTCGCCTTTTTTTCTGCTCTTGCCCAGGTGAGCCCTCTATTGCTCAACATCCTCTCTGTTGTTATTTTCCATGCCTCTTTTGGTCTACCCTTACTTCTGTTCCCCTGTGGTGTCCATCTTAGTGCTATTTTTGGTAGTGAGTTGTCAGTCATTCGGAGCACATGTCCCAACCATCGCCAGCGTCTTTCCTCAATAATTGCTGTCAGTGGCTTCATCTGCATCTCTGCCAACAAGATGTTATTTCTTATGGTGTTTGGCCAAAATATTTTTCTAATTCTTCGTAAACATTTAGTCTGGAAAGAATTCAACTTGTTTTCTATGGTTTTGGTGATTTTCCAGCATTCACTTCCATAGAGTAGTACACTTAGAACATTACTCTTAAATATCCTGATTTTCGTATTCATGCTTAGTTTTTTTTTTATTTCCATATAGTCTGCAGTACTGCAAAAGCCTAACAAAAAACCATACTGTGCAATAAAGCTCTGTCGATGAATACCAAAAAGAGAGTTATTCTGTGCTACATCCAACCCGTGTTATATTATACGGATGTGAAGCATAGATGGCAACAGAGAACTCAAAACAAAAAAAATAATGCCAAGGACAGCCAAGAAAACAAATGAAGAAATTCTAACAGAGACTGGGTAAAAGAGAGAAGTTATGGCAAAATTCAGAACAGGACAGTCCAAATTTGTAGGACATGTTTTGAGAAGAGACAAACTGGAACACCTAGTGACAACAGGAAAACTGGAGGGAGAAAAAGGGACAGAAGAAGACACTGAAACGAGATACTTGACGGATGAAAAAAAAAAGTGACACGGAGCATGGTCTAAAGCAAAGTTTATAGAAAGAGCAAAGAACAGATTGTTGTTGAAATCAGTGAGGATCAAGGCCAGACTGGCATGGACCAGAGAGAGAGAGAGAGAGAGAGAGGGAGAGAGAGAGAGAGGGTTCATGCACGATTGTGATGACAGCTTCCACATAGAAGTACGTGCTTAATCTGTCACTAGTCCTCGCGATGCCTTAGCCCTCACAATGTCCAAGCCCTCAAAATGCCCAAGCCCTCAAAATGCCCAAGCCCTCAAAATGCCCAAGCCCTCACGATGCCCAATATGTCACGATGCCCAAGCCCTCACAATGGCCAAGCCCTCACGATGCCCTAGCCCTCACAATGCCCAAGCCGTTACGATGCCCTAGCCCTCACAATGCCCAAGCCGTCACGATGCCCTAGGCCTCAGAATGCCTAAGCCCTTACGATGCCAAGCCTTCACAATGCCTAAGCCGTTGCGATGCTCTAGCCCTCACAATGACCAAGCCCTCACACTGCCCTAGGCCTCACAATGCCCAAGCCCTCACGATACCCAAGCCTTCATGATGCCCTAGGCCTCAGAATGCCTAAGCCCTCATGATGCCAAACCTTCACGATGCCCTAGCCTCACAATGCCCAAGCCCTCACGATGCTTAAGCCGTCACGATGTCCTAGCCTCACAATGCCCAAGCCCTCACAATGCTTAAGCCGTCACGATGCCCTAGCCTCACAATGCCCAAGCCCTCACGATGCTTACGCCGTCACGATGCCCTAGCCCTCACAATGCCCAAGCCCTCACGATGCTTAAGCCGTCACGATGCCCTAGCTTTCACAATGCCCAAGCCCTCACGATGCTTAAGCCGTCACGATGCCCTAGCCCTCACAATGCCCAAGCCCTCACGATGCTTAAGCCGTCACGATGCCCTAGCCTCACAATGCCCAAGCCCTCACGATGCTTAAGCCGTCACGATGTCCTAGCCTCACAATGCCCAAGCCCTCACGATGCTTAAGCCGTCACGATGTCCTAGCCTCGCAATGCCCAAGCCCTCACGATGCTTAAGCCGTCACGATGTCCTAGCCTCACAATGCCCAAGCCCTCACGATGCTTAAGCCGTCACGATGCCCTAGCCTCACAATGCCCAAGCCCTCACGATGCTTAAGCCGTCGCGATGCCCTAGCCCTCACAATGCCCTAGCCCTCACAATGCTCAAGCCCTGACGATGCCCAAGCCCTCTCAGTGCCCAATCCCTGACAAGACTAAGCTGATTCCTGACCAGTTCTTTGATGTTGTCCACCACTAACGCACGTGGTTGCTTTCCCCTTTCTCTTTCTTGTCTCAGATCAGCTGATCGTAGCTAACGAATCCTTTCAAATAGATGTCCACCAGTTCTCTGTTTCAGGAGAAAGCCTCTTCTGACATATGCTTCTTCTGAAGAAAGTATTGCTGACAACACAACTGTGCTTTTGTCTCCAGCCCTGCAGGTAGTAATGACAACAATATCTAACAAGTCAACTTTGCCTCACAATGTGACATTCTTTGACATTAGTTATAGAAGAAAGAACAGGTGAGGACATTGTCCATTTGGGCAATCAGCGACCCACAGATGTCATGCTAGAGTCAGAGCTGGCAAACCACAGCTGCCCATCTCTCCGTTGGTACTACTAGTAATAGGCTTAGCCTGGCTAACGGGGCAGGGACTGCCATAGTCTCTAAGGTGGTGGAGTCTGGTAAAGAAGTATTGCACACCCCCTACTTTCTAGCTGCACTCATGGATTGAAAAAAAAACAGCCATCGTAACACGTTTCTTAGTCTAGCACGATGATGTGCCTCAACATCTTCGCCGCATCGGCTAGAAAGAGCAGAAGCTCACAGTTCCAAGAAGAAGAAGAAGTTTTGAAGTCTCTGCTTGGCGAAACCACGCAATGAGCACATCACTACTCTCTGCTGTACTACCCCTCGGCACAGTAAAAGGAGATGCCTCCACAGATACTTAACACCTTCTATTGCCTGGTCACACAGAGAACAACCACCCGGTGTTTTGTTTAACACTCACAGTTCTCTTTTCACCTTGACATACTTTTCTGTTTGATAATAAGAGAAATTGATCGTTGAACACAATATTGGTTTGTTTCATGTTTTTTTTTTCTTAATGACATGGACGCTGGTTATCTTCTTCATTCCTTATAAACAAATTTGATGACAAATATTTGTCTGTTTTTAATATATGGAAGATTCCTAACTGAGATAGATCTTCTCCTTTATATTTCTTCAGTCTGTTAAATCCTTCAAATTCTGGAATTTAGTTGTGCAACGGTATTATAGCGAATATGTCACGTGTCTGTGTTCCTGTCTGTCTGATCTGTCTGCGTGCCCGTGTATCTTCCGTCCTTCCTTCCTTCCTTCCTTCCTTCACCCCTATCTGGGGGCATGAGGACATCAACAAGGACTGTCCATTTATTTCTATCCTGGGCTGCTTTTTCTATCCATCTTCAGGTGTAGTCAATCTTTTTTGTATCCTTGCCACGTATTGGTCTGTCTGTCTGTTGACACATTTTCACGGTCTCTCTGTCTACTAAATTTGCTTGCCAAGATGTTTGTGTTAAATTTTATTTACAAACACCTAAACTACATTCGGTACCTTGTAGTAAAACATGCTAAAGTCCGTGGACGCTGACACATCAGGCCGTTGCTTTTAGCTCATGCCGACGTGCTGCTCTGAATCATAACAGCCTCATTTTGTGCGCATATTTAGATTATGTTTTTTTTTCTCTTTTTTTTCTTCTTGTTTTTCTTCTCCCCAGAACAAAGTTAATGAGCTTTTTCCTCTTCGCTCTCCAGGTCGGCCTAGTAAAATCAATAGACACCTGGAGCTTGATTTTAATGACGCGTTGCAGGTTGTGTCACAGTCACAGCCGTAAATCTGCGTGGAGAAAGAGGAAGTTTCAAGCGAGGAGAACATCGGAGAACATCGGAGAACATCCAGGCTTCGCCGAGGTCACGCCATGGCGGGTTATCAGTTAGACTGAACGGGCTTTAAGTTTAGGGTTGTTGGATTAGGGTTGTCATAATGTGAAACCTTGAGCTGGTGACATTCCCATAATGTGAAACCCTGAGCTGGTGACACTTCCATAATGTGAAGCCCTGAACTGGTGACACTACCATAATGTGAAACCCTGAACTGGTGACACTCGCATAAAATGAAACCCTGAAATGAGGACACCATCATATTGTGAAACCCTGAAATGAGGACACTCCCATATTGCGAAATCCGGAAAAGCGGGCATTTCTATATTATGATATCCTGAAATGAGGACTTCCCATATTGTGAAACATTGAAATGAGGACAGATTCATGTTGCGAAACCCCAAAATGAAGACTGCGGGTACCAACGGTGAGGTCCGATAGGGTCTCAGTCAGTTATGGTTCGCCAACTCTGACACTAGCATGTCAGCTGTGGGTCGATAACCCTGACACTGGCATGTCAGCTGTGGGTCGCCAACCCTGATACTAGCATGTCAGCTGTGGGTCGATAACCCTGACACTAGCATGTCAGCTGTGGGTCGATAACCCTGACACTAGCATGTCAGCTGTGTGTAGCTGACTGCCACACCACACATCACACACACGTACACCCACATACACAAAACTCTATTTCCAGAGTCTGAAGACCTAACTACAGGAACAATACTCTGCTAGGCACCTTTACTACTTCTTGAAGCCTTGTGACTTAATACATTACATTAAGCACGCAACTTCAAGCCATGTTCTTTAAACTTCCTTAGACGATAACTAATTTTTGTTCACTCCTTCAAGAATGTTTATTTTTCTACACGTATAAACTA
Organism: Achatina immaculata; assembly: GCA_009760885.1. Lineage (NCBI taxonomy): Eukaryota > Metazoa > Mollusca > Gastropoda > Stylommatophora > Achatinidae > Lissachatina > Lissachatina immaculata. The sequence continues at coordinate 31,051,216 of CM019719.1, read as the reverse complement.
TAAAGAGTAGAGTGTTTCACAAATTTAGGCAGCATGGTGGATAAATATGGGGGAAACGGAAAATGATGTTAAAGCTAGAATAACCAAGGCCAGGACAGCATTTATCCAACTTAACAAAATATGGTCAATTAAGAACATCAAAACAAGAACCAAACTTAGACTTTTCAGAAGAAACGCAAAGACTGTCCTACTATATGGTTCGGAGACATGGGTTATGACCAAGACAATACAACAGAGGATATAAACATTCATGAACAACTGCTTGAGGAGGGTTTTAAACATTAAATGGCAGGAAAAGATCAGGAACAAGAAGGTTTGGGAAAGGGCAGGACAAGAACCTATGAACCTACAAATCATGTTTAGGAAATGGAGGTGGATTGACCACACTCTGAGGAAACCGGACAACCAGCACAGCAAGACAGGCACTGACATTGAGTCCTCAAGGAAATAGAAAACGAGGAAGACCTAGACCTACTTGGAGAAGAGAAATTATGACAGTGCTCAGAGACAAGGGATACACATGGAAGGAAGCAGAGGATAATTCCAAGAACAAGGATAACTGGAGAGCCTTTATCCGTGGCCTATGCTCTCAAGGGAGTGAAAGAAGAAGAAGATGATGATGATGATGATGATGAACTATAGATTATCATGAACAGTAAACACACAAAAAGGCAAACACTGTTCACATGTGACTGAAAAGCTAAACTGGCTACTAATGAAGGCCAGAACTGGAAACTCCGATGCTAAAAATGTAATATGGGAAGCGTAAAACGCGCCGATGTCGAGTAGCCAAAGTCTACAATTCAGAATTTAACGTGATGCAGTTACCAATAGAGACAATCACCGGGGTACCGCCACAGTTAAGAAGCAAACCCCCCCCCCCCACCATCCCCCCCCCCAAAAAAGAAATGTATGCAATCAGTAATTTGTACCAATCCTCTTCTCTCCCCCCCCCCCCCCCAGGACATGTCCGTGTACGTAAGGGAGTATGATAACTCCGGATCCCAACATGAAAGGGAGGGGGGGGGAATGTACTCAGGAAATATTGATCTTGTTATACTATTTGTCTTATACCACGAGACGAGCAGTACAGGTAGCGGGAAAGGGGGGGGGGGGGGAAAGCTTAGTAAGCATAGCCTAGACGTCCGAGTGGCGGTTACTAGGTCACTGTATGCGCGAGAGAACCGTTCATGGGGTCTGCCTGTCTAAGGTAACAATAATGTGACAGAGAGGACATGAACGACGTACAACCAACATGGCGGTGGAAATGAGAATATATATTTGAATAAGTGTTGAAAGAATCGATAGCGACGCTGTCTCTCGATTTGAAGGCAGTGGGGTTTGTCCTAACTGTCGTCCCTTTCTAGTCGTCCCGGCTGTTAAAAAAAAATGGATACTCTGCGATTTGTGTTGAGTCAAATTGTCTCGATAAGAATTTTCAAGGGTGTCTCCGAGTAAATGAACTTTTGCTGAGACTTTCCGAGGCGGTCAAATCAGAGCACTGGTAAACTTGTCATAAATGGGTACACGAAAACTCTGTGGTTAATTAACCAGTCAAGTAACCAGCTAGTCACGCAGTCACCTAGCAAATCAATCACGCAGTCAGTCAGTCAGTCAACTAAACGATATCATCGCTGGAATTCTGTTTGTTAAGTTCAACGAACTGTGTCGGTTTCGTCATTCATTCATCTCGATATTGATTCGGTCCCATCTTTAGATGAAAGCGTCTAGTTAGCAAAGTTGCAAAAGTTACGCTTTGATTAAAGAGTGTCTAGTTAGCAAAGGTGCAAAAGTTACGCTTTGATTAAAGAGTGACTAGTTTAGCAAAGTGGCAGAAATGACGTGTAGGTTTCAAAAGATAGAATTAACGGAATGGCAGAACGGACAAGTTACCTGGAATACTTGTAGTTTAGTGAACAGAATGGTAAAATTAGACAAGACAGTTGAAGCCACGGAAGTATAAAATTGGACAAGACAGTTGAAGCCACGGAAGTATAAAATTAGACAAAACAGTTGAAGCCAGGAAGTAAAGTCTGACACGCGAAGTGATATGTTAGTTGAAAGTTTTCTTATTAACTATTTGACAGAAACCTCAGAATATCTGATGGGAGCCTAGAAGAGTGGAAGCCCAGAATAGTTATGTGTTTTGTGTGATTTAGCCAAGCGGAGAAGTTCATTATGTTTTCTCTAAATTGAATAAAATTGAAAGATAAAGATCACAGTGTCAAACAGCCTTGAGTGTCCAGAAAATAAAACTTCGTTCTTCTATACATCTTACACCTTACATTCTTCCCGTGCCGTTAAACGTCACATAGGGCCTGCATGATAGTTCGCCAAGATGTCCTGTCTTCGGCGAGTCTTTCAATCTCATCAAGGGATGTTATGCCCACTGAAGTGGCTTTTCTTAACAATGTCCTCTTTAGAATTTCACGTGGTCGACCTCTTTTTCTTCGGCCTGTTGTGTTCCATTTGATAGTATGTTTGGGAATTCTCTGCTTGTTTCTTCTCATCACATGACCGACATATGTCCATCTTCTTTTTCTGATCACCCATGAGACGGTTGTTTGCTCATCTGTCTTATCTTTGCGTTGTTATTGAATTCGTTCCACTTTATACAAAGTATTTTCCTAAGGCATACGTTTTCGAAAGAGTCTAATTTCTTGTGTATTGTTTTAGTTGTTTTCCAGTTTTCACGTGCATAAATGAGGGTGGATATTACATTTGAATTGAATAATCTTAACTTGGTTTCTGTGCTTATAACTTTTGAAGTTCTTCTTGTGAAGTTCTTCTATAGGTAGCGGGAAAGGGGGGGGGGGGGAAAGCTTAGTAAGCATAGCCTAGACGTCCGAGTGGCGGTTACTAGGTCACTGTATGCGCGAGAGAACCGTTCATGGGGTCTGCCTGTCTAAGGTAACAATAATGTGACAGAGAGGACATGAACGACGTACAACCAACATGGCGGTGGAAATGAGAATATATATTTGAATAAGTGTTGAAAGAATCGATAGCGACGCTGTCTCTCGATTTGAAGGCAGTGGGGTTTGTCCTAACTGTCGTCCCTTTCTAGTCGTCCCGGCTGTTAAAAAAAAATGGATACTCTGCGATTTGTGTTGAGTCAAATTGTCTCGATAAGAATTTTCAAGGGTGTCTCCGAGTAAATGAACTTTTGCTGAGACTTTCCGAGGCGGTCAAATCAGAGCACTGGTAAACTTGTCATAAATGGGTACACGAAAACTCTGTGGTTAATTAACCAGTCAAGTAACCAGCTAGTCACGCAGTCACCTAGCAAATCAATCACGCAGTCAGTCAGTCAGTCAACTAAACGATATCATCGCTGGAATTCTGTTTGTTAAGTTCAACGAACTGTGTCGGTTTCGTCATTCATTCATCTCGATATTGATTCGGTCCCATCTTTAGATGAAAGCGTCTAGTTAGCAAAGTTGCAAAAGTTACGCTTTGATTAAAGAGTGTCTAGTTAGCAAAGGTGCAAAAGTTACGCTTTGATTAAAGAGTGACTAGTTTAGCAAAGTGGCAGAAATGACGTGTAGGTTTCAAAAGATAGAATTAACGGAATGGCAGAACGGACAAGTTACCTGGAATACTTGTAGTTTAGTGAACAGAATGGTAAAATTAGACAAGACAGTTGAAGCCACGGAAGTATAAAATTGGACAAGACAGTTGAAGCCACGGAAGTATAAAATTAGACAAAACAGTTGAAGCCAGGAAGTAAAGTCTGACACGCGAAGTGATATGTTAGTTGAAAGTTTTCTTATTAACTATTTGACAGAAACCTCAGAATATCTGATGGGAGCCTAGAAGAGTGGAAGCCCAGAATAGTTATGTGTTTTGTGTGATTTAGCCAAGCGGAGAAGTTCATTATGTTTTCTCTAAATTGAATAAAATTGAAAGATAAAGATCACAGTGTCAAACAGCCTTGAGTGTCCAGAAAATAAAACTTCGTTCTTCTATACATCTTACACCTTACATTCTTCCCGTGCCGTTAAACGTCACATAGGGCCTGCATGATAGTTCGCCAAGATGTCCTGTCTTCGGCGAGTCTTTCAATCTCATCAAGGGATGTTATGCCCACTGAAGTGGCTTTTCTTAACAATGTCCTCTTTAGAATTTCACGTGGTCGACCTCTTTTTCTTCGGCCTGTTGTGTTCCATTTGATAGTATGTTTGGGAATTCTCTGCTTGTTTCTTCTCATCACATGACCGACATATGTCCATCTTCTTTTTCTGATCACCCATGAGACGGTTGTTTGCTCATCTGTCTTATCTTTGCGTTGTTATTGAATTCGTTCCACTTTATACAAAGTATTTTCCTAAGGCATACGTTTTCGAAAGAGTCTAATTTCTTGTGTATTGTTTTAGTTGTTTTCCAGTTTTCACGTGCATAAATGAGGGTGGATATTACATTTGAATTGAATAATCTTAACTTGGTTTCTGTGCTTATAACTTTTGAAGTTCTTCTTGTGAAGTTCTTCTATAGTTACTGACAAAATAATTTCAAATTGTGAAGCTAAGTTTACTTTTTCATATATTTTCGTCATTAAAACCTACAGGACTGGAATTAAAAATAGAATTCTGTTGTCAAGAGCACTATCTTCAAATGGAAGATCTGTCAGGAGAGTCGCTTCCCTGAAACTGGAACAGGCCATCTTCTAGGAACAGGACAGGAGAGTGTTGTTACTGGAACAGGCCAGCTTCTAGGACCAGAGCAGGAGAGTGCTGTTACTGGAACAGGCCAGCTTCTAGGACCAGAGCAGGAGAGTGCTGTTACTGGAACAGGCCAGCTTCTAGGACCAGAGCAGGAGAGTGCTGTTACTGGAACAGGCCAGCTTCTAGGACCAGAGCAGGAGAGTGCTGTTACTGGAACAGGCCAGCTTCTAGGAACAGGGCAGGAGAGTGTTGTTACTGGAACAGGCCAGCTTCTAGGAACAGGGCAGGAGAGTGTTGTTACTGGAACAGGCCAGCTTCTAGGAACAGGGCAGGAGAGTGCTGTTACTGGAACAGGCCAGCTTCTAGGACCAGAGCAGGAGAGTGCTGTTACTGGAACAGGCCAGCTTCTAGGACCAGAGCAGGAGAGTGCTGTTACTGGAACAGGCCAGCTTCTAGGACCAGAGCAGAAGAGTGCTGTTACTGGAACAGACCAGCTTCTAGGACCAGAGCAGGAGAGTGTTGTTACTGGAACAGGCCAGCTTCTAGGAACAGGACATGAGAGTGTTGTTACTGGAACAGGGCAGCTTCTAGGAACAGGGCATGAGAGTAACAGGTCAGCTTCTAGGAACAGGGCAGGAGAGTGTTGTTACTGGAACAGGGCAGCTTCTAGGAACAGGGCAGGAGAGTGTCGTTACTGGAACAGGCCAACTTCTAGGAACAGGGCAGGAGAGTGTTGTTACTGGAACAGGCCAACTTCTAGGAACAGGGCAGGAGAGTGTTGTTACTGGAACAGGCCAACTTCTAGGAACAGGGCAGGAGAGTGTTGTTACTGGAACAGGCCAACTTCTAGGAACAGGGCAGGAGAGTGCTGTTACTGGAACAGGCCAGCTTCTAGGAACATGGCAGGAGAGTGCTGTTACTGGAACAGGCCAGCAGAGTGTTGTTACTGGAACAGGCCAGCTTCTAGGAACAGGGCAGGAGAGTGTTGTTACTGGAACAGGCCAGCTTCTAGGAACATGGCAGGAGAGTGCTGTTACTGGAACAGGCCAGCAGAGTGTTGTTACTGGAACAGGCCAGCTTCTAGGAACAGGGGAGGAGAGTGTTGTTACTGGAACAGGCCAGCTTCTAGGAACAGGGGAGGAGAGTGAGTGTTGTTACTGGAACAGGCCAGCTTCTAGGAACAGGGCATGAGAGTGTTGTTACTGGAACAGGCCAGCTTCTAGGAACAGGGGAGGAGAGTGTTGTTACTGGAACAGACCAGCTTCTAAGAACAGGGCATGAGAGTGCTGTTACTGGAACAGATGTATTTCAAGGTAAAATATTTGTTTCTCAAAAAAAAAAAAAAAAGTATATTCTGAAATGTACTGTTTACAGGACAGCAACATGAAGGCGCTTCAAATAATGGATAAGTTGCCCAAATCGGAAAGCCCAAGCGAGCAATGTTTCTATGACGTCTGGAATGAAAAGATGTAGTTGAATTTTGTGTAATTTTATGCGTACAGTGAAGGAAGAGGATATAATAGTTTTTAAAAAAAAGAAAGATCAAGGTGAAGATGACTGCAAGACATTGTTGATAACCTGGGAATCAAGGCATCAGCATCAGGCATCTTGCTTATAACCAAGAGGCCTATCGGAGAGTTGTTAGGAAGGCAAAGTTCTATAATGGACATGCAAATGACTGACTGACTGACTGACAGTGGCAGTGACAGTGCAAGACAGATGCCATATCCTTTTCTTTTTTTAAGCAGAAAGACAATAAGTGTGTTATATTATACATGTAAAATTAGTATCAAAGACCGTTAATCTACAGCAAGATAATCGAATTATCTTTAGATTAGAAGAGTATATGAACTTTTATTTGCGTTAAAAGTCTCGATCATTCGGAAAAGACGCGATACAGGAGTCTTGACAGAGGGAAACCAAGCCTTCACGCAGCAAGGGACACAACCGAACAATTTGTTGCTATTAGTGCATTACTCGATTCTTTCCCGTGTCTGTAGATTACCCTACCCTATCAGGGAAATGTGCCGTGCTAGATAGCTTTGGTGATCATCACCATCTTAAGCGGTCTTTGGTGTGTCTGATTAATTCAGATGCTTCTCTTTTTCCATAACACTTGGTCAGTCCATGAGATTTTTTTTCTCTTGGCTTTCTCTCTTTCCTTTTCCCTTGAGTTCTCACAGTCATTACTTGGTTCTCCAACTTTTGTCCTTTGGTGACATGTCCAAAAAAATTTTGTCTTTTTCTTATTATTTTAACTAGTTCTTGTTGTAGTGAAATTTCTTTGAGGACCTCTTCATGTGTTTTTCTGTCTGTCCAGAATATTTGTTGCATCTTTTGCCAAAAGAGCAGCTCTATTCCTTCAATTTTCTTTGTCATCTATTTGTTGAGTGTCCAAGTTTCATAACAATATAGCAATACTGGGTCTACATAGGACTGTAATACTACGTTCCCCATTTTCAGGGACATCTCCTTATTTATTAGTATCTTCTTCGTATATGAAAAGTTGACTGAGCTTTACCTATTCGTGATTTTATTTCATTTGTGAAATTGTCTGTTCTAGTTGTATAAACTAATGGAAAAGTAGGAACAGCTTTATTACTTAACGAGCACACAGTTGTGACATTTCGGTGTGAACCTTAATCATAAAAACACACACACACACACACACGCGCGCGCGCGCACACACACACACACAGAGGTCGAATAAATAAGAGTGAGATGATAAAATATAAAGTCGCATGAATGCTATGTACAAAAATAGGAATGGAAAAAAATTAGAATAAAATATAATGAATGGAGCACTTAGCTGTGCCTTGCAAGAAGCTGTGACTTATAAGAAGTTGTGTTCAGAAGTGCGCATGGAGGAGCGTAGGGAATGTTTAAATGGAGACTTGTGATGTGTGATAGGTTGGTCGTAGATAAGGACGGACAGGGGGTGTGTGGAAAGGGGAGAGAGTGATACAATGGTAATCTGACCGGGAGAAGGTGGAATCGGTGACTATAGGTGGGGGAGAGGGGTTGTAATCTGATGCTGTGAGGATGTTCTGAACCATATGTTACAAGTGAGAAAGGAGTGGAAGTTAGTGCATAGAGATTATGATAGTGGAAGAGGGGAATGTTAGATGTAGCTGGATTGTGAGTTCAAACCATGTAGTTCCTACGTTTCATATTCCTGAATGTAGTGGTTCTCAAGCGCTAGACGGCTTCTATCATCAGCGTGACATTGTTTGGTGGGTGTTACCAGAAAAACAGGTTTGCCTCTGTGGTTGGGGGTCATTGAAATTATTAGGGACTGGTTTCGAAGCATACTGTGTTATATTATACATGTAAAATTAGTATCAAAGACCGTTAATCTACAGCAAGATAATCGAATTATCTTTAGATTAGAAGAGTATATGAACTTTTATTTGCGTTAAAAGTCTCGATCATTCGGAAAAGACGCGATACAGGAGTCTTGACAGAGGGAAACCAAGCCTTCACGCAGCAAGGGACACAACCGAACAATTTGTTGCTATTAGTGCATTACTCGATTCTTTCCCGTGTCTGTAGATTACCCTACCCTATCAGGGAAATGTGCCGTGCTAGATAGCTTTGGTGATCATCACCATCTTAAGCGGTCTTTGGTGTGTCTGATTAATTCAGATGCTTCTCTTTTTCCATAACACTTGGTCAGTCCATGAGATTTTTTTTCTCTTGGCTTTCTCTCTTTCCTTTTCCCTTGAGTTCTCACAGTCATTACTTGGTTCTCCAACTTTTGTCCTTTGGTGACATGTCCAAAAAAATTTTGTCTTTTTCTTATTATTTTAACTAGTTCTTGTTGTAGTGAAATTTCTTTGAGGACCTCTTCATGTGTTTTTCTGTCTGTCCAGAATATTTGTTGCATCTTTTGCCAAAAGAGCAGCTCTATTCCTTCAATTTTCTTTGTCATCTATTTGTTGAGTGTCCAAGTTTCATAACAATATAGCAATACTGGGTCTACATAGGACTGTAATACTACGTTCCCCATTTTCAGGGACATCTCCTTATTTATTAGTATCTTCTTCGTATATGAAAAGTTGACTGAGCTTTACCTATTCGTGATTTTATTTCATTTGTGAAATTGTCTGTTCTAGTTGTATAAACTAATGGAAAAGTAGGAACAGCTTTATTACTTAACGAGCACACAGTTGTGACATTTCGGTGTGAACCTTAATCATAAAAACACACACACACACACACACGCGCGCGCGCGCACACACACACACAGAGGTCGAATAAATAAGAGTGAGATGATAAAATATAAAGTCGCATGAATGCTATGTACAAAAATAGGAATGGAAAAAAATTAGAATAAAATATAATGAATGGAGCACTTAGCTGTGCCTTGCAAGAAGCTGTGACTTATAAGAAGTTGTGTTCAGAAGTGCGCATGGAGGAGCGTAGGGAATGTTTAAATGGAGACTTGTGATGTGTGATAGGTTGGTCGTAGATAAGGACGGACAGGGGGTGTGTGGAAAGGGGAGAGAGTGATACAATGGTAATCTGACCGGGAGAAGGTGGAATCGGTGACTATAGGTGGGGGAGAGGGGTTGTAATCTGATGCTGTGAGGATGTTCTGAACCATATGTTACAAGTGAGAAAGGAGTGGAAGTTAGTGCATAGAGATTATGATAGTGGAAGAGGGGAATGTTAGATGTAGCTGGATTGTGAGTTCAAACCATGTAGTTCCTACGTTTCATATTCCTGAATGTAGTGGTTCTCAAGCGCTAGACGGCTTCTATCATCAGCGTGACATTGTTTGGTGGGTGTTACCAGAAAAACAGGTTTGCCTCTGTGGTTGGGGGTCATTGAAATTATTAGGGACTGGTTTCGAAGCATACTGGGTGATATTATACAGATGTTTTTGTATGCGATCACCTAATTTGAGACCAGTTTCACCAATATAAATTACCCTGCATCTTTTGCATACAGTGGCATACATCACATTGCGGGACTCGCGTGTGAATCCCTCACGGAGAATGAGGATAGTTTTGGGAAATGTGATCTTTTTCGTTTCCCAAACTACAGGGCAGGTAACACAGCGAGGGCGGTTATATTTTCTGGTGCCAACATATGCAAGATTCCGCTACAAATTCTTTGTTCTAGATTCTGGTGAGATCGGCAGTTTGAATCTGATCTCAGACATCCAGCCTCAGAGAATATGGCTATTTCTGCAACTGGGGAAGTAAATGCGGCTAGGCTAGATGCTGGTAACATCATTCTCTGGCGTGTCAAAGGCTAGATGCTGGTAACATCATTCTCTGGTGTGTCACAGGTTAGATGCTGGTAACATCATTCTCTGGCGTGTCAAAGGCTAGATGCTGGTAACATCATTCTCTGGTGTGTCAAAGGCTAGATGCTGGCAACATCATTCTCTAGCGTGTCCGACAGGTTAAAGGACTTGCAGGATTTAACGATGTTTAATCACGAGTTTGATAATAGGGCTAGTTTTATATTTCAGACTCCATGTATGCCTTATGAAGTCTGAAACATAAAACTAGCCCCAAACACTAACGGCATCTACTCGCGATTAAACATGTATGCCTGTATAAAACGGGCATTGATTGGGTACATGAGACCCAACTGGAAGATCTTGATTTCGCAGATGACATAACTCTTGTCGGTGACAATGTGAAATCAATGCAAGAAAAAAAAAACAGATACCCTGTCTTCAATGCCATCTCCTTGTCACCCCTGACACATCCTTAATGCCCACAAACATCTTTTATTCCACCCGTATCAGCTGGTTCTGATACCCTTTGCCTTTCCCTCAGCTTTCCCTGCATCTTCTCAACTCTCCCGGGGCGAGAGGGGTGGAGGAAGGGGGCGGTATTGTCCAGGTTGAGAATCACTGGTATAAGAAACGCATCTACAGATGGGCGATGTAAGTGATTTATAACTATCTACTAGGCAATTTCCGTATAATTTGAACAGCAAAATGCGCTTCATTTTGTCTCTGCATATCTCTCATCAAGATAAATTGTGCTAACACTGTAAAGTGTATTGGCAAACACTCAAACCTCGGGCGCCTCTACTCCCAGAAAGAAACTCAAACAATTGTCCCTCTTCGCACGTGCTCGTCAGTTCCTGTGAATCCCTTGTAGCACGCACCCGCTCTGTTTGTAAGTCTCTATGGTGCACGTAAGGCGTCCTGCATGCGGCCTACCAGCCTGCACTACGTGAGCCTCCATATAAATTAATCATCATACAAATGACTATCGATTACCTGGTCGATCTCTGATGCGTTTTGTACAATGGGTTGGTGCTACTTTACACCCTTTCCGGGCAAAATTTCAGTAGATAGGTGTGGCAATGCACTGATGTTAGAGTGTTACTCTTCCAGGAAACTGAACACACTCGAATGACAACGAGACTTGACTGTTTCAAGTAGCAAAACAATGAATAAAGTTTCTATTACAACAAAAACAAGAAGTTTCAGATCTTGTATATTCATCATTACCGCATATAGGGGATGAAAACGCAGTCGAAGGCAATGGTCGACGACTCATTATTGACTGCTAGCGTCATGGTGGCCAAATAATTGTCGACCAAGACCATGACTCATCTCTCCGATGGCGCCCCCTTGAATAACCTGGATAATAGAGAAAGGATTGTCCCTAGAGTCGACATGGCGGTGGAAGTGTGGCATCTCCATGCTGTTTAGCCATACCCAGGATCTACAAAAATAGCCGTCGTATCCCAGTCCCCGTTGGACACAGTGCTATGTTTCAACCTCTTCACCGCATCGGCCGCAAAGAAAACCCTGCCGTAGTTCCAGGGAGACAGAACAACAACGACAATAACAGCAGCAGCATCACTTACCAATCATCATCATCCTGCTGCTCTAAGGCACAAACGATAGCTCTCCATCCAACCTAATTCTGAACCTCATTTTTCTGTCATCATTCCTAACTTTGGACCTGTTCTTCGAGGGCTTGATTCTTTTTGTTCCTAAGTCTGTTCTTTTTCACTTTCTTATCTTATATCCTTCCCGTGCCGTTAAACGTCACATAGGTCTCGCAAAGTAGTTTGCCAATTTTTCCTGTTTTTGGCGAGTCTTTCAACCTCATCAAAGGATTTTATGCCTGTTAATTTGGCCTCTCTTAACAATTCAGAGTTTCACGCGGTCTGCCTCTTTTTCTTTGGCCAGCTGTGTTCCACTTGATAGCTTGTTTTGGGATTCTCTAGCGTGTCCGACAGGTTAAAGGACTTGCAGGATTTAACGATGTTTAATCACGAGTTTGATAATAGGGCTAGTTTTATATTTCAGACTCCATGTATGCCTTATGAAGTCTGAAACATAAAACTAGCCCCAAACACTAACGGCATCTACTCGCGATTAAACATGTATGCCTGTATAAAACGGGCATTGATTGGGTACATGAGACCCAACTGGAAGATCTTGATTTCGCAGATGACATAACTCTTGTCGGTGACAATGTGAAATCAATGCAAGAAAAAAAAAACAGATACCCTGTCTTCAATGCCATCTCCTTGTCACCCCTGACACATCCTTAATGCCCACAAACATCTTTTATTCCACCCGTATCAGCTGGTTCTGATACCCTTTGCCTTTCCCTCAGCTTTCCCTGCATCTTCTCAACTCTCCCGGGGCGAGAGGGGTGGAGGAAGGGGGCGGTATTGTCCAGGTTGAGAATCACTGGTATAAGAAACGCATCTACAGATGGGCGATGTAAGTGATTTATAACTATCTACTAGGCAATTTCCGTATAATTTGAACAGCAAAATGCGCTTCATTTTGTCTCTGCATATCTCTCATCAAGATAAATTGTGCTAACACTGTAAAGTGTATTGGCAAACACTCAAACCTCGGGCGCCTCTACTCCCAGAAAGAAACTCAAACAATTGTCCCTCTTCGCACGTGCTCGTCAGTTCCTGTGAATCCCTTGTAGCACGCACCCGCTCTGTTTGTAAGTCTCTATGGTGCACGTAAGGCGTCCTGCATGCGGCCTACCAGCCTGCACTACGTGAGCCTCCATATAAATTAATCATCATACAAATGACTATCGATTACCTGGTCGATCTCTGATGCGTTTTGTACAATGGGTTGGTGCTACTTTACACCCTTTCCGGGCAAAATTTCAGTAGATAGGTGTGGCAATGCACTGATGTTAGAGTGTTACTCTTCCAGGAAACTGAACACACTCGAATGACAACGAGACTTGACTGTTTCAAGTAGCAAAACAATGAATAAAGTTTCTATTACAACAAAAACAAGAAGTTTCAGATCTTGTATATTCATCATTACCGCATATAGGGGATGAAAACGCAGTCGAAGGCAATGGTCGACGACTCATTATTGACTGCTAGCGTCATGGTGGCCAAATAATTGTCGACCAAGACCATGACTCATCTCTCCGATGGCGCCCCCTTGAATAACCTGGATAATAGAGAAAGGATTGTCCCTAGAGTCGACATGGCGGTGGAAGTGTGGCATCTCCATGCTGTTTAGCCATACCCAGGATCTACAAAAATAGCCGTCGTATCCCAGTCCCCGTTGGACACAGTGCTATGTTTCAACCTCTTCACCGCATCGGCCGCAAAGAAAACCCTGCCGTAGTTCCAGGGAGACAGAACAACAACGACAATAACAGCAGCAGCATCACTTACCAATCATCATCATCCTGCTGCTCTAAGGCACAAACGATAGCTCTCCATCCAACCTAATTCTGAACCTCATTTTTCTGTCATCATTCCTAACTTTGGACCTGTTCTTCGAGGGCTTGATTCTTTTTGTTCCTAAGTCTGTTCTTTTTCACTTTCTTATCTTATATCCTTCCCGTGCCGTTAAACGTCACATAGGTCTCGCAAAGTAGTTTGCCAATTTTTCCTGTTTTTGGCGAGTCTTTCAACCTCATCAAAGGATTTTATGCCTGTTAATTTGGCCTCTCTTAACAATTCAGAGTTTCACGCGGTCTGCCTCTTTTTCTTTGGCCAGCTGTGTTCCACTTGATAGCTTGTTTTGGGATTCTCTGATCATTTCTTCTCATCAAGTGACCAACATCTGTCCATCTCCTTTTCCTGATCACCCATGAGACTGGTTGTTGTCCAGTCATCTGTCTTATTTTGCATTGTTCTTGAATTCATTCCACTTGATGCCGAGTATTTTCCTTATGCATTTGTTTTCAAAAGAGTCTAATTTGTTGTCTATTTCTTTAGTTGTTTTCCAGCTTTCACATGCATAAATGAGGGTGGATATTACATTTGAATTGAATAGTCTTAACTTGGTTTTTGTGCTTATAACTTTTGAATTCCATATGTTCTCAAGATTCTTGAAGAGTGATGCTGCTTTTGCAATTCTGATCCTAACTTCCTTTCTAGTGTCACCATCCTGGTCTATGTAGCTGTAAAGGTATGCAAATTGATTGACTTCTTCAACATCTGTCCCTTCTATGTGTATTTTTCCATTTTGATGAATGTGAATTTTCATTATTTTTGTTTTGTCCTTGTTAATTTCAAGTCCTATTTTGCTAGCCATTGAAGACAGGCTATCTGTTTTTTCTTGCATGGAATTCACATTATTACTGATAAGAGTTATGTCATCAGCAAAATCAAGATATTCAAGTTGGTCCCATGTACCTAGTCAATACCTGTGTTAACTGTGCAGCATTTTTTCATTATGAAGCCTTTCACTCTGCCCCTGTGGAATTAGGTCCCATGCTTGTCTTCCTTGTCTGTTCTTTTCATACACAAACCATGTCAAAATCATTTCCTAAAAAAATATCATCCCATTATTTACGCCTATATTAAATTAAATTGTATTTCTTATTCCAGCTTCACAAGTGAGTTTTATAATCTCCTAATTGCTTTGTTATTAGACATCTCTGAGCTACTCTGTGTGTTCTTATTAGTTGTTTATTTCTTCCCATCAACATAAATGATTAACTCTATCACTGACAATTAATTTTTATACCCCGCCAGAACATATTCTGGCAAGAAATTTTAGTAAGGGGTTCTAGTCAGTCAGTTAGTCATTTCCATGTTCCTTGCGGAACTTTGCCTCCCTAACAGATATCCTGTAGGCCTATCGGTTTGTAAGCAAGATGCCCTGCTGCTGATGCATACATTTGCAGATTATCAACGATGTCTTGCAGTCATCTTCCCCTTGGTCTTTCTCTCTTTCTTTTTCCCATAATGTATCCTTCCAAGACGGTCTTCTCTAAATTCTCATGACGTTTAATATGTTCAAGATATTTAAGTTTTCTCTGTTTAATCCTCTTTAATCCTGGTCAGTCTGTTACATATTTCAACCTGCATCTATACATCATGTTCCAGGACGTTGCTAAGAAAACTGTTAAACACTGCGTGTAAAAGATACAGCGATGTCTTGCAGCCATCTTCGCCTTGGTCTTCCTCTCTTTCTTTTCCCCATTATGTACCCTTCCAAGACGTAAGAGGTTACTCAGTTTAAAAATATGGGTTGAGTTAAAAATGTGCTACTTTTCATTTCATTTAGACTCTGCTTAAATATCGCACGGAGCTTTCATGTGCATGAATATATAAGATCTACCACCACTAGCAGTGCTATTTTCTAGGGAAAGAGTTACTCCTGAAGAGCATATTATACGATCTGAATTTAAAGACAGCGCAGTTTCTTTGTTTCCTAACGTGACTTCTATGAATCTTTGCTCGGTTAGCTTTCCTATCATTTATCCAAATATTTGTTTGGTATTAGCTAAGCGGACGCAGATAAGACACAGTACTCAACCGGAGTAAGACGGTGGTCAACATCCCATAGATGACTGCTTGAGTCATGGTTGGTGAAACACAGGTGACCAAGGCCGTATTCTATTTCACGTGGGGCCCGTGATAACAGACAGATGTCTGGCCGAGTGAATATGGGATTGAAACGGAAAGGGGAACCTACTCCTAAAAAGGTATGCCAAGCCGAGGTTAGATGAGTCAGGTCGAAAGGCGCAGTTATCACAACCAGACTAAAAACTGACATAAAACACTCGACGTCATTCTGATGGCGAAAAAAAATGTATTCACTTTGCGATCAGTTAATTACAAAATGGAGTGTATTTTTTATGAACAGATGATCGATTAATTATTCAGACACAACATATGGAAATAAAAAGAAGAGATATGTCGTTGTGGACAATCATCATCATCATTTCCTTTCACTCCCGTGAGAGCACAGGCCACGGATAAAGGCTCTCCGGTCATCACTGTTCTTAGAATTATTCTGTGCTTCCTTCCATGTGTATCCCTTGTCTCTGAGCTCTGTTTTGTGGACAGTGGAAAGAAATAAATATTTTTATTCTCATTCATAACCTGACAATATGGAAGTTTCATACTTTTGATTTCTGAGTTTCTGACACCACCAAAACGCTCATAACATTAACAAAATACTCAGAGCATTAACAAAATACTCATAGAACCTTCGCTGTTGGCGAGATTCTTCAGCTGCCGTGCGTGGAGCGGTGCTCCTCCCGGCCAGTGAAGAAAGGTGCAAATGGGGTTGCCGCGCAGCATCACTGCAGAAAAGGTGCTAGAAAGGATAAAGCGAAGCAAACAGTCAAATCACGGCACCTCTAGTATGGAGGTCGGCCACGTCCTGAGTGCAGTCATATCGGGTGGAATGCATGAACCGGCTTGTCCTAGAGGTTAAGACACTGCTGGCGAGACTCTTCGAATGCCGCGCGTGGAGTGAAGCTACTCCCGGTCAAGGAAGAAAATACGGAAAAGAAATAAAGGTTGCTGTGTGGTGCCGATGTGAAAAGATGATGGAAAGGATAAAGTGAAGTTAATCGGTATGTCCAGTAGTATCGCTGCGAGAGCTACATATACCACGGCGCCTCTGCTCTAGAGGCCGGCCACGTCCGAAATACACCTACACTGGTGAAATATGCCTAAACCGGCACACACCAGGGGTGGAACTTGATGGCTAGACATGTCATGCCACCTCCGCTCTAGAGGTCGGTCACGCCTGATATACACCCATACTGGTGAATTATGCCTAAACCGGCTCACACCAGGGGTGAATCTTGAAGGCTACGCATGGCACAGTACCTCTTCTCTAGAGGTCGGTCACGTCCCAAACACGCCCATGCTGGGATAATATGCCTAAACCAGCTCAATCCAGGGGTGGAAGTCACTAGTGGCGAGGATTCGTCCTCCTGGACAAAAGCTCCTTCCTGGTCACAGCTAGGAAGGGTAACGGCCACGACCGCAAAATGCTGAAGTCGGAGACACTGGACCAGGGCAGTCTAGATAGGCAATCACCTCTCACCCGGCGGGGATGTTTACGTATCCTAATCATGCTGAGGTTTTTCGGTGAGAAAGTCCAGCTCTGGACTAGATGGGCAACCACCTCTCACCCGGTGGTTATACACAGGTATCTTAAAACACGTCGAGGTTTTCCGGTGAGAAGGTCCAACTCTGGCCTGGGTGGGCTACCGCCTCTCACCCAGCGGGGATGCACTGATATCCTAAACACGTCGATGTCTTCCGGTGAGAAAGTCCAACTCTAGACTAAACTGATGCAACGAAAACCACGGTGTCACGCAATCCGCTTCAGAGACCCACCAAGAATACAGGCTAAAGCCCTGCGATACTCTGAACCCCTTGTGGTCCTCTCGGGGATCTCGTGTGGTCCTTTCGGGGACCACACAGGAGACCACGGGACCTAACGAGGGCCACAGGCGTAAATTCAGTAGGATCACAGTGCGGTTTTGGTGGTAGATGCGAACGAAGAAGAAGAAGAAGAAGACTCATAGAACCAGAGCATTAACAAAATACTCAGAGCATTAACAAAATACTCATAGAGCCATCAAAATACTCAGAGCATTAACAAAATACTCATAGAACCATCAAAACACTCAGAGCATTAACAAAATACTCATAGAACCATCAAAACACTCAGAGCATTAACAAAATACTCATAGAACCATAAAACACTCAGAGCATTAACAAAACACTCAGAGCATTAACAAAATACTCAGAACATTAAGAAAATACTCATAGAGCCATCAAAATACTCAGAGCATTAACAAAATACTCATAGAACCATCAAAACACTCAGAGCATTAACAAAACAGTCAGAGCATTAACAAAACACTCAAAGCATTAACAAAATACTCATAGAACCATCAAAACACTCAGAGCATTAACAAAACACTCAGAGCATTAACAAAATACTCATAGAACCATCAAAGCACTGAGAGCATTAACAAAATACTCATAGAACCATCAAAACACTCAGAGCATTACCAAAAATACTCAGAGCATTAAAAAAATAATCAGAGCACCAGCAAAACACTCAGAACATTAACAAAATACTCATAGAACCATCAAAACACTCAGAGCATTAACAAAACACTCAGAATATTAACAAAATACTCATAGAACCATCAAAACACTCAGAGCATTACCAAAAACACTCAGAGCATTAAAAAAATACTCAGAGCATTAAAAAAATACTCAGAGCACCAGCAAAACACTCAGAACATTAACAAAATACTCAGAGCACCAGCAAAACACTCAGAGCAGTAACAAAACACTCAGAGCAGTAACAAAACACTCAGAGCAGTAACAAAACACTCAGAGCAGTAACAAAACACTCAGAGCAGTAACAAAACACTCAGAGCAGTAACAAAACACTCAGAGCAGTAACAAAACACTCACAGCAGTAACAAAACACGCGTAGCACCACCGAAACCCTCCGAGTCCCACCAGAGACATACAAAAAATATTACCACCAGTGGTACACACAACCCCCCCCCCCCCCCCCCAAAAAAAAAAAAAACAAACAAAACAAAACAAAACATTCTGACAGTTTGAAAATGTGTCTGATTTTTTATACTTTCTCATTTTCAGTGTCAAATTACAAATATAAAATGGAAACATGGAAGCACCCCCTCCCCTCCCCACCCCTTTTCTATAACTCGGTTCTCGCCTGCTGATCAAGTAGTTTGTTTCAAATGCCAAACTATGTAGCCAGTCCCGCACAAATTATGGGTCCCGTATGGGAATATTCGTGCGCTGAGCCGTAGAAAGTTTCCACTTATCTTTTCATTATGCCAGGTGAATTAAATGTTTACGAAGTATTAGAAAAATATTTTGGCCAAACACCATAAGAAATAACATCTTGTTGGCAGAAATGCAGATGAAACCACTGACAACAATTATTGAGGAAAGACGCTGGCGATGGTTGGGACATGTGCTCCGAATGACTGACAACTCACTACCAAAAAGCAGCACTAAGATAGACACCACAGGGGAACAGAAGTAAGGGTAGACTAAAAGAGACATGGAGAAGAACAACAGAAAGGATGTTGAGTAATAGAGGGCTCACCTGGGCAAGACCAGAAAAAAAGGCAAAGGAAATTTGTGGAAAACCCTTGCGGAAGCCCCATGTGCCATGGGCACTTAAGGTTCAGAGAGAGAGAGAGAGAGAGAGGGAGGGAGGGAGGGAGGGAGAGGTGAATAACTTATCCATGATCTTTTTCCATTCATGAAGTAGTTCATCGTCAGGGAAATGTTCCACAGTTACAGTTTAACACGTCTCTTAGGTCATGACATACGTAAAATGTTTGTCTGACTCGACCGTATAACAACGTGGTAAGTGGTAATATTAAACTGCTCTAGAACATCATTTCTTCCGAAGCCATAAAGTTCAGACTATTTGTGTGTGTCTGTGTTTGATCAAGAGAGGACATATTTTAGAATGTCATTTCTAATTTATCAGCAGCTCCATTTGTCAAGTATGGTTAACTTGGATCTTTCACGCTGCTTTAAAACAAGATTAGGAAACATTTCTTGCATTCCGGATGTAGCGTGAAGTTAGCTAACTTGGTGGAGCAGAGAAAACATACACTACTCCATACTGTGTAGTTCTATAGTGGAGTCGAGGGAAACAAAGAGGGGCAAAGTTCAAACAGCAAAATCCTATGACGTCTCACCTCCAGCAGGGGAAACTACTGGAAATAATTAGAAATGGTGAAATATGTCCCATTACCTGCAAGAGGTTCTTTCATCGTGCTGGCATACGAGTACCACTACTTTAAAGTGGGTTACGTTGTTTTTTTTTTAAAATCTGATCTATTTAGTGATAATTAAAACAGGAGTATTTTTTAAAATCTACATAATTAGATAAACTTGAAGAGGTACAGAGGAAGACTATGAGAGAAGATTGTGGACGTTCTAATACGATGGCGTTATATGAAGTTACTCAATGAGGTCAAGGAAAATATCAAGGATGAAAAATCGGTGCTCTCTCTCTCTCTCTCTCTCTCTCTCTCTCATATTTGTAGAATATTTGGAACAGATTGAAAGTTGTATGATAAAGGGCAGAATGTCAGACCGGCCTGCGTCCCCAATTATTAACCCTTGTGAAATAAAGATCAATCAATCAAATAATCTCTCTCTCTCTCGTAGAAGAAGAAGATGATGAAGAACATGTCCCGATGACTTTGATAAAGACATGGTGCCGTTATTAGAAATCCTGAATGTAGCATGGCCTTGTAAGTAATGATTATAGTTATTATTATTATCATTAATGAATATGGTTATGAAAATTTAAGGTAAAGAAAATGGTATGATCGAATAGCGTCAGAGAAAAGTAGGTCGAAAAAAGTATAAAACTTCCATGACACTAGAACAAGACGCGGACAAAAGTAAACAATGGAAACAGTGAATAGAAAAAGACGAGACTCAGTGACACTGACACATATGGAAGACAAAGGAAGGACGCCAGAAAGTAGGATGATCCAGTGATAACAAAGCAGTGATTGGACGATGACACGAGTAAACAAAATAGAAAAGACGAATAGAAAAGGCAGACACAATGAAAAGCGAGGACACGATAAAACCTCCGACATGAAATAGCAAGACTTAGGTAAATAACAATTGTATAGAGACGGAGTTGACACTTGACACCTGTTAGGTGACACGCGTTAGTATGCGACTGCACACGGTTTTTAAATAAAGGAGTGACCAACTTGGCCAGCTGACCAATTACATATTTAGAGGTGTGACCTATTGGACAACTGACTTACGAGAGATAAGTCACAGGGCAGTTTGAATGAGGGACAATCAGAACGCTCATGGAAACCAGTGGACATCTGAAGAGTGGAGCCAAAATATTTACTGGTTAATCCATCAAGCTGGACTTGAAGATAAAAAGGTGAGCGGAGAGACAGGAAAACGAGGAGGAACCAAGTAGTGGGAAAGGAGGAAGAAGAAGAGACAGAGGAGGGAGCCCGAAGACGGAAGAACAGACAATAAGAACAATGAAGAAGAACCAAGGAGTTTGGAAGTACAGAAGAGTGTAGACAGAGGACGGAGCCCCGAAGACGGAGGAACAAGGACGGTCAGTGAACTGAGATCAGTTTAGACAAGAGAAGAAGAGACAATCAGAGAAGAACAGCAGAAGGAGAACACACACCAGAGAAGACACGAGAGAGAAAGAAAACGTAGGTAACGACAGTTGGAATAGATGGACAATTAGAGAAATAGATAATCAGGAAAAGCAGTCTTGCAGAAGTAGTTCTAGGACAGACTGAAGATGTTGTTTCAAGTGATTCAAGTGATATGAATATTTGTTACTTTGAAACTTCGAGTACTGTGATTTTAGACGAGGAACTAGTTGACCACGTGTTTCAGATGGAATATAGTAAGAGTTTAGAATTGTCCTCGTATCAAGTGTAGAATAATGTGAAGTTGAGAACATTGAGAAAGCCTGCATGTAGAATATGATAGTTTGATATTGATGTGCTTCAACGACGAAACTAACGAAGGTTATGTCATACTGCATCACAGTACAAGTGATGTTGTGAATTCTAAGTCGAATATCTTATTTGTCAGAATTAAATGAATTCTGTAGAGAAAATTTCATCGGGTATCCTCTGATTTAGTGAAGTGTAATGTTTGTGAAACCTAATCTAAAACAACAGAAATCTGGATGTGTGAGGAGATAAAGTCGGTATTAATCAAGAACATCTTCTTTAGTAAGAAATATAGGATTCGCAATATACAGTATTATAATGGTGCTGTCATTAATATGATTCACAACTTGAAAATATTATACTGGTGCCATCAATGATAGATCATTCACACCTTGACATTGTTATATAAAGAAGAGTTGATCCAGGATCTGTCAGCCTCCATGTAGTCCTTTTAAACCCCCCCCCCTCTCTCTCTATCTCTCTTTGTCTCTGTGAAAATTATTTAGGCTTGTCTTAAGCAGTAAAGCCACTCGTTTTCTAGGGCGATGGAGAAAATATATCAACAACTCTCAGCCAGTACTGAAAACAATTATTGTTAGAAAACACAAGGCGTCTTAGTGCGTTTTGTTCTCAGACACATCCAGAGCTTTCTTTCTTAAGCCTTTCGTCGGAAACAAAAAAGCCAGATTCACGCAGAGTTAGAAATAATGCGAAACAGTTAATCATTGCTTCTGGATAAATGCAATATCAGAACACAGGACATGAGATGCTACACGTTAAAATCTCTCCGAGATAGTAAATATATGGGGGCACAATTTCTCCACCACAAGGGAGAACTAATGAAAGGTCGGTATGCTAATCGACAAGAATTATGCGTGATCAGACATTAATCATTGTGGATATTTTCAGACAACGAGAGCTATTTCCAAATATTTTTATTTTCAGCATTCCAAAAACCTGTGGGGAAAGGTTCCTGTAGAAATAGATACCTTTTGTGGTGTTTGTCTCTTTGTATTCTCTACTAATTTACTAACTGCTGCTTACATTGTACTTTACAGTATATGTTACATTTGGTTACTATATTTTTCGCTGTAAGGACGGAGCAAAGGGAAAGAAAGGCAGTCGGAATCACTTTGAAGAGGCGAAAAGAAGAAAATGGAAACAAAAAAGCGCATGAGCATCCATAACTTTAATACAGTGGGTGATGATAATTGTCATATGTGATTCCATTAGCTATGACGTGTAATTAAAAAACAAACCATTGTGGCTCAGTGATTGTCGGAGTAGATGGTAATGGTCCTATTGCGGTCAGTGATTGTCGGAGTAGATGGTAATGGTCCTCTTGCGATCAGTGATTGTCGGAGTAGATGGTAATGGTCCTCTTGCGATCAGTGATTGGAGTAGATGGTAATGGTCCTATTGCGATCAGTGATTGTCGGAGTAGATGGTAATGGTCCTCTTGCGGTCAGTGATTGTCGAAGTAGATGGTAATGGCTCTCTTTCGGTCAGTAATTGTCGAAGTAGATGGTAATGGAACTCTTGCGGTCAGTGATTGTCGGAATAGATGGTAATGGTCCTCTTGCGGTCAGTGATTGTCGGAGTAGATGGTAATGGAACTCTTGCGGTCAGTAGTTGTCGAAGTAGATGGTAATAGAACTCTTGCGGTCAGTAATTGTCGAAGTAGATGGTAATGGAACCATTGCGGTCAGTAATTATCGAAGTAGATGGTAATGGAACTCTTGTGGTCAGTAATTGTCGAAGTAGATGGTAATGGAACTCTTGCGGTCAGTAATTGTCGAAGTAGATGTAATGGAACTCTTGCGGTCAGTAATTGTCGAAGTAGATGTAATGGCTCTCTTGCGGTCAAAAATTGTCGAAGTAGATGGTAATGGCTCTCTTGTGGTCAATAATTGTCGAAGTAGATGGTAATGGCTCTCTTGTGGTCAATAATTGTCGAAGTAGATGGTAATGGCTCTCTTGTGGTCAGTAATTGTCGAAGTAGATGGTAATGGAACTCTTGCGGTCAGTAATTGTCGAAGTAGATGTAATGGCTCTCTTGTGGTCAGTAATTGTCGAAGTAGATGGTAATGGAACTCTTGCGGGCTGCGGAAAACAAGGAGTGGTGATATTCTGACAATGTACTTTCATAGGACATGCAATGAGAAGAGGGGGCATTGAAAATATTATACATCTTTTATCTTATATCTTATATCCTTCCCGTGCCGTTAGACGTCACATAGGGCTCGCAAAGTAGTTCGCCAATTTTTCCTGTCTTCGGCGAGTCTTTCAACCTCAACAAAGGATTTTATGCCTGTTAACTTGGCCTCTCTTAATAATGTTCTCTTCAGAGTTTCACGCGGTCTGCCCCTTTTTCTTCGGCCTGTTGTGTTCCACTTGATAGCTTGTTTTGGGATTCTCTGCTCATTTCTTCTCATCAAGTGGCCAACATATGTCCATCTCCTTTTCCTGATCACCCGTGAGACTGGTTGTTGTTCAGTCATCTGTCTTATCTCTGCATTGTTCTTGAATTCATTCCACTTGATGCCGAGTATTTTCCTTAGGCATTTGTTTTCAAAAGAGTCTAATTTCTTTTCTATTTCTTTAGTTGTTTTCCAGCTTTCGCATGCATAAATGAGGGTGGATATTACATTTGAATTGAATAGTCTTAACTTGGTTTTTGTGCTTATAACTTTTGAATTCCATATGTTCTCAAGATTCTTGAAGATTGATGCTGCTTTTGCAATTCTGATCCTAACTTCCTTTCTAGTGTCACCATCCTGGTCTATGTAGCTGCCAAGGTATGCAAATTGATTGACTTCTTCAATATCTGTCCCTTCTATGTGTATTTTTCCATTTTGATTGATGGGAATTTTCATTATAACAACAGGAAAAAATAGAAGGAAGAAGATCAAGAGGAAGATCAAGAGAAATGATACTGGACAGTCTGACGGGATGGTGTGAGAGGAGATCATCAACTGAGCCGATGGCCTGCATGAAAGATCGTGTACTCTGGAGAACCATAATAGCCAGCGCCAGTCGGCACGGCACCTGATGATGATGATATTCTTCCTTGCTGAAACAAAAGGAGCTCTGTATAACACCGTCGGCTGGAAAACTGGCGCTAACGCTTTTCTGGAATTGTAAAGGCCCAAATCTTGGAACATTACATACCAAAATAGAACCACCATCAACAACGAAACATACTGTAGTCTGCTTGATATGAAACCTGTATGATAGGTTAGAAGGTCACGTTGCAAGGTTTTACTGTGTTGTTACCGAATGATAACCAACGATCTACCACATTACGTTCACCAAATTACGAATCAGCGTTTGGAGGGTCTTCCACACCCTGCATATTCATCTCACTTCGTACCATGTGATTATCATGTGTTTGGATCCCTTATAACTTAGGTCCTAAGTGAAGAGAATTTAAGTTTGGAAGAAGAGATTAATTTGGCTACAAAGTCAGAATTGTTTTTTCCTTCTAACAAGCGTTGGTGGAGCCATAGCAGACCTGCATTAAATCTGGTGGGGACTATATTGCGCGCACGCACGCACACATACACATATGAAAATTGCACGTTGACTTTCAGCCATATTTAGTACCGCGGTGTTCGGCCGTAAGTCGGTCTGGTCACATGCCGGTCGTTATAGGGAAATGTCGGATATTAGGTTCAGTTCACTTTTATACCTTACTTTAAGATGAAAGACATGTTTACTTTGAAAAACTAACAGAATGTAGACTGTCACGGTAACTGCGTGGACATTAATTCGAAAATCAATCACAACACATTCGATTTTCTCGTTGTGAGGAACGACACTGGCCGTAAGTTCAGACCGCCGTAAGTGCAGACGGCCGTAACAGGTCGTCAAAAAGTCGGTTCGATTTGGCAGTTGCGAGCCAGAGTTAACACGCTGACATGGAGATCATTTCTTTGCCTACTGAATGGGACTAGAAGACAACAGTTGTACAATGCTTCTTTAGCAGACTCCACCACCATGGGAGCTATGGTTATCCTTGCCCGGCTAGCCTTGTTACTGGGGCTTCAAGCGGAGAAGTGAGACAGGGTCTTGGTCTGGTATGAACCGCCAACTGTGACACTAGCATGGCAGCTATCGGTCGCTGATTACTAAATTGGACGGCGTCTCTCTCTCTCTCTCTTTCTCTCTCTCTCCCTCCCTCCCTCTCCCCCCCCCCCCCCCCCCCCCGAGTTAACAAAAGAAGACAACCGCACAGATCAAGAAGTACAACCACTTATTTGGTTTTTCACTTTGAAATATTTTTAATAAACACTTCTTCTTATTCTTCTTCTTCTTCTTCTTTTCCTCTTCTTCTTCTTCTTCTTTCGCTTCTACCACCAAGACCACCCCGTCTGAATTTACTCCTGTGGTCCTCGTTTGGTCCTCCTTTCATGGGTGTTCATGACACGCATCTTAATACCACAGAAAGATTTTACTTGTTCAGACTTCCATAGTTTTCAGCATTCATCATGTCAGCTTCCGTGTCGTCTTTTTTTGTCCATGAATTTAAGTGTTTTTTTTTTTTTTACATAATCTTCTTATAAATATGTATTTCATTTTTCCCTGAAAGGACCACACGAGATCCACGAGAGGATCACAAGAGGTTCAGAGTATCTCAGGGCTTGAGCTTGTACTCTTGGTGGGTCTCAAAAGCGGGATTGCGTGACACCGTGGTTTTCGTTGCACCAGTTTAATCTAGAGTTGGACTTTCTCACCGGAAAACTTCGACGTATTTTGGGATGCCCTTGTATCTCCGCCGGGTGAGAGGTGGTTGCCCATTCAATCTAGCATTGAACTTTCTCACCGGAAAACCTCAGCGTAATTAGGATACGCATACATCCCCGCCGGGTGAGAGGTGGCTGCCTATCTAGACTACACTGGTCCAGTGTCTCTGACTTCAGCATTTTGGGATTGTGGCTGCTCCCCTTCCTAGTTGTGACCAGGACGGAGCTTTTGTCCAGGAGGACGAATCCTCGCCACTAGTGACTTCCACCCCTGGGTTGAGCCGGTTTAGGCATATTATCCCAGTATGGGCGTGTTTAGGACGTGAACGACCTCTAGAACAGAGGTACCGTGTCTTGAGTAGCCATCAAGTTTCACCCCTGGTTTAAGCCGGTTTGGGTGTCTGAGTGGCGAAGTGGTTAGTGCACTGGTCTCTCATGGCGAAGGTTGGGGGTTCGAATCCGGCCGGAGGCACCCCAGTCACCCAGCTGTAGAAATGGGTACCTGACTTCTTCTGGAGTTGGGGAAGGAAAGGCAGCCAGGCGTGATACTGACCATATCACCCTCTAGTGTGCTGACAGGTCAAGGAAAATATGGGCACTAACACCATATCCCTATGTGCCTCTAAGGCATGACAGGATTACCTTTACCTTAAGCCAGTTTAGGCATATTTCGCCAGAATGGGTGTATATCGGGTGTGGCCGGCCTCTAGAGCAGAGGCGCCGTGGTATGAGTATCTATCGCCGCGAGACCACTGGACATACCAACTAAGCTTCACTTTATCCTTTCTATCACCTTTTCACATTGGCACAGCACGGCAACCATAATTTCTTTTTCGCATTTTCTTCATTGGCCGGGAGGAGTTTCACTCCACGCGCGGCATCCGGAGAATCTCGCCAGCAGTGTCTTAACCTCTGGGTTAAGCCAGTTCAGGCATTTCGCCCGATATGAGTGCATATATGACGTGGCTGACCTCCAGAGCAGAGGTGCAGTGATTTGAGCATTCCTGACCTCGAGACTACTATTTACTTCACTTAAGAATTGGCACCGCACGGCAACCCCATTCATACTTTTCTTCATTGGCTGGAAGGAGCCCCACTCCATGCACGGCAGCTGAAGAATCTCGCCAGCAGCGGTAGATGAACTACCAAACATGATTTTCATATACCCGAAGCGTCTGGTTTTCAGGCGCCAGATATTTGCCTTCGCCCCTTCTCCTGTCAGTTTAAACAGTTCTGCCACGAGAAGGCCAGGAGCTGGACTTGACTTTCAGAGGCTATTTGAGACACACCCCTTGGAGACATTTCATTGGAGTGGAGTGCGTATTCCCCACCCCAACTCCGGCTATAACAATCCTTAGAACCAATAAACATATCTAACTGTTACGCTTTCATTGTATTCTACGATATGGTATGTCACTCTTTGGCTATATCATTCCTTCGTTATGTCACTCCTTTGATATGTCACTCACCCTTATGTCACTCCTTCGATATGTCACTCACTTATTATATCACGCGTTCTTTATGCAACGCCTTTGATATAAATATCACTTATACCACGTCATTCACTCGTTACGTCACTTCTATGAGAGACACACCATTTCTCTTAAATGCAGCAGATACGATCTCTTTCTTCTGTGGGCGCTGGAAGCATCCCTAGCAACCCGTGCTTTGGTTTAAGGAGATTCTGCGTGCACACGCAATGTCACTGAACATTGTAAACCAATTTACTGAACCCGGCCACAACGCGAATACACGAACGATAACTGTGAGAAAATTCGCGCTGCATAAATCTGCACAAAAGTGTCTCTTTTTTTTTCTCTCTGTGTAGTTGTGTCCCTTGCATCTTCGTTCGGCCAAAGCTTCTTGATCTATTCTCAGAATTCTCTGCTTCCCTTAAGCTGAAAAAAAAAAAAAAACGGGATGAGGAAAATGGAGAAACGGGGGTGGGGAGTTGGGGGGTTGGGGAGAGGGACTATTTTAAAAAAAATATTAAAGTTGATGTGATTAATCACGTTGCACACAGTAAGGACGTGATGCATGCGTGACCGTCCTCCGTTTGTGCTTCATTTTGTTCAGCCAAAGGAAAGTGGAGAAAACCATTTGCTTGTTCATGTAATTTCCCCGGTCATTTTGCCTGCAGCGCAGCACACAATGGACTGACTTGTGCAGAAATATCCCGTCCGTATCTTGCCCTGAACTTTTTTTCCTTTCATGGCTGTTCATGACACGCATCTTAATACCACAGAAAGATTTTACTTGTTCAGACTTCCATAGTTTTCAGCATTCATCATGTCAGCTTCCGTGTCGTCTTTTTTTGTCCATGAATTTAAGTGGTTTTTTTTTTTTTTACATAATCTTCTTATAAATATGTATTTCATTTTTCCGATTTCTCGTCTGTCCCATTTGGCAGTCAATGAACCATAGCTGACCAATTCCGTGTCCCGTCTCTCCGGTCCCCCTGGTGGTGGAGCCTACTAAAGAAGTATTGCATGCTCCCTGCTTTTAGCTCCGCTCACGGGCTGAAAAAAAAGGCCGCCACAACCAGCTCCCAATCCGACACGATGCTTGCCTCAACATCTTCACCGCACCTGCTGCAAAGAACGCAAATTCGCTGTTCCAGGGAGGTAGAAGAAGCTGAAGAAGAAAGAAAGAAGAACAAAGTTTCAAGTCGCGAAAGATAATTATAACCAAATTGAGTCTATGAAGTAAACGTCGATGCACTGCACGGTTCCAGTTCATAAAATGTAGGAACGTTAGAGAATAAAGTTAGATAAGGCAATATAAAAACATAATAAAAATCATTACCTTTGACTTCTGCTCAGAAACCTGGACAAAATCATTTTTTTTAAAATTTCCTAACCGGGAAAACTCATCGGGGAAAGGACTTCAGGGAAGTGGAAAAGGGCCCATTGCTAAAAGCAGAACAATAAGATGATAATTATTCATAAATAGGATAAACGCCCTAAATCCCATTGCTCACATTCGCTTAGAAGTCGATAAACAAATGCCCCTAGAATGGCGTGTATTTTTCCACCGCCATGGCTTGTTTGTAATAAGCTTGTGATATTCGGTTACCACTGCATGATTGTCTATTCCCGTCTGACTTCATTACGTTCGGCACACAATCGTGGAGTCGATCAATCAATCAATGGACACTTTTATTAGTGACTCCACTGAGGCGTGGCGGATACCAGCTGCGCTTCGCCAACCTTTGCTTCGGGTAGCACATTCGATCCGGGTATTTATTATGTTTCATTTAAATTTATGATTTCTGACGAGAAAATGGAGATGACTGAGGTAGGGGAGGGGAAGTTGAGATGATTGAAAGGAGGTGAGTAGGGGGGAGTGGAGATGAGTGTGGGGAAGGAGGCACTTTAATCTGGACCAGGGAATTAAGAGCTTGAGGTGGCACTATCTTACCTCGCGAAGAGGTTAGAACTCAACAGTTCACAGACCTCCGGAGACACGACCCAGAGAAGCCTACTAGAGCGTCAAAAGTGCCGAAACGCTTGCAGGAGGAGGAAGGAGTACTCCTCTGACGATCTGAGGAGTGTTGTTGTTTCACCCTCTACAGATATAGGTTCCTTCCTGACCTCTGTGCTCTCCTGTCGCAGGAAATAAGACAGCTAAGATCTGGAACAACAAGGCGGTCAGCAAGAACAAACAGAACTTTCCCTTGAACTACAGCAGACCCAGACCAGTCACACAAAACACGCTTCACAGAAAAATTGGTCAAGAAGCATCAACACTACATTCAGAGTGACAATTGCCAACCTCCACAGAGGGGAAAAAATAGTAATAAAACAGAACGCTACAGTCTGAAGTGCCACCTGCATAGTATATTACAAATAAGAAACAGTGTAGTAATCAAAGTGTACCCCTCCCCTTCTCCTTCCCCTCCATGTGTGTAACTGGCTTCCCTCGACGGGAATTCAACGGGGCCACTGTATCCCACTACCCATCCTGCTCCATGTCCATGTTTCCAGTTCTTCAACACGATGTCTGTTCGTATGTACCCATTACTTACAGCAAAACTAACTGAGATTCCAACAAAATTTAGTGGTCACTGGCATTTATTCTTCGTTGTGTACAATTTGTACAGTGTTCATTGTGTGCAATTTGTTGTGTTATTTGTGTACATTGTGTACAACGTTCGTTGGGTACAATTTGTGCTGTGTTTACGAGTAAATTTGTATAATGTTCATTACGATTTGTTGTGTCACTGTGTAAAATTTGTACCTTGTTCACTGTGTAAAATGCATACACTGATACCTGAACCAGTCACAGCCCAAAGGCTGTGCTCTCTCAGTTTTTATAAAGCGACTGTAAGACAGAAGTCACTCGTTTGGTCCTCGTAAACTGATAAAAAATGTTTAGTGCTAGTCATGGCGCCTTGAATGACCTGTGTAACAAGGTTTATTTATTTCCAAATCTGTTAAATGGGTAATTTACTTCTTAGTAACCTTCACGCTTCAACTAAATTTGCCGGTTAACTTCATTTTATCACCTGGGAATACGAATTCAGACACTTTTAATATTTGATAGTATCTTTTACACAGTTTATAACAGTTTTGTTAGCAACGTCCTGGAACATGTATAGATGCAGGGGGAAATATGTAACAGACTGACCAGGATTAAAGAGGATTAAACAGAGAAAACTTAAATATTTTAGACATATTAAACGTCATGAGAATTTAAAGAAGACCGTCTTGAAAGGGTACATAATTGGAAAAAGAAAGAGAGAAAGACCAAGGCGAATATGGCTGCAAGACATCGTTGATAATTTGCAAATGTATGCATCAGCAGCAGGGCATCTTCCTTACAGGAGAGCTGTTAGGGAGGCAAAGTTCCGCAAGGGACATGCAAATGACTGACTGACTAGCCAGGTAATAAAACTCTCTCTCTCTCTCTCTCTCTCTCTCTCTGAACCTTAAGTGCCCAGGGCACATGGGGTTTCCGCAAGGGTTTTCCACAAATGCCTGTCCTTCGCCTTTTTTTCTGCTCTTGCCCAGGTGAGCAAGGTAATAAAACTAGCTTGGGTTAAATGATTGAATAAGGTAAAGGTAACCCTGTCATGCTTAAGGGCACAGAGGGATATGCGACCTGTCAGCACATTAGAGGGTGATTTGGTCAGCATCACGCCTGGCCGCCTTTCCTTCCCCATGTCCAAAATAAGTCAGGTACCCATTTCTACAGCTGGGAGACTGGGGCGTCTTTGGCGGGATTCGAACTCCCAACCTTCGTCATGAGAGACTATTGCACTAACAGCTTCGTCACGCAAAAATGACTGAATAATAAAACCTAAAACGAGAAGATTACAGAGACTATGACATGTTAATTTTTTGACAGTTTTTACCTGTACTTCTTGCTGTTTGAAATGCATAAAGGCTTTGGCTGCCTTTTAAAATGTAATCTAGGTAAGTGGTTCTAGTCCTTGTTTCTATAAACCCTTCCATCGCTCCATTGCTGGTGACTCCTAGCTTATCAAGACCATAGCGTAGTCGACCCCAGCGAGTGTCGGTCGACATATACGCCATACTGGTGTGCCGCGAAAGGGGTGCAGGTGTGTCGTGAAAGCTTGACGGACTATAGAAAATTTGTGCTTGTGCTCTGTCGTTAGGTAACCTCTGGAGCAAGTAGCAAAATCAGTAGAGAACGTTGAATTTATAAATTTAATCGGAATACGTAAACATTTTTTTTCTAAATTCATCCTTAGAAATTGTTTATATCCATGACATTCTAGGATCTAATCCTGTGGTTCTATATCCATGACATTCTAGGATCGAATCCAGTGGTTCTATATCCATGACATTTAGGATCCAATCCAGTGGATCTATATCCATGACATTCTAGGACCTAATCCAGTGGTTCTATATCCATGACATTCTAGGGTCTAATCCAGTGGTTCTATATCCATGACATTCTAGGGTCTAATCCAGTGGTTCTATATCCGTGACATTCTAGGGCCTAATCCAGTGGTTCTCACGTCCCAGGCCCCAGTGCTTTTTCATCTCAGGTTGCCTCTAACCCTCCACTACATATTAAACCACATCCATTAAGGATTTAAAAATTCTTTTATAATGCTAAACGTTCTCCCCCTAGGCTTGAAATTTATCCCGGGAAACCACCTATCTCCTGACTGGGAACAATTACATCTATATAGTCGCACTTTGGTGATATAATTAAAATGTTTCATTAAAACTGATGGCGGTGCGTGAGGTGATAAAGGCAGAAATCCCCTGGTTATAGATCGTACTCCAAGTTGTCAGGCTGTTGTGAAGCTGCAGTCTGGCAAACTGGAGAATCAGTACACTCTCCAATGTAAGGTTCTGGTTAGAGCTGCTTCAGGAACCAGAAAGCAGTGGTAACTCATTCTTCACCTCGCATGCGTGCACCATGATGAGATCTCTCAGTATCATCTGATGTTTGGAGCTCCCAACTACAGAGATATCTAACGACAGAGACAAGGAAAATGAGAGAGACAGAGAGAGAGAGAGAGAGAGAGAGAGAGAGAGAGAGAGAGAGAGAGAGAGAGAGAATGAATGAATCTTTATTTTTAATAGGTAAAGAATTGGGCACGCAGGCCTGAATTACATTCTGCCCTTCATCACTCCATCTTTCATTCTTCCCACACACTCGATTTAATACAAGTATACAAATTACATTAGGAAAAAAAGCATCAAAAAGTGTAAGATTTAACTATTGCATTCAAAGTAAAAGAGAAGAAATAATTAATCTAAAAAATAGCACTCACACACACATATACGCGCACACACACAGGCATATACATAAACAAAAATACATTGTCAGTACAGATCTTCCAACATATGTTTTTTAACAAACATTAAACTATTTTCTAACAATATCTAACAAGTTACTTTTCAAACTATGTCATCTTAGTATTTGATGGCTGGCGAGTCATGGGTTGAGAGAGTGCTGGTTATTCTATGGAGGCATATAATTACAGGTAAGTAAATAATAAAACAAGTTTGAGTTAAAGGATGAAGTATTACTAGTTGATTTTAAATGGTAGGGGAGGGTGTTTCAGAGCTGTACTGCAGAGTGTGCAAGTCATTTCTTGTACATATCAATTCTGGGTTTAGAAAGAAGACAGTTTTTTAAACGCTGGTTATGTTTAGTGTTATACGTAAACAGTGACCACAAGTAAGGCGGAGTATGGTGAGACAGAATTCTGTGAACAAACTTAACTTTGTTAAAAATGACTCTATATTTGGGGGATAGAATTTTGATTTGTTTGTGCTGATCTACAGTCTGTACTGGGTGTTTGTTACAAATCAGATTTAATGCTCGTTTGTGAAGTGAGTGGAGCCTTTTTGTGTTTGAGACTGAGCATCCATCCCATATTGTGGAATAGTAATCTAAGTGTGTTTGTATGTGTGATATGTAGTATATCTTTCTTGTCTTGAGAGAGAGAGAGAGAGAGAGAGAGAGAGAGAGAGAGAGAGAGAGAGAAGAGAAAAGAGAGGAGAGAGGAGAAAACATTTCACATGGAGATTAAAAAAAAACGTCCACCACGGAAAGGTCACCGCTTAACGCAAACAAAATGATGATAAGGGATGACAGATCATTGTCTCTGAATTGTTTCTATAGTTTGGCAACAACTTTCGTGTTGGTCCCTAGATACGATAACATGGCTGGAAAACTGAGGTGAATTATTCACGTCCATAATGACTGAGAGAGCCAGTGGCTATGTCTGCTGTGGGCGTTTTTTTTTTTTCTTTTCTTGATAATGAAATATCTAGCTTGATTTGCAACCTACGTGACATTAAACCAGGGTTGCCAACCTTTTCCCACAAAAATATCTAGAGTTGCCTCAGAATACATCCAGAATTATCTAGATTTTAATAAAAAGCATTTATCCAAGACATATCTAGGAAATATTTTGTCTTTCAAAATAATGTATAAGTGAAAACTACTATGGCAAATGTTATTGAAGGTAATGTTAATATATTGTTAATTCTAATGTGCCATTAATATTAATAATTACCTCGAAACTGTCACAAAAAATAATGGTCACCATCATCGCTCTCAGCATTTGAAGGACCCGTTTGGCAAGATGATGTAGAAACTCCATCTCTTGCAGAATTTCTTTTCTGATATGTTGTTATTGTTAAGTTGTTCCTACAGCTTTTGTAACTTCCGGAGGAAGTTGATAAGTTCCAAAATACTGCCTTGATAAGCTGAATTTGCTTTACTGTCAGGAATGTTGGCCTTGCACGAGTCAACAAGATGGTTACAGTTTACAACAGCTCAATGACAACTCATGAACATGGTGACTGAGCAGCTTAGTTTATTTTTAAAACTGCTCACAGTTATTTCTTATTATGGAAAAAAAAATGTAAAACCCTTCTTCCTGACTCAAAAGTAAATTTTACTTTGGCCCATGTGTCATAATTGTCGGTCTGTTTTCTTCATCAAAGCAGTGGCTGTAATCTGATGACTCTTTGTGTATCCATACCTCATCATCACTTGAATCATGATCAGTTTCAAGCTCATAATGTTAATTTTACTCCAGTAAATACGAAATACATAGCAGACAGCGGGGCCGTAAGCAGGCCAAGACGGCGGCAGTGACAGTCTTTGTTTACCTTTTATTACACGATATTTCAAAGACAAAAACATCATTTTTTTGCATGAAAAGTGATTTTGTGACTTCCTTTGATAAATAAAAAAGTTTAGAATACTAAATAAAATACCTACTACTTTCATATCACCAAATCCATCGATCAAGATCGCTATATATAACTTATACATTTTATGTTCGCTTTACACGCTTCTCTAGCTTTTTGTCAGATTGTCAACTAGACAATGGAAATTTAAGACTAAGACTCGTGCCCATGTAACAGAATGGGCTCAAATAAAACTGAATGCCTCCAGAGAGTCTTGTGATTATACATCAAAACAAAAGCTATCCTCACTTGCAGAGCTGACATTCCTCCCATAACCTCTGACCCTTAAGTTGTGGACCTTCCTCTTCCTTAATTATATAATAACATCTCTCACTAAGCTGATATTTTGACTGTCATTCCAAGAGCTAGGCAGTTCCCATGCGCCCATTTAGTGATCTAATTAGTTTTTACCTGTTATCTTATTTAAGACAGCTAACTTCCTGTATATGTTGCCAATCTGCAAAACTTTAAACACAGGAGCATTGATTCCATCAGCTGAGAAATAGGTGATTTTAGAAGTTTTTTTTAAAAATGTGCTTTTAAAAATTATATAAAATTATCTATATTTAATTTCAAACTATCTAGATTTATAGCCAACATCTATATGACTATTTTCATTATCAATGCTTGACCAAAATGATCTAGATCTGGATAAATAAAATCTAAACTGGCAACACTGCATTAAACAGTTCTTAATGATGAACTGGCATTTAGAGATGAATTTGCATAACATGGGGGAAAATTATTTAGAGCAGCAGTCAGATTTCAAAAATCCAAAATTCAACATCTTGGAGCATGGCCTGTAAAGCTGCCAATGGTTCTACACGCAGACTAGAGAACCAAGTGATGATCTTTTCTGTGACAATCATCGTAAAGTCCCGACAAGTAGCCAGTGCTTCTATACGCAGACTAGAGAACCAAGTGATGATCTTTTCTGTGACAATCATCGTAAAGTCCCGACAAGTAGCCAGTGCTTCTACATGCAGACTAGAGAACCAAGTGATGATCTTTTCTGTGACAATCATCGTAAAGTCCCGACAAGTAGCCAGTGCTTCTACACGCAGACTAGAGAACCAAGTGATGATCTTTTCTGTGACAATCATCGTAAAGTCCCGACAAGTAGCCAGTGCTTCTACACGCAGACTAGAGAACCAAGTGATGATCTTTTCTGTGACAATCATCGTAAAGTCCCGACAAGTAGCCAGTGCTTCTACACGCAGACTAGAGAACCAGGTATGATGATCTTTTCTGTGACAATCATCGTAAAGTCCCGCTCTTCTACAAATCCTAGTCGGAGGTAAAAGAAGAGGCGAACACATTTCACAGTTATAGAAGCTCTAAAAGTGGTTTATTACAGACCCACATGAAGTTTTCTAAGATTGTACGATTGTACAATACAGAGAGAAACTGAGGGCTTGAGTAGAGCAAAGCAAGGGTGAGAAATGAATAGTACTGGCCTTGGAAAACCTTACTTACAGCTCTTGTTGATTGTCAAGGCTAATTTTAATTATTATGATCTCTTACTCTACAGTTTTATAAGAAATAAGACATAAAAGGATGACATATTTGTAGTAAGGAGAAGAAAAGCAGACAATAAAAACCAATGATTACTGTTGATCGAACCACCTGTTTTCGCATTCAGTCTCGCTGCGGACTTGGCCGAAATTTCATAATAACTGGAATTACTGTTCTACATGGTATTGTAGTATTTGTATTTATTGGTGCAGTATTTTATATTGACTTTACTGACGAGAATTATTGTTCAATCTTTTATTTCTGTCTTGCCACCGTCGTACTGAGTGGTGGAAGGGTGACTACACCATACGTCCACACCTTACATATAAATAACAGGAACACGAAACAACAATCCTTTTTAATAAAATCACGATCCTTGTATTTACAACATTCTGATCCACAAGGCAATGCGAATCAAACGAATCCTATGTGCATGATGTCCATATATTTATATATTTCCACACGCGTTATTGATTCATAAAAAAACATTTCCTTGTATAATATGATTTCAACCCTGATTACAAATGCACACCACTAAACTATACATGTCAGCCTCCATCTATCGAATGACCACCCTCGTCCACATCTGAACGATGACACGGTCGCTGGACTCCAACGTGCTCAGCTTATGGAATCTCCTCGAAAACTTCTCTCTTCTTGTCTTATATACCTGATCCGCGACGGACTCGAAGGACTGGGCATTTCCATTCAAAACGTAGCCGTCTCTGGCCAGTGGGATTTCCAATCAAAACCGGATCACTGCTTGCTTTTTTTCCCACTCCTTACAGTATCTTATATTCCTTTCATCATTATCATTGCCTTTCACTCCCTTGAGAGCACAGGCCACGGATAAAGGCTCTCCAATCATCCCTGTTCTTGGAATTATTCTCTGCTTCCTTCCACATGTATCCCTTGACTCTGAGCACTGTCAAAATTGCTCTTCTCCAGCTAAGTCTAGGTCATCCTTGTTTTCTATTTCTCTATATAATTCTCTATATATTTCTTTTCTTTACTGGCAAAAGTGTAATTAGTGAAAACTGGTGCGTGTAGCACTGTAGACAAATACTCTGTTTCTTCCTCCTCAGAGCTGGTATGATGAGTCCGCTACAGAACGCCAGCGGTAATCCACGAACCTGAAAATTTCCGGGTTAAAGGTCAGGTCAATACAGATTAGCTTGAATGAGTGCCCCGCTTGTGTAGTCAACCAGAAAAAAGGGGCACCTACAGGTGACTTTGATTATATCATAAAATGACACCGGTCAAAGCAGTTTCAGATGAAAGAATATAGAAAAAAGAAATTCCGATTTTAAATATCAAGGTCAAACTTGTGAACTTAAATATTCCTGCTGATGTTAACACCTGCCTGCCCCCCCCCCCCCCAACATATTCATATAAAATCTGCCCATCAAATGGTTACGTAAGCACGTGCATATTCAAATTAAAACGTATATGCATATATTTTATGTGTAAAAGTTCCAGCATGGCACAAGCTTTTTTCCAAATTTAATCCAAAAATTCTAAGAGACAAGTAATATGAAAGAGGTCCATCCATTGTGTTATGAACTAAGCCGAAAGAGAATCTTCA
Source organism: Achatina immaculata (assembly GCA_009760885.1). Taxonomy (NCBI): domain Eukaryota; kingdom Metazoa; phylum Mollusca; class Gastropoda; order Stylommatophora; family Achatinidae; genus Lissachatina; species Lissachatina immaculata. Next base: position 31,013,305 of record CM019719.1, on the reverse strand, counting down.
CCGCAAGAGCTGTCCTCTTAGGTAATGTCAAATTTATGTGAAGTATTACATTAATATTAAATGTCGCTATTCCCAGTCTGTCATTTCTTTCTCTAAAACATTTTTTCTTTTGTTTTTTTTTCCAACTCTTATTCGAATTATTCGCTTCTATTAACGTGATAATCATTCTCCAGCACCTGACGTTGCTCTAGTTTTGCTACTATATCACCCTAAGTTTTTCTACGGAATTTTCCTACTCATACTATATCACCTTACGTTTCTCTGTAGAATTGTTGCTATTTATAATTCTCTATCACCCTAGGCTTCCCTACGGAGTTTTGATACTTATACTATTATCTATCACTTTACGTTTCTGTGCGGAATTTTGCTAAACACATTATTTATCATCATCTAACGTTTCTCTGTCTTCTACATTTTCTTTACTGCCCTTTTCGCTGTATGTTTAGTATCTTTTTTTTTTTATTTAAATATTTAAATGGCTTTATGTTCTTTCTTCGTATTTAATTTTCTCCTTTTTAGATTTTTCTTTTTTACTCTTGTTTTGCTACTTCTCTTCAATCGTACAACTCTCATCACAGCTTGCATCTGTCCTCGCTTCTTCTTCCTTCTGTACATTCCTAATAATATCGACGATAATTTCCCGTGATTCATTTTCCGTTGTGCTTCCCTGTTTTTAAAAAAAATCCAGTTGAACATTCGTCTGAAGATTCTGATATTTGCTGTAGAACATAGTATGTCACGCTGGGTCAAGGTCAGACTTCTGACAGACAGCCCATCCCGTAATTTAATTATTTATTCCAGGTTTCCTTCATCACCTCAAATCACCCAGAGCTCTCTGGATAAAAGAGCGCTGGTCCTTTCTTCTATTGTGCTCTCCAGTTTTTCCAGCATAAACCGTTCTTTCAATGAACTCATTTGAGACTTGCGGGTTGAGTATGCGGAGAGGTTGTATAAGTGGGTGGACCGTGCAGAAAGTTGTATATGAGGAGTGGAGCATGTACAAAGGTGTATCTTTGTACTGACCATGCAGAAAGTTATGTCTATGAGCTGAGCATGGAGAAAGTTATCAATATGGGGATGAGCTTGTAGAAAGTTGTGTCTGTGTGCGTTCAGTCAGCAGAAAGTTGTGTCTGTGTGCATTCAGCCAGCAGAAAGTTGTGTCTGTGTGCATTCAGCCAGCAGAAAGTTTCATCTTTGTGTTGTCCATATGGAAAATTGTGTTTGTGTTTTGAGCATGCAGAAAGTTGTGTCTATGTGCATTCGGCAAGCAGAAAATTGTGTCTGTAAGTTGAGAAAACAAACTTGTGTCTGTATGCATTCAGTAAGCAGGAAATTGTGTTTATGGGTTGAGTGGGTTGAGAGTACAGACAATTGTATCTGTGTGCAGTCAGTAAGCAGGAAATTGTGTTTATGGGTTGAGTGGGTTGAGAGTACAGACAATTGTATCTGTGTGCAGTCAGTAAGCAGGAAATTGTGTTATGGGTTGAGTGGGTTGAGAGTACAGACAATTGTATCTGTGTGCAGTCAGTAAGCAGGAAATTGTGTTTATGGGTTGAGTGGGTTGAGAGTACAGACAATTGTATCTGTGTGCAGTCAGTAAGCAGGAAATTGTGTTTATGGGTTGAGTGGGTTGAGAGTACAGACAATTGTATCTGTGTGCAGTCAGTAAGCAGGAAATTGTGTTTATGGGTTGAGTGGGTTGAGAGTACAGACAATTGTATCTGTGTGCAGTCAGTAAGCAGGAAATTGTGTTTATGGGTTGAGTGGGTTGAGAGTACAGACAATTGTATCTGTGTGCAGTCAGTAAGCAGGAAATTGTGTTTATGGGTTGAGTGGGTTGAGAGTACAGACAATTGTATCTGTGTGCAGTCAGTAAGCAGGAAATTGTGTTTATGGGTTGAGTGGGTTGAGAGTACAGACAATTGTATCTGTGTGCAGTCAGTAAGCAGGAAATTGTGTTTATGGGTTGAGTGGGTTGAGAGTACAGACAATTGTATCTGTGTGCAGTCAGTAAGCAGGAAATTGTGTTTATGGGTTGAGTGGGTTGAGAGTACAGACAATTGTATCTGTGTGCAGTCAGTAAGCAGGAAATTGTGTTTATGGGTTGAGTGGGTTGAGAGTACAGACAATTGTATCTGTGTGCAGTCAGTAAGCAGGAAATTGTGTTTATGGGTTGAGTGGGTTGAGAGTACAGACAATTGTATCTGTGTGCAGTCAGTAAGCAGGAAATTGTGTTTATGGGTTGAGTGGGTTGAGAGTACAGACAATTGTATCTGTGTGCAGTCAGTAAGCAGGAAATTGTGTTTATGGGTTGAGTGGGTTGAGAGTACAGACAATTGTATCTGTGTGCAGTCAGTAAGCAGGAAATTGTGTTTATGGGTTGAATGGGTTGAAAGTACAGACAGTTGTATCTGTGTGCAGTCAGTAAGCAGGAAATTGTGTGTATAGGTCTAGAGCACAGACAGTTGTATCTGTGTGCAGTCAGTAAGCAGGAAATTGTGTGTATAGGTCTAGAGTACAGACAGTTGTATCTGTGTGCATTCAGCAACCAGAAAGTTACTCTCGCTGAAAAAAAGGGGTTTCGTTTTTTGTCTTGTTCTTCCAGACAAAGTTTATTGTTTTCCCGATAAGATGTTGAGGTTTTAGTTAATTGCTCAACATGTACACTCTACAAAACTTTGCGAGTCACAGTTCCATTCATTATTTACGTGTACGTGTAATCACGTAAAGCGCAGTTCAAGATTTCAATGGTTTGAATGTAATCAGGACTTCAGTGATCTGTGCCCCATACCCTGGAAATTTTGCCAGTGAAGGAGTTGCCAAGTCGATAACGAATATTACTTTCATGCGAAGGCATTGTCTTTGATCACATCTGCAATGATAAGACTGTCCAGACAGGCATTCGATGCTCTAGGAATCTGAAGAATAATTGCCAGCAAGATAGTACATGAACACAGTGTATATATGGCTGTTAGCGCACGGAAGATAGATATACAGTATACAGGAATATCAGTTCCATATTTACCGGACTGCTCCTGATTTGAAAACAGGTAAAAGTAATACATTTAACTGACTCTAAAAGTAGTAAATATACTACTGCACAGAGCCACTTGCTAAAACCCTTGCCTAAAAAATAATATGCAGTCAATATATGAAAACTTAATATCAGACATAACTGCATTAAAAATGCAACAAATTCATACGACTCGTATGCAGACGTGATAATCCGTACAAAAGTTATGAGCATGAGAAGTAATTCACCCATCATCATAAAAGTCACAAGATAAGTACTGTTAAATTTGACCTGTCAAAATCTGGTATAACCACCATTTGCCACCAGGCATTCGATACATCTCTGACGGATGTAGTCCACAAGGGTTCTAAGAACATCATGCGGAACAGCCTACCACGCTTGATGGAGAAACAGAGTCAGGTGTGCAGCATCAACTGGTGGAGAGTGACTAGTTGATACTCTCCGCCCAAGGACGTCCCAGGAGTGTTCAAGATCAGGTGAACGAGCGCCCCACTCTATCCTGACGAGTCCCTGGTGTTGAAAGATGTCATTAACGATACGAGCTCGATGAGGTCAAACATTGTCATCCTGCGAGACTGCATCACCAAGGCCATGGCTTCCAGCGTAGGCTGAATAAGATGTCACAATATCTCATCTTAGTACCTTAGTCCTGTCAGTGTGCCATGGATGGCATGAAGAGGGGTCTTGGCTTGTCGACTGAAGCCACTGCAGACCACGACAGAACCTCCTCCACAGAGATCCACTTCTCGATTTGTGCCATCAGTAAAACACTCTCTTTACTTCTCCAAACACGAACCCTGCCATCAGTAAATGACAGAATGAAGCGGGATTCATCTGCAAAGAGGACTTGACTCTATTGCCGTCTTATCAATCTGATGTACTCACAACACTTATTGCTGCACTTTTCTTTTCTTAATAATTCTAGTTTTTCTGGCTTTTCCGTATATTACTTGTTTTATTTTTCACATTTGATTTTTTTTACTCCTTTAATCTCTTTAATTTTAATGACTGCCTGACAGCTACTTTAAATATATAAAAAAAAACTGGACAAAAATGTACTTTCCACCGAGCAGTCTGTGTATTCTTCTAAATGCAGAAATCGATATCTCTAAATCTAGGCTTATAAATTTGTTTTCAACAGCAGCAACTAACAGATAATAACAGATGAAACGATACCACAGCAAAATGGCGCTAGGGATGATGGAAGTACAGGCAAAGGCCAAACTGGATTCGTGTTTGTAAATGACTAGGCAATAGGAGGTGGATTTTATTGAAAAGAAAACAACAACAACAATAACAGAATGTTGAAGATAACATTCAGTAGGAGGTAACAATGGGGTAGGTTTGAGGATCCCACATAGTTGTAACAATTCTCTTAAAAAAGAAATGTGCTATTTAAAGTCAGAAGAAATAATTTTTAGACAGATATTATAATTTATAGACAGATATTATATCCTATAAATAGGTATTATAATTTGTGGACAGATATACTTTACAGACAGATATTATAAATGTTTAGATAGGTATTATAATTTATAGACATTATAATTTGTAGACATATTATACTGTGTAAACATATATTATAGTTTATAGACAAATATTACAAACAGACAAGACGTAGAAAATAACTCTTATCTTACCTGTTTAAGATTCTCCTTATCCTTATTGTCACAAACTGGAGCACGACCGTCACACTTTCCTGGAACAATACTTAGACCACATTCTTCGGTGTCATTTAAACTGTCATTGTCACTTACATCTGTAGACTCTTCTTTGGCGTCAGGTGAACATAAACACTTCACAGTCACCTGAACTCCACAGCTGGACACAGGTGTGCCTTTGTGGACCATGTTCTCAGACGCAGACGGTGACAGCTGTGAACAGTTGCTGTTCACAGCTTCTGATTTCATAGTCATTGCGGCTTAATATGGCCAGATTACGGGATTTCTCCTAGCATAGCATTCTGAGAGTAACGTGAATGTCAATTATGCTATAGAAACCTCAGTTATAAGGATTGTTATACTAGTCAATAATTACTTTAATTAATCACTAGAGATGTTAAATGACAATATTTCTGAAGACAATAAAGCAGCTGGTGTAGTTATCAGGAATTTTAGGAAACGATAGTTTTACGTCCAAGCAGTTTTCTATGCAATGGAAAAAAATTAACGTCAAATTATATTTTGCTACCAATCTTTCCCTTATCCGCCACAAAATTATTTTCATTGATTACTCATATCCTTGGAAACACGTGAATGAGAAAAACGCGGAGATAGAAAGAATGAGGGAACAGACTATAGAGAAAGATTAATTGATTGAAACTTTATTTTGCAAAGAGTGAAAAACTGGGTACGCAGGCCCATCTCACATGCTGCCCTTTATTATACAAGTTTCTATTCCAGACACTTCACATCAGATAGTTCAAATATGCCCACACCGAACACTGAAATAACGAAACTCAAATGACAATGCCGGAGAAGGGGAGTGAGTTTTACGGAGAAAGTGGGACAAATAATCAGCTTTATTACGGGACGTGTGAACCAGAAACGTACTGACCACCCACTCAGGTCCCTAGCTTAAACTTAGTGAGGGGCTCCCACCCTCTTCGACGTAAACCTTCCAACCCTGATTCATGGCCCGACTCCCTTCTAGTTGTGATCTTTACTATTACTGCATGACTTCGCATTATTTACAGACAAAACGCAACTGATACATCACCGTCGTTCGAAAAGCAGAACTTGCTATAATGATTGTAAATGATGTTACACGAAAAACATAATCTGTATTTTAAAGGGTTTCCATTTCCCTTGACGCAGAGCTCTGCCATTATGTGTCTGTATCAGTCCGTTACTAGTTTTGCTTGATGTATGCGTAATCCTTATAAAAGACTGAGACTGCTTCGTCTGCCTGTCTGTCTATCTATCTATCTTCTATCACGAAACACCAATAACCGGTAGAAATTAAAATGTGTATTGACTTGAAGAAAAAAAAACGAAATTATAAAATTTCATTCCTTTAAACAAATTGTTTTTCGTAAATATTTAGATGCTATTATAACCATATTATGGTATATTTTTCTTGCAATGTCACAAAAGGCCCGGGTCTTGACCTTGGCAATGCAGTAAAATACAAAGAATGAGCAAAGGACATTGGCAAGTAAGAAAAACTTCATGAAGATGTACGGCTACTCGAAATTAAAATTTAAAAAAAAATGAGGAGAAAAAATATAAAAGGACTGAGTCAATAGTTCGTCCACAAAGGTCTTCACTGAAGACAACTGAAAATAAACAACGAAGTAAACACGCATGGAGAACAAAAGATTTATTTCTAAGATAACAAAGGAATAACCGTATAGCTGTGTCTGCTTACACTGACAGTAGTTTAAATAATTTAATTTGTAAAAAAAAAACAACAGTCCACTGTAGCAAAAATACACAACTAAGGCCTGATATTCCTACACAATTTATTCTTGTTTAATTCATCAATAAAGTCCACCATGCATACATTAATAGATCGATCATGTGTATATACTGTCACAAAACATCCACTATTTATAGATGAAGTATTTGCTAATTTCCAACACAAGAACAGACGTTCCTATCCCTTGTCACACAAGGAATCGGTAAACACAGATCTTGATATAAAAGTATTGCAGTTTGTGGAAGAGAAGTAAGATGACTAAACAGAATATCACTCCTAAGTAAATACTTTACAATTTCCAGTGACACATTATCATTCGATAGCATTCCTCGTCCCTTCAGAAATACAAAAAAGTATCACAATTTGTTAGACACAAAGTATTACATAAGTAATGATCACAGCTTTAAATAGATACAGTATGGCGTGTGTTACTCAAGGTAAGAAAACACACACACAAACCAGATGACAAAACAACTTTGGTCTTTTTTTTTGTCCGCCTATAAAACAGAAACAGCGAGGATGACTAATAGCTAGAGCATGAATGACTGGGGCGGCCAAAATACCATTTACTGGAACTCAGCGCCCCGCCTGGCCACAACCTCACAGCGTGCGGGTTCGTGGCGTTCTCTGACAGCTAGCACAAGTCGGGTCGCTACATGGCGCGAAAATAATTAATTTTTTGTCTCTCTTCTTTGTCGTTGCTGCTGCTGATGATGATGATGACAATTAATGACCAAATGAACTGACTGATCTTGTCGGTTACGTAACAAAACACCGAGAGATTCCATGTTTTCTCTTTTTTTTGTTTTTAGTAGTTTTTTTGTTTTTGTTTTTTAGTACTCGATATATTTCTCGATAGTTGGATAGAACCAGTCCAGAATCAGAATGAGACTTGTCTGACTTTCATATCTGCTCATTTTGGGTTATTGGGGGTAGAGAACCTCTGGGTTTTTTTTAAAAGTTACTTGTATTAAAGATTGAACATGTGCAGAACAAAGACTGGGATTATTACAATCTCGAACCCAAGAATCTCTAAATCAAAGCAAGTGAACGTGTAAAACTTGTTGGTGCAAGTTTACATTTATAATTATTGGGAGGAATATATTTTCTCAGGAACAGACTAACGATCCCTTGGCAACGTGCTACCGTACCTGATGCCAATCCAGCTCCCCCATCAAGACCGCTAACCCAGGTTCTCCCCTCCCTGGTATATTGTATGCTAATATGCATAAATCCTGAGCATTTAATCAATACACAATTACACTGACATGCAGTACAAATCACCAAGTCAGAAAAATTAAGGACACATCATTTTAATCTCACTATATGCCACAACACATACAACTGATATTGACAACATATGACATCAAGACATGTGTCATTATAATGGTAATTAAACATGGCGTCATATGATAATGACTTCTCATGTTGCATTACCGGATATGCCTGGGGTCCCGGGCTATCTTGGCCCTACACGGAGCCCACACTACGAATCTAATGTGCAATGGCACTTATTTCACGCAGCTACAGCTGCCATTACACACCGCGTTGCCGCAGCAAAAGACCAGTCTACATGAAAGCATAATAACAAATCAAACATGTTGCCCGCCCAATATACTGATAAATCACACTGAAATCGTACACAGAATTTCCATATCGATACGTAAATACAAAAACCTACATCACAGCTTACCGCACAACTACATAATCTACACCACATGAGATGGGAACGGGCAGAACATAACCAGCGATCACCATAATACACAGGAATTTACAGCACATCCATAGACACAACATCGCCCGGCCATTGCCTCTATCTAACTGAATGCCCGCCAATGTTCAATATATATTAAAGAGGACATTATTAAGAGAGGCCAAATTAACAGGCATAAAATCCTTTGATGAGGTTGAAAGACTCGCCTAAGAAATTGGCGAACTACTTTGCGAGCCCTATGTGACGTTTAACGGCACGGGAAGGATTATAATATATATATATATCCGAAACTACCAATCACGTGACGATGGCGCTTCGGTTTAAGCATGCCTCGTCCACAAACGTAAGCAAAGTGACAAAACCTAAAGGAAACAACCCAGAAAATCAAAGTAAAATTTGCTGTCTCGGCAGGCGTTTCGTTAGTTTGTGTTTTATACGGATCCTATTGGTGTGTGTGTGTATACTTTTTTTGTAATACCACAATTTTGTACATATTTCCTCAGATAAAACAGGTATTTTGAACTAAAGAAATGGTTCATGTCCTGGGACACAGTGCAAGTGGCTTGCAAAATGTGGCAAAGTGACACATACTTGTACATATTATATGCTGTGCCGGTAGAAGTTGTGATCATTCTTCTCTATTTCGAGCCTTCCATGATATTTGCACTGGACTTTGCTGGCCCTCGTTTTTCCTTGCCATCTGGTCAAACACTTCAGATACGGTTCTCTTGGTGTCCCTGTCCTTTTTTTTCCCCTTGAGTTTTCCTGTGAGCACCATATTTTTTTTTCTCTATTTTTTTACCATAATTTTTATTGTATTTTCTTCACGATATTTATTAGTTTTCGAAGATAAATGGATCGTTAGTTTTTCTTTGGCCTAGTGGTGCAGTCAAAAAAATAATAGAAAACAGTAGAATTAATTATTATACACGAACTTTCGCTGTGAAAACTACACATTTATTATGTCCCTTTTAGTACGCATTTTCTGCCTAATATCTACAGTTGTGTCTCTTCGATATATTTGACAGTCTGTATCTATAGTTGTTCCTCTTTGATGAACTTCACTGACTGTATCAACAGTTCTGTGTCTTGGATAAATTTGACTGGCTATATCTTCAGTCCTGTATCTTGGATAAACTTGGCTGATTATATCCACAGTTCTTTATCTGTAGTTCTGTCTCTTTGATAATTTTGACTGTCTATATCTATAGTTATGTGTCTTGGACAAATTTGACTGTCGATACCTATAGTTCTGTGTCTTGGATAAATGTGACTTGTTTTTTTAAAACTTTTTTCTTAAGTTCCCATATATAAATGCAAAATTAGTTTCTTCAGTGATTTCTTTTGGTGATTAAGTGCCTCTCAATGTTTCCTAGTTGGTGAGCAGTTCTGGAGGATGCGTTCCACAGTTTGAGGTGCTTGGGCACTTGACCTCTCTCACTGTTTTGTGCTTTTATCCATCTTGCATGGTCACCACATAGGGGCTTACACATTTTCTTCTTTCTAGCTATAGTGATTAGTAATTATGTTTTTATAAAAGCACAAGGTCCAGTCCAAACCAGTTTAAATTGTGGATAACCATTAGCAATTTTTTCCAAAGTTTGGACAGTTAAATACTTAACGACCTTAACTAAATGGGGGGTGGGGGGGGGGTGGGGTTGGGTTGTGATTCATCATCACGGATGTATATTTACAAAGTTCTACACCTTTAACTTGTAACTATTGTTCTATAACTCGTTTGTTAGAAGCCAAAAATTGCAAGACCATACAGACAGTTTTATAATAAACAAAAGTGCTATACTTGTACTGGGAAGAAACGTTATGTTTATAGTTAGCTTACAATATAGCTCGTATATTGCAGTTCAAAATAATGAATCTCTGAAAATTAGAAGAAAACTCTACTGAAGAGATTCAGTCAGTCATTTGCATGTCCTTTGTGGAACTTTGCCTCCCCAACAGCTCTCCTGTATGCCTTTCAGTTGTAAGCTAGATGCCCTGCTGCTGATGCATCCATTTTAACATCATCAACAATGTCTTGCAGCCATCTTCGCCTTGGTCTCCTCTTTTTCTTTTTCCCATTATGTACCCTTCCAAGACGGTCTTCTCTAAGTTATCATGGCGTTTAATGTGTCCAAAATATTTAAGTTTTCTCTGTTTAATCCTCTTTACTAACCAACCTTCTTTAATATTAAGTTCTTGTATATGGATATTTTTTTGTTTGTTTTTGTTTCCATGATATTTAAAGAACTCTTCTGTAGCAGTTCCATTCAAAAAGATTACTGAAGAGATTATTTATTTGTATTTTATATTATAAAGCATCTTAAGTGACTCATGGAAGGAATAGGATTTATGACCCTTCACTGTATAGAGCAGCGGTTTTTAACCTGGAGTCCATGGACCTCCAGGAGTTCATTGAAGGAATTTTTTGTGGTACACGGATCAGCAAATGATTCTGTTCAGTTAGAACAATTCTTAGTATCATCTCGCTATTTGCCTTGTACTTAGTGAGGGTCCATGGTTGTTCTCAGGCAAGAAAAAAGGGTCCATTACCAAGAAAATAACCTCTGATACAGAATGTGGAATAAAAAATACATCATACAATTAAATGGAAGTTAAGTTTAATTTGTTATAGTTTTTCCAGAGCAGGAATACCCTGATAATGCGGCAGGATCTGGAGCACCAGCAAGTAGAGGAGCAGCAATTAGAGATGCAGCAGGATCTGATACATCAGCAGAAAATACAGGACCGGCACATGCAGCAGGATCTGATACATCAGCAGAAAATACAGGACCGGCACATGCAGCAGGATCTGATACATCAGCAGAAAATACAGGACCGGCACATACAGCAGGATCTGATACATCAGCAGAAAATACAGGACCGGCACATGCAGCAGGATCTGATACATCAGCAGCAAATACAACAGCAACAGCAGCAGCAGCAGCTTTTATGGCTGCACATAAAAGACCTGGGACCTCTGCTCAGAAAAGCAGTATGCAGTACGTAAATCTCCACATGAAAGTGTGAAGTGTATGTTCAGTTTCTTTTTATAGACATACTTAGTAGAAGTAATCATAGTAAATTATCTACTTAATTTCCTCAGACACCAACTGAAAATATTTTGCAAAAATTTAAAGCTTTTAAAAACGATAAATAAGTTGTTATAAATCTACACCACAGCACAAATTTATATTTAACTCATATACAGTATATGGTTTACCCATATTTGTTGCATTTTGTCAAATGGACATTCTAATTTGGCCTCATAACTAACCACTATTTAACATAATGAATTTTTTTCAGGGATTGACAAAGTGAGATTTCTCCTGGGGATTCATTTTCTCAGGAACTTAGAAGAGGGAGAAATTGAATCCATTTCAATTCAGATCTGCTATCAATCTGGCAGGAAAACAAACTGGAAAAGAACTAACTCAATCAAGAAAAAATCAAAGAAAACACCCTGAAATGATGGGGTAGTTTTGCTCCTTTTTATTTTTAAATTTGATGATGATGATGTCATTAAAACAACTTTAAGATGATTTGTTATCTTCATGAATAAGAGATTGTTGATATCAGCACATTCTTAAACACAAACAATGCAACAGTAATTGTGGATCTTTAAATGAATGCATTTTAGTCTCTTGAAGGAAGCTCTTCAGCACAACAAACTACCAGATCTTAAGGATGCCTTGTCAAAAATTGGCTTACAACACAGAGTCACTTTGCAATGGATTCCCTCCCACTGTGGGATACTAGGCAATGAGAAAGCTGACCGTCTGGCCAAAGGGGGCACTGAAATGGAACAACCAGACATACCAATCACCTATAATCAGAAGAAAAGCATGATAAAAACCTACAGGAAGCCACAAACACCACCACATGATGACCATCACATGCTAAATAGAAAGGAACAAGTCATAATTTTCTGTCTCTGAACAGGACACAACCGACTCCGAAGTCATATGTATACAAAGTTTAAGGTTGGTACTACTAATCATTGTACATGTGCCCAGGTGCCCCAAACTGTGGAACATATCCTCCAGAACTGCACCAACTATGAGACACTGAGAAATAATTACTGGCCCAGTGAAACCACTAAAGAAGATAAGCTCTACGATTCCATACATGAATTACAAAAAACAGTGAAATTTATCCAAGAGACAGGACTGCAGATATAGACAGACAATGCATACAAAGAAGAATAAGTCTCTTGAAAAAAGAAACAATTAAAATCAATAAACTTTATATAATTATTTCTATGGGCTATTGTTTGAAAACTTATTACACCTACTTATGCACACACAAAAAATACTTGAAAGATGGGACAAAGATTTAACTCTAATTGGTTAAAAACTTTAAAACACATGGCTATATAACTTTATATGCCTCACGTGAATTAGATATTCTGCAATTTTGTTTTCTGTCCTGTTTTCTGGTTTGAAGGTCATGAAAATAAATGACATAAAGTTATTAACTTCTGTTTTGCCAGCATGGTTTGATGAACATAAGCAAACTTGAGTCGGAATTTGTCTAAAAGTGTTGATAAAAACAGAAAATGGCACTTTTGTCTGATTATCTTGAAACTTGTTTGATTATCTGGAAGCTTGTTTGATTGTCAGGAAGCTGTTTGATTATCTGAAAGCTTGTTTGATTATCTTGGAGCATGTATGATTATCTGAAAGCATGCTTGATTATCTGGAAGCTCGCTTGATTATCTGGAGCTCGCTTGATTATCTGAAGTTTGCTTGATTATATGAAGCTTATTTGATTATCTGAAGCTTGCTTGATTATTTGAAGCTTGTTTGATTACCAGGAAGCTCACTTGATTATATGGAAGTCTGTTTGATTATCTAGAAGCTTGTTTGATTATCTGGAAGCTTGCTTTATTATCTGAAAGCTTGCTTGGTTATCTGGAAATGTGGTTGATTATCTGGAAGCCTGCTTGATTATCTGGAAGCTTGTTTGATTATCTGGAAGCTTGCTTGATTATCTGGAAGCTTGCTTGATTATCTGGAAGCTTGTTTGATTATCTGGAAGCTTGGTTGATTATCTGGAAGCTTGTTTGATTATCTGGAAGCTTGTTTGATTATCTGGAAGCTTGCTTGATTATCTGGAAGCTTGGTTGATTATCTGGAAGCTTGTTTGATTATCTGGAAGCTTGCTTGATTATCTGGAAGCTTGCTTGATTATCTAAAAGCTTGTTTGATTATCTGGAAGCTTGGTTGATTATCTGGAAGCTTGTCTGACTAAGTGGAAGTGTGCTTGATTATCTAGAAGCTTGTTTGATTAACTGGAAGCATGGTTGATTATCTGGAAGTTTGTTTGATTTTCTGGAAATGTGCTTGATTATCTAAAAGCTTGTTTGATTATCTGGAAGCATGCTTGATTATCTGGAAGCTTGCTTGATTATCTGGAAGCTTGTCTGATTAACTGGAAGCTTGTTTGATTATCTGGAAGCTTGTTTGATTATCTGGAAGCTTGTTTGATTATCTGGAAGCTTGTTTGATTATCTGGAAGCTTGTTTGATTATCTGTAAGCTTGTTTGATTATCTGGAAGCTTGTTTGATTATCTGGAAGATTGTTTGATTATCTGGAAGCTTGTTTGATTATCTGGAAGCATGCTTGATTATCTGGAAGCATGCTTGATTATCTGGAAGCTTGTCTGATTATCTGGTGGCTTGTCTGATTACCTGAAAGCTATATTAGTGTTCCTCTCATTGCACTACTTGTTTTTGTCTCATCTGTTATCATGCATGATCTCTGACAAACATGCAGGCTTCATTAAGTTCTTAATATCTCTGTCTTGTTAGATTCAAATGTATCTGTGACAGAATCATTTATTTTAAGTTCTGTGATCTTCTGTCTGTCTATTTTCATTTGTTCCTTGATATAATATTTGTTCTAAAATTGTTCTGTTTTGTTTTTATTTTAGTCTGCATTTATTTGAGTATATTATTTTTAATTTCTCAGTTGAATTCTATATTATTTCTGTTCACTTTAATAACTTTATTATTTATTAATAATTCACCTGTCTTCTATATGATGCAAATAATTCTGACATTGTTCAGGTCCAATAATTAATTAAAAAAGATCCAGTTTTGTATGGATCAACTTGTATTTCAATATAAAATAACCACGACTACCATCTTTCTGAACCCTCACTTATTGTAGAAAAGAAACTTTCTGAATCCACACTTATAGTAGAAAAGAAACTTTCTGAAGACAGATATTCAAAACTTCTGAAAAAGTTTTACTGTAAAAGGAAACAACAATAACTTAAACTTATGTGGCAGGATATATGGCTGTTGGTAAAATGTTAAGAGTTACAGCTGGTGAAGTGTAATAGGGGATATGGCTGTTGGTAAAATGTTAAGAGTTACAGCTGGTGAAGTGTAATAGGGGATATGGCTGTTGGTAAAATGTTAAGAGTTACAGCTGGTGAAGTGTAAAATGGGATATGGCTGTTGGTAAAATGTTAAGAATTACAGCTGGTGAAGTGTAATAGGGGATATGGCTGTTGGTAAAATGTTAAGAGTTACAGCTGGTGAAGTTTAAAAGGGGATATGGCTGTTGGTAAAATGTTAAGAGTTACAGCTGGTGAAGTGTAACAGGGAAAATGGCTCATGGATAGTGGAGGGTTAAAAATAATAAGCTGAGAAAATTTAGGGCAAGACTGAGTTGATGTGCTAGAGAGCTTGTCTTAGGAAACTGTTTTGATGTTAGCACATGTTTTGTTTTTGTTTGTGGTTGTGCATTCACCCACTGTGCACTCAAATGTATTTACCTGTATGTGGAAGACTTTTTTTATATTTTACTAAATCTACTTGAAGCCATGTGTGAGATGTACTTTGCTGTTCTTTGGTTTTGCAGTCAAACACTATATAGCTTTATGGCCTAGACACTTGACTGTCTTGTCTTGTAGGGTATGTTGTCACTAAATTGTGTGGCTTTATAGCCTAGACACTTGATTGTCATGTCCTGTAGGGTATAACATCATTAAACTGTGTGGCTTTATAGCTAGACACTTGATTGTCATGTCCTGTAGGGTATAACATCATTAAACTGTGTGGCTTTATAGCCTAAACACTTGACTGCAAAAAGATGCAGGATAATATATATTGGTGAGACTGGCCTCAGATTAGGGGACCACATGCAGAAACAGCTGTATGATATAGGCTAGCATGCTTCAAAACCAGTCCCAAATTATTTCAATGGCCCCAACCACAGAGGCAAATCTGATTTTCTGGTAACAGCCATCAAACAATGTCGTGCAGATGACACAAGCCGCCTAATGCTTGAGAACCACTACATTCAGGATTATGGGTCTTTGGAACCACACAGGTTAAACTTGCTATTCAGCTATACCTAACATTCTCCTCTTCAACAATTATAATCCTTCTCTACTAAGTTCCACTCCCTTCTCACTTGTTACACATAGTTCAGAACCTCCTCACAGCATCACATTACAACCCCTCTATCCTAACTATAATCACCTGTTTCACCTTCTCCTGGCTAGGTTAACATTGTACCACTCTCTCTCTCCTCTCCATGGTTTCCCAACTCACCACCCCTAGTTATGGACCCACCGACCACACATCACAGGTCTCCATTTAAACAGTCTCTACACCCTACCATGCCCATTTCTGACACACAGTGTTGAACAACCCACATCTTCTTACAGTTACAGCTTAGTGCTCTATTCATTATTAATTTTTTTTATAGCTTCCTGTGAATCTATACTTTATCTGCTCTCTCTATTTCTTTGTCCTGTATGTTTTTATATGATTAAGGCTCACACTGAAACATCACAACTTTGTAATCGTTAAGTAATAAAGCGGCTCCTACTTTTTTCCTTGCTTATACTTGACCATCATGTCTTGTAGGGTATGTTCTCACTAAACTGCATAGCTTTATAGCCTAGACACTTGATTGTTATGTTCTGTAGGGTATAACATTACTAAACTGTGTGGCTTTATACCCTAGACTGTCATGTCCTGTAGAGTACTGTCATGTCCTGTAGGGTATAACATTACTAAACTGTGTGGCTTTATAGCCTAGAAACCTGACTGTCCTGTCTGGTAAGGTATGGTCACCTGACTGTCATATCTTATATGGTATGTTATCACCAAACTGTGTGACTTTATACAGGCTGATTGCTACATCTTGTAAAACATGACACTACCAAGTGAACAATGGACTTGTGAAAAGATTTAAGCTTTCTATGATATTTGAACCAATACTCATTTGCTCAGCAGGCAGATGTTTTAATCACTGAATTACCCAGGCATCTTGGGCATAACAATGAATTCCATTTTTTAAAACTGCACTTTGCAACAAAAACTTACAGTAAAATGTACTAACTCACCTAAAACTCCCTAAAAACTGTGCACTTTCAAACTCTTACCACGTTCGTCTGCCATGCCTCAGCACTGACCAACAAGCGGGAGTTAACCCTCTTTGTTGCGCACGATACCTGAGATGTGACAGAACTGAAGTTTAAAAATATCCTCTAGAACGAGGTCCTTTGTGATGCAATGAATATGTGTTCATGTGGGTAACTTTTACAAGGCCCACGAAGATTAAATGAGAACTGCTGTGATTAGTGCTAGTTTATTTTAATTGTTACCAGTACCAGCGTAACATGGACCATATGGGCCTTGATAAAGATCACGGCATCAAACTTGGTTAAGTTAATAATACTTTAAGCATGGACTGGATATGAATTTCAGCTTAAAAAAAACTGCTCTTTTAAAAGGTTTTACCTTGAACTGATTTATATTTTATTCAGAGGTAAGAGTTATTTATTTGTGAAAAATTAAACAGTTAGAAGTCTACAATGCATCTGTTAAGACTTTATTTTTATTCAGTACATACACTATCCGTTTATCAAGCAGTTCAGTGGGTTTAATTGCATGTTTCTCTTATACGCAACAGAATTTTCTTTAACAGGAAAAATCCTGCTCTGAGAGAAAGCAGACAATGAAAACAATGTACAAAATTTAAAGAAAATGATAAATATCATACACATTTTGTGATAGGAAAGTGTCTATGTTTATCTATGCTTGTACTATGCCACTCATTTCTTGAACATTATATGAAAGTATAAATACACGTTAGTGTGGGTTTTTGAAGTAAGTGATAAACCTCACATAATATATACTATCAAAGGTGGGCTCAAATAACTTCACTTCATGCACCTGTTCAGATTATACATGTTAGACATGAACACTGAATGTAATGATAATCAATATCCTATCGAGATAAATTTCTTTGATCTAACCCACCATTCCAAGTCGTAAATCTGTCAGGCATGAACAATAAACATAAATATAATGATATTCTTAGCTTACGATGTGTTAGCATTTTCAAAGTCTATGATCAAATTCGCCGAAACGTCACAACTTTGTAATCGTTAAGTAATAAAGCTGCTCCTACGTTTTTCCTAGTTTATACATTTTATTAAATAATGATATGAGATAAGTTTTGTACAGTTCTCCATACGGTTACTAAAAGAACTATTGATCTCACTCAATAACTCTGTTAACTTTCTGAGTTAAAGCTGCACTTATAAATGAATATGTAACTCACCAATGATACGCCGAAGAAAAACATGAACCTATAACCTGCATTCACCGAAACATTTTCTAGTTTTATTTTCAGAAGAAGAACCCCTAAACCATTTTAAAAAATATATACAGATAGTCCCCACTTTACGACGCCCTACTTTATGATGATTCGTTTTTTTTCGACCATTGATCCACTCAAACTCTAGGACTTCTTATCGTAAATTTAGAAATATTGTTTAGAGTATACAATACTTATTTAACGTAAAACTACTTATTTATAAAGTTTCTGTAACTCTAGTTTCATGTTTGAAAACATGCTTGTCTAATGACAGTTAAAGTACTGTATACTCTAACCCAAAGAAAGTCCATTTCTCTTTCTAACGCAGCATCGGAATGGAACCCCGTTGGAAAGCAAAGACTATCTGTATTTAGCCCAGGTCTTTACCTGTGAAAGTACATATAAGGCAGAAAATATGAAGGTACTAGGAGTAATCATAAAGACAAATAACTGAACACTAAAAGGTTTGCAGCTGGGCTGTTGTATCTGTGCCTTTCAATCTGACACTTCCTTTCCGACATGGCTTATTGCCAGCACCGTTTGCTTGTCCATTCAATCTCTATTCATTCGACCAGACTGTGGTCTGTGACACCATTTGGAGATAGGCTAAGATCTTGGCTGGTTCTGGTTCTTTTAAACCTGCCTACAGAAGCTGCATGAGTGCGTCAGAGAAAACAGGGTGAATCTATCTGATTGGTTAGTTGGCCAGATACAACAATGGATGGTAGATACAGCTTGAGCAGAACAGGGGTCAGTTTGTTTTCTGCAGTCGAAGCAGTGAGAAGGAACGATTGTAATATAACAGGAGAGGATTTCAACAAAGTCTTAGTAGATCTTCATTTTGCGGACAACGTAGCGCTTATTAGTGGAAATGTGGAAACGATGCAAGGGAAAAACAACAGATGCCCTGCACCCAATGGCTAGCAAAATAGGACTGGAAATCAACAAGGAAAAGCTGGAAATAATAATCATAAAAAAATAATCTGATCGCGCAAGAGGAAAAAGTATAGTTCGAAGGAATTGCAATAGAAGAAGTAGACTATTTTTTTAATATCTCGGAAGTTGCACTGAGAAATGAAGTTAGAACCAGAACAGCAAAGCTGACCTTTAATAATCTTCAGAAATTATGGAAATCAGAATTCCTAAGCACATGGACAAAGCTTAGGTTAATCAGCTCAAATGTAATATCCATCCTAACATATGCATGTGAAAGCCTGAAATCAACAAGAAAAAAATAGACAGTAAACTGGATACATCTGAAAACAAATGTTTAAGGAAAATACTCTGTTATAATGGAACGAATTCAAGACTAATGCAGAGATTGGAGAAAAGAGCATGCAGCAGTCTCATCAATGATCAAGAAAAGAAGATGATCTTATGTGGGTCACGTGATGAGAAGAAACAATCAGAGAATCACAAAGAAAGCCATCAAATGGGAAACATCTGGGGAAAAAAAAAGGAAAACAGGCCGACCTCGAGAGGTCCTAAAGAGAACACTGACCAGAGAGGCTAAAATAGTAAGCATCAAATCCCTGGATGAAGTTGAGATGCTTGCCGAGACAGAGACTCACAGCGAGACACACTACCTCGCGAGTCCTCTGTGACGTATGACGGCGCGGGAAGCATATTAAATGTGGTAAAAGCTCTCCACTGCCTGATGATTATGAAAGTATTTTCTCGCTTAGTTCAGCGTGTAACTGTTACGATTCTAAACAAATGTATGAAAGCAGTACACCAATCTACCGCCATGTAAGATGAACAAATCCTCGGGACATGCAGCGCTGATGGATTTTTTAAAAATTGATTTCTCAAGCTACCATCTTGGATTTGTTGAATATCTCTAATTTTTAATGAGTAGAGTGAATTTAGCAACGAATATTGAAATACAGATAATGAATATACCTGTATAACAACAAAGAAATAAGAACGATAAATGATAATTGCCTAGATAACGCTTGCAAGCAGTCAGATATTTGCAGCTGACCTCTGTCTTATTAGCTGTGAGTACTGCACCTTCTCCAGTGGCGTGCCGAGAGGGTGGTGACTGCCCTTGGTGCCAAAGCGGAGCTTTTTCTTTCTTTCTTTCTTTCTTTCTTTCTTTCTTTCTTTCTTTTATTACCCTTGCTACCTCCTCGCAAATAAATAAGCTACATGAAGAAATAGAACATGAATTTTGAGTGTGGGGGGGGGGGGTTGTGATATGTGTGTGTGTGTGTGGGAGGTGGGGGGGGGGGAAGTGGGGTGGGAAGCGAAATTTGTCTGGCTCGCCCCCGACACTGATATCCGCCGGTACGCCACTGTTTGCCGTCCCCAAATTCTGATTCAACGACCACACTAAACGAACCACCATCTAGCACAGTCAACTGTTTGCTGTCTGCCAACATTAGTAAAACTGTTGCATATTTAGAATAAACTTCTTGGTTCTGAAAAAAAAAGTTATGTTAAATTACTATCACAAAATGCAGTTAAATGTTAATTTATTGTGCTAATTTCTCTGAACCTAAGTCACAAAACTGCAAAAAAATAATTCGACCCCCTCTCAGCTCATTGGTGTTAACACCAAATGCGCGACTGCAGTTTTATATGAAATATTACGCTTTGTTAACTTTAACCTCTGTTGTTAGCAACGATTGTGCTTACAGGTTAATGAAGGCGACAGCAAGTATTAGCTGTCAAGAAGTGTTATACTTATTGTAAACTTATTATTTTTTGTTATTACCAAAAACTGTCATGAAAGTTTTCCCGCCAGCATATCAAAGTTATTGATTTTTAACCTTCTGTTGTTTTGGAGCGCTTGGCCTGTTGATTCCCACCCCCCCCCCTTTTTTTTTTCCTGCCACAGGGTCTATAAAGCAGACTTAGTTTAGAGCTTTCTTAGTGCAGGCCTCGTTGCCGGGAAATTCCTGATCGTGATACGACCTTTTATAAAGCACCAACGTATCAGTATCTGAACTGTGCGGGAATAATATCGAGTATTGCTCTTTATCAATTGTTATTTCTTTTCTGTTCTGTATTGTGCAGTGTGTCCGAGCCATGGATTTTGACAGTTTATTCGATTCGAGGATTCTGTTTGGGCAGGGAAAAACTGCGACAACGTTACTTACAGAGAGTGGCTGTCACTACCCGGTTATACATGAGCCCTATAGTCACAGAGCTTACTATGGGCAGTCCCGAGCAGTGTCCGTCCCTGTGCGCCATGAAAGAGGCGAGAGACCTATGCACAAGACCACACTGATAATAGCAAAACCTCCGTGGTCCCCAGATTATGTTACAACACATAAACAGGTGAGTTATCTTTCCTTCCTTGTTGCTATTTTGATTCTTTTTTATAATGCACGGGTCATTGGCGTATCTAGGCGGTCGTAACACCCTGATGCCGCTAGTGCATCAGTTACGTTTTCTCTGTGTACGTGTTCGCGTGGGTGCAGGGGAAGGAAATATCAGAATAATATTTCATAAGGCTCACTTCGTCTTGTGAATTCTTCTCCCTCTATTTCCTCGTCCTTCCATGTTCGGCCCACGTATGTGGATTACTCTACACATCTATACATACATAACTGTAAAGAACAACACAAACTCCATAGTCTGTGTGAAAGTATAATGATCTAGTATTGTCCTTATCTTCCCGTCTGTTGTTTTGATTCAATGGCATAAAATAAGGTACATCATCATCATCATCATCATCATGTGCCGTGCCGACTGGCGTTGGCTATTATGCTTCTCCAGAGTACGCGATCCTTCATGCAGGCCATCAGCTCAGTTGGTGATCTCCTCTCACACCATCCCGTCAGACTGTCCAGTATCATTTCTCTTGGTCTTCCTCTTGATCTTCTTCCTTCTATTTTTCCTGTTGTTATAATATTTTCAATGTCCCCTCTTCTCATTGCATGTCCTATGAAAGTACATTGTCTCTCTCTTATCTTTTTGACAAGGTTTTTTTATGTACGTGAACTTACAAATATGAGTGTGTTTTGTATGTGTGTATGTGCACGTGTGTAAAGACCAATATCAATATATCACATTTAATAGCAACATATTATTCAGTTGTTGGTAGCAAATAACGACTTGTAAACCCATAATGATCAGCTTGTAAGTCATCACTTTTATTTATTATTCATCGGCCCGACAGGCGCTCGAGGATTTATTCGTCATACGTTGTGAAAGGGAAAACGGCTATTTTCTTATAATAATGCGAATCAAAACATATAATACACTGGACTGAATTCTGCGAGAAGATATCCTGATGATTTGTCTGAAAGTAGTTTTTACTAACACATATTCAAATTGCCCTAATGACTACACAATCTTTCTCCATGGGCTCCCAGCGTAATTTCTCCCTAGTAAACTGCCAAAACCAGCTAGCACTCGCTAACTGACCACGAGCTCTGACAACAAATCCTTCCAACCGTGGCTGAGCTTTGTTGATCAAAGTAACCAAGTCAGACGCCTTCTCTGGGTTATGCTACTCGTATCTAAGCAAATGTAGTATAGGGTAGACCTGTCAGACAGGTCGAGTCTGAGATCAAAGGACACTAGAGGGTCCTTGATATGCTACATCTTCTTCGGTCAGTAAATATCTTCCCCGCTCCCTGTAATGTTTCACCAATAACTAACGGCTTTAACGGCCATTATTTTTTGCTGTCGCAGACGAGAGATACTCTCTGGTGAGATGTTACCTTGCCGTGGTGAGAGAACTTGTATGCCCCCATGACCGAAAGAGCTATGCTGGCGGGAACAGCAGCCCCTGGCAGGATCACCCAAGCCTGACAGGCCAGAGGGTAGGGGCCAGACAAAGCACAGCTCACACTCTGCTTCTTTGAGAAGCAAACCCGAAAGAAATGTATGCTGAAGACAGATGCAGAGCGCAAAGTGACGCAGACATGACGAGAACTACAGTACAACGCAACTCTCGCTCGAGTGACATTGTATCCAATCTCATTCCGATGTGGTGCTCTACCTTTGGAGCCCCGCCTGGCAGGGAGAACGCCGGGCACTAAGACGCCATCTATACAAGACAATTGGCACAGCACACCCAGGTGCATGTGGCAGAGAACAACAGACACCACATCACATCCTCCAGAATTGCTAGCTACACAGGCAAAGGGCCTTGCCAGAACCCAGCCCCCTACACGAGAAGCTCTACGGTGATGCTGAAAATCTGAAACGAACTGCGGCGTTTGTGAGAGAGATTAGTGTCGAGTCTGGGCGAACGACGAAGAAAAGAAGACAAGAGATAGCTCAGTACAGAAATATATCGACTAACAGCATATATTTGAAAAATAACTTCCAGGCATATGTTATAAAACATCTTGTCCGCACTTGATATAAAATGATTCCGCTGGTACTACAGACCACGTAACACAGACACCAGGCAAGAACTTTAGCTGACAGTCACCAAGCGAATTGACTCTATTCATACAACGCTCTGCTGTGATCGATTCCATAAGGAGTTTACTGTTCACGTATTGAGGCCTTATGAGATACGGTGTATTGATTATTTTGGAAATATATTTAGAGTATTCGCTATGGACCTTTCCTTCCAAATGACGTGTATTAGTTGAGATCAAGTACACCTGTATATACCATTTTTGTAAGGTAACCGGGTTTTCTTTATTGCTATTCAGTCTGTTGTTTTCTCTGTGGGAGGATAGAGCAGGTAAACGTACAATAAAATAGTCATAATGAATGGATAAATAAAAAATCAAATTTATATGAAGAAGGCAAATGGGGAATAGTACTAAAAGACGTAGAGTGTATGGTTCGTTTATCTCTTTTCCTTTTTTCTGTCTTTCCCTTTTCTAGTCCATGTTTCGAGTTTACAGAATTGCCTTTATTTTTTTTTTTTTACTTCTTGTTCGTGTTAATTAAATGTGCTGTCTCTTATCTCTGAATTGATTGTCTTGTCTCGCCTCCTTCTTCATATAACTTTCAGTGTTGAGGGGACGAACAGACATCTTGACAGGGCTCGGCAATTTGATTCATGTAGCGGAATATTTAAGGTTTCTGTAACTTCTTCCCTCCATCTTTTGCCTGGGCGGCCTCCTCCTCTGTTTGCTACAGTTCTTACGGTGAATGCTTTCTGTGGTAAACTAGTGGTCATCGTGTAACGTGGCCAAACCATTTTACTTGTTTCTGGATATAGTGTAATACGGATGTTACTCCAACCTTTGACATATCTTTTCTGTTTTGTTTTGCTTTGATTGTTTGTTGTTGTTGTTTTTTTTTTTGTCTCTTCTTGTCACATTTAGTAATTCTCCTAAAACATCTCACTTCTGTTGTGATGATTTTTATTTTATTTTTAGCTGTTAGCATGCGGGAGTAAATATTTTTGGCGCTCAGAGAATACACAGGAAGAACAGACGGACTGACATCAACGAAAGCTCTGAAATGCGTCTAAATATTTAATACGGAGTTGATGTTTTACTTTGGTTTATTATTACTATTATTTTTTTAAAAAACGCAGTATAAATAATCAAAAGTCACTTCACGGTGGATGTGAATATGAAAATGAAGTCGTCTTTATTTTATGGAGTGAGTTTTAGCTGAAATATTCGGGCAGAATGGAAGGAGTATACATTTCTTTTAAGAAAATAGTAAAGTGTTAAACAAGTGTTATCATCTTTCCACACGGGATCACCCCGAAGGTGGCCCTATGTGTTCTTGTGGAATAGGATCTCACCACAATGCACGTACTCCGTAGCACCGGCGAGACTGACTAAAAATATAATAACGGACGAGATTTACCTTCACGCACTATATCCGAGACTAATCATACCCTTGACTATATATAATTTACAAGGTTAACGATCCATAAATTTTGCCTGCGGGCCCCTAGAGGGACTTTTTGTAAGCTGGTGCCCCGCCCCGCCCCATTTTTTCATATCCTCCGGGCCTCTTACAACAGGGAAAATTCTCCTGGCCTGGGAACAATGCATCAGCTCCCCCCCCCCTCCCCACCCCACCGCAATAGAGATTACCTGGAGTGACATTATTTATCATTTGAGTGCTCATATTATAAATCAGTCCATTTTCTGCTTTGTGAAAACACTATCACAACTGTATAGATTTTCTTTAATGCTGATGCTAACAGCTGCTGCTTGTTAGTGACTGATGTTTGTGTACGAGAGTTCAGTTGTTTCTACCATAAGGAAATCGACCTAATGTTAGGTTTAACGAACTGTTAAATCATGAAATATGATAGATAGGGCATGGAAATAGCATCCAGTATGATATAACTCTACCAAAAATAGCACTAAAATAGAAACTACAGGAAACGAACGAACGAACAGACTTTATTTTTGAAGAATTAAGAACGCAGGCATGTCTATCATTCTGCTCTTCATCATACAGTTTTCATTCAGAAAGTAAGGGTACACCAAAGGAGACACGGAGAAGAACAACAGAGAGGATGCTGAGCAATAGAAGGCTCACCTGGGTAAGAGCTGGAAAAAGGCAATGGACAGGCGTTTGTGGAAAGCCTTGAGGAAACCCAATGTGCCCTGGGCACTTGAGGTTCGGAGAGAGAGAGAGAGAGAGAGAGAAAGAGAGAGAGAGAGAGAGAGAGAGAGAGAGAGAGAGAGAAATGGTAGAACTACAGGGGCTTCAGTTTACCACCTTCTCTGGTTTCTTGATAACTGCTGTACCGATGTACAAAGTATCCAGATACTGTAGCATTTGATACGTAGTGATAACTGTTCACAAACAAAAAACTCAAGACGGTTATACACGAGAGTGAGAGATAGCTACACGGAATTCTGGGCGTTAGAACCTAGATAGAATCATTGTGGCCATGATGAAATAAATAAAACGATTTGTTCAAAGACTTGCATCTACATTTACAGGTAACAGATGGCAAATCTGACAGTTCTCATTCTTAGAGAGCGTCGTAAGTATAACACAAATGCATACGCGGGCACAAAAAAAACGGCTAGGAATCCGTTTGTTTGTTTGTTTTTTCTTAGAAATCGAACCTACAAAACAATATCCGCTCAGACATCTAAGAGCACTCTGACGTCATGGGCTCACGCTGACTTAAACTTTTTCTTTTAGTCACTTGTGTTTATTTCCTTCTTAAAAAAATAAATATTAATTTGCTGTTTTAACTTATTCTAACTACTTAAACGACGCATTACTAACTGCTCTATCAGATGACACTATTAATTATTGTGGGTGCTCATTTGTCTTTTTTAATAAAATCTGTATAATAAGGCAAAAAAAAGAGACATTTTTCCAAAATTTAACTGTAAATTCCACGGCTAATTTTACAAGACCCTTGTGATCTCCCTCGATGAACTAAAGCTCATGATAGTGTTGCTGAGACGGAAACACCTGGAATGTTGGAGAACACATGGAGAGAAACCGAATACCCCCTGGACATCTTACGTGCCAAGGAAGGCGCGAGTGTTGAAGTTGTTCAGCGTTTTGCAGTAGTACAAATTTCTGAGTTACACTTTCACATTTCATAAGAAGTTTTATTTTGTTGTTTCCGATTTGAAAATTGTAGATCACGGAAATCACGACACTAATTTTGAATCACACTGTACTTGTTTAACAAGAAATGTTGGACACATGATGATAAAGGTGAAGGTTGGTTTTTTTTTTCATTTTGTCAGTTTCTGATCTCCACAGTATTTTAGTGGTAGCAAGACTCTAGAACCAGCATGCCGTCCATCGCCATGTCGGTCCATGCACGTGTCAAAGATCAAATTTGGCACAGAGGAGAATCCGGATCACTTTGTAACAGATCACATGGCTACCTACTACCAGAAAGATGTGACTCCTGTAAGTCTTCACGTACACCTTCGTCAGATTCTATGCCTTTGTTTATTACACTGTGTGCATCATTTTATCAATGTCATCAAGGCATCATTGACAGAGTCGTCATCATTATTGTTAGTTTTTTGTATTTTTGTTTTCATGATTAACTACTTTAAGAAATGAGCCATATTCACTGTACAGGAAACTTTCTGTCATACTTGTACAAAAGGAAAACTCTCTGTGTCAGAAAATTCACTTTTGATTCATGGGTCTTGACCCTGCTCCTCTCCTATTATTATTATTATTTCTTTTTGCACGAATTTTCATACATCTCTGCTTGAGCAATCTCGGAGCAAACTGGCCATAGTGCAGTAGAATCAATAACAAACTGGGACTCCTTAGATGTCCTGGAATGGCCATGGAATATCTATGAAGTGAAATCTTTTCTACTCTTTCTTGAAGACTGGTCCAAGCCCTTGCTTACACTTTTATGCCTCAAAATTGTGAAATAGAAGCTTGGAGAACAAGAAAAAAAAGAGCCAGATTAGCAGCCATGAGACTCGAAACTGACGATGAGACCTGCCAGAAATGGAACTTTCAAGGACCTGGTCACCAGAGAAACGAAGTTTACAGCCTTGATCGTTTATGACTGACAGGCCCTTAGTCCCAGCAGCGGGATTTTTTGTCTGGTGCACTCCCAAAAAGACTCTGGGGGTCCACCCAGCTTCTAAAAATCGGTACCAGAGAAATCCTTAGGTAAATACGGCCAGTGTGATGCTGATCACATGTAACAGAATATCATTCTGTACAGGTGTATTGTGTATAACCCTGGTAGACCACAACTCATCACTGTGTGCCAAGCACGTGGTTCAAGAAAATTCTAAGTCACGTGGTTGAGTTGAGCGGGAAGTGTGCATGGGCTGAGAAAGTTAGTCTTTGGTCAGAATGTGTTAGAGAGAGGTTGTGTGATTGACTCTAGAATGTGATAGAGAGAGCCTTACTTGTTTGTTGTAGCAGGAGCTTTATTGGTTTGTGATGTAGGAAGAATTTTAGTAGTTTTATTGCAGATTGGAATCTCGTTTAGGAAGAGTTTCTACCAGTGGCAATTTCTTGGTAGTGAGATGGAAGAGCAGCTTTAGGGTACAAACAGGAGTGAAACAGGGATGTGTACTATCACCAACATTATTTATCTTGGCAGTAGACTGGTTAATGAAGGAGGCTACATCAGACAAACGCAGAGGATTACAAAGGACCCTTGACACAGTGCTGGAGGACCTTGACTTTGCGGATGACATTTGTCTATTATCAAGCAGTCACAAAGATATGCAAGATAAAATAAACAAACTAACTCAGAATGCAAACAACATAGGACTAAAGATCAATGTAGGAAAGACAAAGTTAATGAAGCAAAATGTGAACAACAGAAATGTACTCAGAGTAGATAACAAGTTAGTGGAGGAGGTCAACGAATTTGTATACCTTGGCAGCAGAGTAGTAGAAAATGGAGACAGCACAGAGGACATCAACAGCAGACTTACTAGAGCAAACCAGGCTTTTGCAATGCTGCAGAATATATGGAAATCAAATAAACTAAGCATAAATATAAAAATCAGGATATTTAAGAGTAATGTTCTAAGTGTACTACTCTATGGAAGTGAATGCTGGAAAATCACCAAAACCATAGAAAACAAGTTGAATTCTTTCCAGACTAAATGTTTACGAAGAATTAGAAAAATATTTTGGCCAAACACCATAAGAAATAACATCTTATTAGCAGAAATGCAGATGAAACCACTGACAACAATTATTGAGGAAAGACGATGGCGATGGTTGGGACATGTGCTCCGAATGACTGACAACTCACTACCAAAAATAGCACTAAGATGGACACCACAGGGGAGCAGAAGTAAGGGTAGATCAAAAGAGACATGGAGAAGAACAACAGAAAGGATGTTGAGCAATAGAGGGCTCACCTGGGCAAGAGCAGAAAAAAAGGCGAAGGACAGGCATTTGTGGAAAACCCTTGCGGAAGCCCCATGTGCCCTGGGCACTTAAGGTTCAGAGAGAGAGAGAGATGGAAGAATTAGTTTTTCCCTGTGTTGGCTGAGGTTTTGTTGGTAATGTTGTAAGTAGTGATTTTTTGTGTATAGTATATTGTAGAGTTCGCTCACGCCGGGCACTGTTAATGTAATTCTTGTTCAGCCTGATGGCTATGTTTCCATCATTCATGATTTCACCCTCATTTTGTCCATTAATAAATGTGCGTGGTCTGATGATATGTTACACCAATTGGCTTTGTTGGAATTCTCATTGTTGACCAGTTGTTTTGGTTGGAAGAATGCCAAGTTATGTTAAGCTGTTGTATTTGTACTATTTTGTGGAGTTGGAAGCCTGGGTGTCTTGTATTTTCTCAGTGTATAATATAGAAAATTAGGTGATTGTTAGAACACCAACAACAAGAAGAAATTTATAAGTTCAAACAGTACTCCACAAGTAGACAATGATCAAACCAGTAGAAAACCATTTTAGTTGGTGCATAAGAAGAAACTGTTTTAGAACGGCGCAACACTAGTTGGCGCAAGGTAGAGTGAATACTGTTTCACACATCACACTTTCATGCGCCGATGGTCTTGGAAATACAGGCCTAACAACGTATATCCAGTATGTCTTAATGGCATGTAAACGGAGATTTTAACTTTACTATGTTATACCAAATACATTTCTCATGTCATCTAGATCTACTGAAATGTAATGAAGCACGTGCCCGTAACAAGATATTTAGCAAGATTTTCAAGATCTACAGCTGCAGTAAGGTATAATCTTTGTGTCTGTTTATCAGAGCTCTCGTCTCCATCTGGCATCGCTGGAGAACAAACTGAACCAGACAGAAGGTGCCAAGATGAAAGAAGTGGTCAAACCAGACACAGAAGCTGGGAACTACTGGTCACAGTACAACAGAGTCCACAACAAACTGGGGCGCCTTCGAGGTCCAGGAGTGGCCAGGGAATATCCGGTTAGACAGCAGTATGACGTCATCACAGGTACGTGAAGTGCAGTACTTATAAATGGGTTAGGCTGGGCCAAGACGTAGGGAGCTATATAAACACCAAGAGCCTAAACGAAATTTTGTAAACCATTAGCATTTCTTCAATATACACAGTTTATATACTGTCATCTGTTAAGAGCCGTTGTCTGTAATTCCTGGATCTCTCCATTTCTTCTTATTTGTCAGTATTTTATCACCACCAGCCAGCTTCTGTAAATTGTCCTTCTATCATAACAAGCACATAGAAATTGTCATATTTATTCTCTTCTTTTAACTACTGTGCCGGGTTCTATAATTTCTGTGACAATTTTGTGTTCCTACTCGTGTAGTTTGTTGCATCTTCCTCCAAAATCATACATTTCTTACATGTTACAATAAGTCTAAATGTTAAATATTTTCTTAAAACTTCACCCAAAAGAAAAAATAATGGGCTGGGAACTGTTAAGAGAAAGAAAGAACCAGACAGGACCCTATAGTTCACCTGGCGTGAGTGTTGTTTTATAACATATTAAAAGTGAAAGTGGGGAGGGAGCCAAATCATTACCCCCCCCCCCCCAACCCCCAATCTCCTCCCCCCCAACCCCCAATCTCCTCCCCCCCAACCCCCAATCTCCTCCCCCCCCCCCCACATGTCTGTGAGCTATTGACTCTTAGTTTTTTTTTTTACCCTGTGTCTGAAGATTATGTGAAAGTTCGTGTGAAATCCTAACTTTTCTCACTAACCTACAAGTAGGTGCCACCTACCCAAACAAGACACGGAGAAAAGGAAACATTTGAGAAAACTGTCGAGAACATGTACGATATACAACAACAACAACAACTATATGAACAGTAATAACTGAGCAGCACACCAGTGGTAGACGATGAAGATGTATACAAGCACTCCAGACACATGAAAGTCTGTAAACACGCTCTGGCGTAAGAAACAATACAAGAGAAATAACCATGATCATAGATACCGTAATTCAGAGCAAGTCACTGATCTTCTGAAGTCAATACCATCGGATGTATCCTAATCCAGTTTGATATCCATTGTAAGTAAGCGCTGGAGAGCGAAGATGATTTTTACTGAAGCGACAGCACAGTTGTCAAGGCTAGTAAACTAGATCTGGCCAAAACTCTATCCCTCCTCTCCGCTGGTGTATCTGGTAACAAGTTGGTGAACGCGTCAGGGGTCGTCGAGGTTCCATATCCACTCTGGGTCTTCCATGACCCACTCCTTATCCAGCACGATGCTAGTGTTCCATCA
This sequence comes from Achatina immaculata, assembly GCA_009760885.1. Lineage (NCBI taxonomy): Eukaryota > Metazoa > Mollusca > Gastropoda > Stylommatophora > Achatinidae > Lissachatina > Lissachatina immaculata. The sequence continues at coordinate 30,982,461 of CM019719.1, read as the reverse complement.
TCTTCACAGCTTCGACTGATAAGAATATTCTGCGGACAGTTCCAGTTTCACACAACAACAAAAAATAAACACTCACATGAGATGAATTACATCATCCTCTGCTTCATCCGCTAGGCTTTTGTGACACTTGTGACACTGTTTCCAAGGGACATCCGTGGAAATAAGGCTGAGTCTTGCTCATCCCTAGTTTTGTTGGCCTTGACCTGTAAATGAACAGACCTTCTCTCCACTAACTTACATTACCGCAGTTTTTAAACTCCAAGAAGTAGGCCGCCATATACTTAAGCTTTTACGTATCCTTCCGCAGGTGAAGAGAAGGGACTGGCTTGGCAACCTAACAATGCCAGAGTGTCAGGGAATAGAGTGCTACACGGCTTGAGAAAACAGCTGAACGCAAAGCCTTTCTTATTTTAGCAAAAGCTATGATCTAGTTTTATGTAAATACTTGTCCATTTGTTAGCATATAGTTATCACTAAAAGCCGAACTTTGGGATATTTACGGATATACACGTTTTCACATAAAATGGTACTACATTTTTGTTCCATCTTTATTTGAAAAAGCTCATATTTATTGTTTCTACATTTTTTAAAAATGAATATCAGTGGTTTTCAAGTTGTGGTAAATGTGGTGGTGGCGTTTTTCAAAGAGCTTTTCTCTCTCACACACACATACATACAATATGTATATATATATATATATATATATATATATATATAACTTCAGAACGTTGTGTAAACATTTAATTTACTTTTCAGTGTATATACTTCTAGGAATCTGAGTGGCGTAGTGGTTAACGTACTCCCCTCTGTCGACGAGGTGGGTGATTCAAGTCCTGTCAGAGACAACCCCATTCATCAGCTGTAGAAATAGGTACGCTGTCTCCTTCTGAGGTTGAGCAAGGAAAAAAGTGGCAAGATGTAATATGAGGACATTATCTTCTTAAGCAGTGGTTCCCAGTTGGTGGTCTGCGGAATCGTGGGGGGGGGGGGGTCAGCGTAACTTGCGGTGGGGGTCCGCGTAACTTGCGGTGGGGGTCCACGTAACTTGGGTGGGGGTCCGCGTAACTTGCGGTGGGGGTCCACGTAACTTGAGTGGGGGTCAGCGTAACTTGGGTGGGGGTCGGCGCAAAAACCCAAGGTCTTTTTTTTTTATAATTTTCTGTGTGAAGTGTTTAACAGCCAGTGTGGAACCAGAAAATGTTTAACAGCCAGTGTGGATCCAGAAAATGTTTAACAGCCAGTGTGGAACCAGAAAATGTTTAACAGTCATTGTGGAACCAGAAAATGTTTAACAGCCAGTGTGGAACCAGAAAATGTTTAACAGCCAGTGTGGAACCAGAAGTGGAAGCAATTGTTCGGAATAAAATCTTCTTCTCTTCTTCTTCGTTCGCTTCTACCACCAAAACCGCCCTGTGATCCTACTGAATTTACACCTGTGGTCCTCGTTAAGTCCCGTAGTTCCCCCATGTGGTCCCCGAAAGGACCACACGAGATCCCCGAGAGGACCACAAGAGGATCAGAGGATCGTAGGGCTTGAGCCTGTATTCTTGGTGGTTCTCAGAAGCGGGAGTGCGTGACACTGTGGTTTTCGTTGCACCAGTTTAGTCTAGAGCTGGGCTTTCTCACTTCGGAATAAAATGATTTCTATCACCATATTTAGGTTGGTTAGCTGTCACACATTTCATATTCTGTTCATTTGACAAATAAAGTGGGGATTTTAACTGCTGCCTATTTTTTCTCTTACCTACATTACTGTAATTTTGAAAATTCACCAAGTTTGTACTCTGTGTGTGTGTTTTTTTTAGTGTAGTGTAACATTTATGGCATTCTTACAGCACAGCTATAATTACAGCGGCTAAAACAAGTGCTGGACTGCAAACAACAAATAGAAAAGCATGGATATCAGATAATACATGGAAATCCATACATGAAAGACAGGCAGCCAAATTAGCTATGTAGAATGTAAAAACAAATCTTGAAAGAGATTTGGCAAAAGCAATATACAAAGAACTAGACAATAAAGTAAAAAAGTTCAGCTAGAAGGGATAAAAGAGAATACATGGACAATATGGCTAAAGAAGCGGAGTAGACAGCAAAAACAGGAGATAGCAAAACTTTATATAACATACAAAAGAGGCTAACAGGAACTATTGCATCCAAAGAAAAACCAGTCTTTAGCAAAACTAGCACACTATTAACATCAAATAAAGACCAAAAGCAAAGATGGGCCGAACACTTCCAAGAATTACTTAATCGACCACATCCAACAGAACTGATAGACCTTGGAACTGATTTACCATTCCCACAACTAAATGTAAACCTAGATGAAATTACATTGCGTGAAATTGAAAAAGCAGTGAATCTAATGGCTACTAACAAAGCTGCAGGTGAAGATGAAATAACAGCCGAAATGTTGAAAGCTATTAATATAGACAACATGAAACAACTACAGAGAATGTTCAATAAAGTTTGAAAAGAAGAAAAAGTCCCTTCTAAATGGAAAAAAGGAATCATTGTTAAAATACCTTCAAAAGGCAACCGTAGCGATTGCAACAACTGGAGAGGAGTAACCTTACTATTAGTTGTGTCAAAAAGTAGTTTGCAAAGTTATTCTGAATAGAATTCAAGATATAGTGGATGCTGCAATGAGAGAAGAACAGGCAGGATTTCGAAAAGGGAGAAGCTGTCTCGACCAGATCTCTAAGAATAATACTTGACGAACATATTGAAAAGCAAAGACCGTTAATCCTGAACTTCATAATAAAAAGGCATTTGATTGAATACACAGAGAATCATTATGGAGGATTTTAAGAATATATGGAATACCATATAAGACTGTCAATATCATTAATGACATCTACAATGGATATGTTTGTGCAGTCAGTGCAGACGAAGGAATGAGTGAATGGTTCCAGATTGAAACAGGCGTGAAACAAGAATGTATATTATCTCCCCTGCTTTTTGGAATTGCTATAGACTTCATAATGAAAAAATGTTGCAACGGTAAAACAGGCACTTACTGGGTACGTGGGACCCATCTGGAAGATCTTGATTTTGCAGATGACATAACTCTTATCAGCGATAATATGAAATCAGTGCAAGTAAAAACAGATATCCTATCTTCAATGGCTAGTAAAACAGGACTTAAAATTAACAAGGATAAAACAAAAATAATGAAGGTTCTCATTAACGACGAAGGACAGATATACGTAGAAGGAACAGCTGTTGAAGAAGTAAACCATTTTGCATATCTCGGCAGCTATATAGAAAACAATGGTGATACCAGAAAAGAAGTTAGAATTCGAATTGCCAAAGCAGCATTGATCTTCAAGAATCTTGAGAACATATTACATTTTAAAATTATTAGCACAAAAACCAAGTTAAGATTACTCAGTTCAAATGTAATATCCACCCTCATTTTTGCACGTGAAAGCTGGAAAACAACTAAAGAAATATACAAGAAATTAGACTCTTTCGAAAACAAATGCCTTAGGAAAATACTCGGTATATAATGGAATAATTCAGGAACAACGGAGAGATCAGACAGATGAGCAAACAACAACCTGTCTTATGGTTGATCAGAAAAAGAAAGTGGACATATGTCGGTCATGTGATGAGAAGAAACAATCAGAGAATCCCCAAACAAGCTTAAATGGAACACAACAGAGGTCGACCACGTGAAACTCTAAAGAGGACATTGTTAAGAGCAGCCAATTCAGTGGGCATAACATACCTTGATGAGATTGAAAAACTCGCCGAAGACAGGACATCTTGGCGAACTACCATGCGGGCCTTATGTGACGTTTAACGGTACGGGAAGGATTTAAGATGTAAGATGTAAGCATTTACGCATTAAACGTTACTCATATCTTCTGAAAAAAATTATTTTGCATTTAAAGCACAAGCTACCATACAGATATGAAACATTTACGAAGCATGGGGGGGGGGGGGTCCGTGGCCTGAATTTTGAAACAGTAGGAATGTATACAAGAAATTAGTGGGACAGACGAAAATGAAGTGACAACATGGATGAAAATCTAAGAGAATTTGGAGAAAAAAAAACTGAAAAAAAAACGTGGAAGATGAAGGGAGACATGTCGATTGTGTCTGCTGCAATGAGCATTAAAGTCTCGGAATGCGGATGATAGAGAGAGAAAGGGAGAGAAAGAGAAAGGGAGAGAGCGCGAGAGCGAGGGAGAGAGAGAAAGTTAGAGTTATATTTGTTGTTCCACTGTGCTATGAAAGAATATCACTGATATTTCATTCTGTGAAATAAATATCACAGGAACGTGTCTGAAATCGTGTTTTATTCATTCTTTAGGGTTCTCTGGGAACATTTGTTTGCTTTTAAACAATGTTTTTCTTCAGCACATCACAGAATTGTAACAAATTTTATTGCCGAGTCGACATACTTTAAGTCATAAATCTGACGTCTCTTGTTTGGTAAAAGGGAAACTCCCATTTTCCATGACATTAGGGCATATCGGGGCATACAATGTTATCCCGTGTTTCCAAGATCATCGGAACGTGAAAGTGTGATGTATCACGCTTGGCCGAATTACTTCCCCTGATTTTTCTGGTACCCGTTTTTTTTAGGCTGAGTGGACCTAGGATTAAACATCATGATAATCTAGAGAAGACCGTCTTGGAAGGGTGGGAAAAAGAAAGAGAGGAAGACCAAGGCGAAGATGATCTGCAAGACATCGTTGATGATCTGCAAATGGATGCATCAGCAGCAGGCCATCTTGCTCACAACCGAGAGGCCTGCAGGAGTGCTGTTAGGGAGGCAAAGTTCCGCAAGGGACATGCAAATGAATGAATGAATGGACCAGGGAGCCTTTTTTGATTGTCTCTCATTTGCAATTTAGAAAATATTCAGCCACTGCCTAATGTTTAAGTACTGAAAATAACTTGAAATATAATTAAGATAAACATGTATAAAACTCAATTATAAAAACAACTGTACGAAATTTTGTTCTTATTGTCTATTGTGTGATGTAGAGTTTCTATTTGTGAAGGTGTCAGAAAGAGTTTGAAAAGGCACTGGTGTACAGACATAAATTTTTCAAATGAGAAACGACGAAGCTTTCGCACAGTAAAATGATTTAGTAGAGTTGTATGGTTAGCGTTCTAACACTAGTAGACAAAACACTTAGACAAAACAGTTAGAGAAAGGAAAGACAAGAGAATTACCTTGGTCTCGAACCACGGACTCCGACAGGGCGAGCAGCTGCCTAGCCACGAGAAACAGCACACTATCCACTCGACCATCTTACACCTCCCCAAAAGACAAAGTGCTTGCGAGTCTTTCGATGCCCGGGCACGAAAACAAGGTCATGACACATAAATTCTGTCGCTTAAATTTGTTCTACCGCAGGTACCTGACTTGAGTACCTATCAATATAAGTGACAATAAAGTCAAAAGTCTGGAGCAGATTTGCTGTGTACTTGAACTTGCTTTAACCCCTTGAAGTTAAATTTTATGAACTCTCGCTCAAGTATATTATTTGGAAGAGAAACCTGTGAGAACAAAAGTGACTACAAGAGCGACAGGTCGGTTATCAGGACTGGCAACTTGAAACTGACCAAGATCCTCTCTAGTAGACCTCTGGCAGTCATGACTAGTGTCAGAGCAGAGTCCGAGACGTTTGTCAAAAAGAGTGGATTAACTTTTGCTATGATTATTTCAGGGTATGTGCTATCATTGATGGATCTGCACATGGATTCATCAGCGGTAGGCCATCTTGCTCACAACCGAGAGGCCTACAGGAGGCAAAGTTCCGCAAGGGACATGCAAATGAATGAATGTGCTATACATCCTACTTTCATGTGCCGAAGATCGTGGGAATAGGGGCCTAAAACCGTATCTCCATTACTATTCAACCTAGTACCAGAAAAGGTAAACAGAAAGGTGAAAGAAGAAAGGTGTACAGAAGAAGACGCTAAAATATTGGTATACGCTGATGACAACGATTTAGTGGGGTAAGCTATATAAGAAGTCATCAATACCTGCCCTGCATACAGTTGAGAGATGTGACACTAAAAGTGGGCTTGACCATTAACCAAGATAAGACTATCGGGCTTGACCATTAACCAAGATAAGACTATCGGGCTTGACCATTAACCAAGATAAAACTATCGGGCTTGACCATTAACCAAGATAAAACTATCGGGCTTGACCATTAACCAAGATAAAACTATCGGGCTTGACCATTAACCAAGATAAAACTATCGGGCTTGACCATTAACCAAGATAAAACTATCGGGCTTGACCATTAACCAAGATAAAACTATCGAGTACATGAAGATACCAAGAGACCAGAGGCAGAATTATTCAGATTATATAAACGTTGGAGATATGTTTATTAGGAAAGCAGAAACATACAAATATCTAGGCACAACCTTCAACAGAAGCAACACAGTAAGCGAGGAAATTAAGAGAAGAGTAAAGATAGGGAATAAAATATACTTCGCCTTGCAACACCTGTTAAAATCCAAAATCCTGTCCCAAAACACCAAAATAACAATCTACAAAGCTATAATAAGACCAGCCGTCATGTATGGATTAGAAACGTGGAGTACAACAAAGAAAGATGAAAAACAATTACAGATCTTTGAGATCTGCAGTTGTTGTTCATCTTTCTTTGGGCCCATAAAGGATACCGACAGTGGAGAATGGAGAGCTAGAAAGAACACTGAACTGAACAGCTTATATAAATCCCAACGAATTGTAAATGTCTTGAAACTGAACATACTACGCTGGCTGGGGCATGTACAAATAATAGAAGAGAACAGAAAAACAAAAATTATGTATGCACAAAAGGTGAGGGAAACAAGACCAAGGGGTAGACCAAGATAGAGATGAAATGGCAACATAGAAGAGGATATAAAAGAAATTGGTGTCACCAATTGGAGAGAGAAGATTAGGTCCTAATCTTCTGTTCACTGCCCAGAGGAACTGGAGCTAACTTTATCTGCAGCAGTGACCCTTAATGGCCCGGAAAGCTGAAGCAAGAAATAAAGAAAGAAACCGTGCCTCCAGTGTGACTTAAAGACATGGAAACGGGAATGTTACTTTACCTATGTGCTGTTACAGAGAAGATGGGACAGGGAGCTCCCAGCGTACCTTGTATGGGTTACGTATCCATTTATTTCATACTGGTTACAACACGAACTCATGAAATATATTTTAACGCATAACTCTTTCCCCACTAAGCTGTCAGCACCGGAGCTACCTGACATTTCCCTTCCTCCTTTTACTCTTTCACTCCAGGCTCTGCCACTATAAATTTTGATGAGGAATTTTCGTACACAGAAACTGAAAGGAAGTTATTCTATAATTTAAAAATATAGGTTGGGTTAAAGATTTGCTTTTTTTTTTTATTTACACTTTGCTCTGAGCATAGGTGTGCAAGATCTGCTTACACTGCCAGTGTTGTTATGGCGTGAAATAGGCTCCGTTATCTAGTTATTCAAAGACTGGTAAACACGGGTGACATTTTGCAGGGAGAGAACCACAGCCCGTATTGAATTCTTTCCCTTTTTGATATTGAATTCCCCTTGATGTCCGCTGTCTCTGTGTTCTTGTACCTACACAGGCTGTTTTCGTTTTCACGGTGACTGACTTACCTGGGCCGCTAGAAGGAAGCTCGCTGTGTATGTCTGTCGACTTGTTTTCAGCCAGTAACCCTTAGTCTCGCCATTATATTCTTTCGCCCAATGGCTTTCACTTCTTCGAAAATTATAGGTCGTTGGGCGCGGCAGTGTATTAGTAGGGAGGGTAAAGGCATATCTCGTTGAGACGCAGAAGGTTGCGTGGTGTAGTTCCCTAGATTATTTCTTTCCGTTTCTAGTGTCGTGTTAATAAAGCTGAAATAACGTCACGAAAACCGGCGTGCTTTGTGCATTTGCCATCCTTCTCCGTTTTTAGATAGGGATATAGTCAAAGAAAAAGACAGTGTTTGAAGGATATTTGGAACTCTTATTGCTAAATCTGTGACAATATATCTGAATGCTACAACATGTGAACAGTATACAAGCGTATTATTGTGTCTGGTGGTATTTGCTGTAGATCTACTGCCTGTCCAAGAGACGAGGCCCTGCTTCTGGTTAGGTTGATAGATCAGCATTCATGAGCAGTTACAGAATCCGTGGAAGTGAGCATACAAATATGGATCGGATAATGTACAAGTTAACCATAATCTGTTTCATGCTAGCCGGCATTCAGGGTAAGTGGATACAAGTTTTAAAAAAATAGAAACAAGTGGTTTCATATATGAGTGTTTAGTATTGTAGCTATTTTCGTCGCTATGTTTGTCTGCAGGGCATATAGTTATAAGTAATCGTTAGGATAAGTGCGAGTAATGTTCACAGTAAGCCATGGCACAGCTGTGATACAGAAACTGCCGTTGTGGTTTTTTGTTTTTTTTTTTATCTGCACGTTTAAAAATTAGGAAAACTGAACTTCACATTTTGTAGATTTAGTATTTATTTTAGTAGCATAATGTCTAGCTTAGTGAAATAAAATATTGAATAACATCTTACAAAACAAATTTTTCCTATTATCCTAAATAGTGTCGTTGTTCTTTTCTTCCGCCTTTTAGAAAAAAGATCATATATGAGTTTCAGTTATGTATTATGTATGATTATCAAATGATATGTATGGCTGAAAACTGATATGTATGGCTGACATTCGACATATGTGACTATGAAATGGAACTTAGAATTTATATGCATGGCTGAGAACGAAGAATGGCACATGGCCCTGAAGTGACATATGTCACTGATTGACGTAAACTGTTATGTTGTGACATTATTTTTATGTACAGTATGTTGCTGTGGGACTACACACGCAACGCTGCAGTGATATTTGTCACAGTGAGAGAGAGAGAGAGAGAGAGAGAGAGAGATTGAAAAGATGAAAGCCATAATTTTACAATATTTTATTACCTGGTAATTTTAGTTGTCTTATCAATTTATAAACCGCTAACTATAATTTGACTATGGAACTGACAGGCCCGTCTTACATTCTGCCCTTCATCACTCCATCTTTCATTCTTCCCACACACTTGAAGAAGAAGAAAAGATTAGACTCGCTTTTTTTTTCTTTTTAGCTTCATAGTTCAGTAGAATAACGGAATGCATTACATGCGTGGACGATATCAATAGTTTCGTGCGTGTATTAGGGTATCAGGTTCTAATGTGTGATTTCTCATGTTTGCGTTGGCCTAAACACATGAATTATACCGTGTACCACCTTAACACTGTGAAATATGAAATACTCCACCAGAAACACCTGAATTACTTTATACAGCATTAAAACTTTATGACTTACGGGACACGAAGAAATACATAAAACACATTATATACTACTATAAATTTATGAATTACGAGACACGTCATTAGAAATACATGAGTTACGTTGTGTACCACTTCGAATTTGTGAATTACAAGACACCATAAGAAAAGCATGAATTACAACAATCACCGTTACAAATGCATGACTTTACACGACACGCCATTAGACAGACATAAATTACCAAATTTATGCTAATTACATAAACGGGAATCACTGGCACGCACTAGAAAACATCTGCGGACTCTGAAAGAGAAGTTCGGTTGTTAAAATCCAGTTGCAGGCATTCCCCCCCCCCCCCCCCCCCACAGGCAACCAGCTGTTAAATACGTAAGGACCTGGAGAAGACAAGATGGCCGGATGATATGCTGACCACATCAAGTTCGTTCGAACAGTTTGTTTGGCCATCTGTAGTTCGTCTGATCTGCTGTGGTCCGCATGATAAGCCATATCTCACCTGGGCGGCTGTAGTCTTTTGGCCCTGGTACTTCTGCCGTCCACTCGTAGTACATTCATCTTTACTCCTACAACCACCGACTTTAAACATTTACACGTTTGCAACACATAAACTGGTCTGTTGGTTTCCATGTTGGTCTTCAATGTGAAGGCAACACGAGTACTTTGTTCCGGGCGATTAATCGTGTGTTACGCCTTCAGTTTCCTCTCCCAGTGCTTAAATTTAGCAGCAGTCTTTTTGTAAAAATAAATTGTTCATGAACTGATAGACCTCATTTTGACGGGAAAAAATAGTACTCAGGGCAGCAGAGAATGTGTTAATGCTCAAATGAACCGAGTGATTCAGTCAGCCAGCGCTTGGGCTGATAATTCGTAGATAGCTTTCGCATTCTTTCCCCATGATTTCTAAGATTTTAATGCATTCAAGGCACAGTCGTGGTTATAGCATTCAAGCGGGGCCTTTGAGCGGAATTTTATTAAGGAAGTCCAAAACTGTTTTAGAGTCCCGTACCGTATTCCACATTTCTATCAAGTGGAGTTATCTAGTCCCTCCTTAATTACACCCCTCCCTCCCCGGTGGCCCCTAAACCTAACTTCCTTGACCCTCCGGAGCCCCTTCTTCATTCCAGGCCCTGGGGCTATGCACTTTCTGTGCACACTCTCTCATAGTACTTAATATTTTATGTTTATTTCTTAACTTAATTAAAATTTAAATTTTCTGTTATTCACTATTAAAACAGAATCTTATTTACTCTCCGTCTGTGTTTCCTTCTCTCACATGTAAAGTACATTATCTGCTTGAGTTTCTTTCTCTCACATCTAAAGTACATTATCTGCTTGAGTTTCTTTCTCTCACATCTAAAGTACATTATCTGCTTGAGTTTCTTTCTCTCACATCTAAAGTACATTATCTGCTTGAGTTTCTTTCTCTCACATCTAAAGTACATTATCTGCTTGTGTTTCTTTCTCTCACATCTAAAGTACATTATCTGCTTGAGTTTCTTTCTCTCACATCTAAAGTACATTATCTGCTTGTGTTTCTTTCTCTCACATCTAAAGTACATTATCTGCTTGAGTTTCTTTCTCTCACATCTAAAGTGCATTATCTCCTTGTGTTTCTTACTCTCGTATCTAAAGTACATTATCTGCTTTAAAAAAAGATTAATCGTACTATCTTGTCTCAAACTTTGATGTTCACAAGCCTCGCTGTTTGTCTTGCATCCTTCCCGTACCGCTAAACGTCACATAGGGCCCGCATGCTAGTTCGCCAAGATTTCCTGTCTTCGGCGAGTTTTTCAATCTCATCAAAGCGTGTTATGCCGACTGAACTGGCCTCTCTAACATGTCCTCTTTAGAGTTTCACGTGGTCGACATCTTTTTCTTCTATTGTGTTCCACTTGATAGCTTGTTTAGAGATCCTCTGTTTCTTCTCATCACATGACCGACATATATCCATCTTCTTTTTCTGATCACCCCTGAGACAGGTTATTGTTTGCTCATCTGTCTTACTTTTGCCTTGCTATTGAATTCGCTTTACTTTATACCGAGTATTTTCCTTAGGCATTTGTTTTCGAAAGAGTCTAATTTCTTTTCTATTTCTTTAGTTGTTTTCCAGTTTTCGCATGCATAAATGAGGGTGGATATTACATTTGAATTGAATAATCTTAACTTGGTTTTTGTGCTTATAACTTTTGAATGCCATATGTTCTCAAGATTCTTGAAGGTCAGTGCCGCTTTTGCAATTCGAGGTATACGTCTCGCAATTCGCTGTTTGTACCTACACTAAATTAAAACATTCTTCCGTTTTTCCGGTTTCACCCCCCCCCCCCCCCCCGAAGAAAGCGAGAGCTGAAATATTACATGGTTGTGTTGTTACAGATTAAGGCTTTCTCTCATCTGTTTCACCTTTACATTATGTCATAAAGGACAGTACAGGTGTGTGCTGCCACACGATAAGTTTCCCATGGAAAGTTGGAACGGCCTGAATGCACCACTCTCAGCATGAAACTGGGAAAGGACCTGTGTAACACACTTTATTAACACAAGAGGAGTTTAAAGGGGGTCAAATGCGTGAGATTCATGCAGTTCACCAGGGGTTCCCAAGCTATGTATTTGAAAAGGATCATGCGGGGGAATCAGCGTAACCAGTCTGGATGGAGAATATTAGAAAAGTATTAAGGTTTTAAATTTAGTATCAAGTGGCTGGTGTGATTAGGACTGGGAGTGGGTTAAGGGAGGGAGGGAAGTAGGTAGAGAGAGAGTCAATGAAATGACATTTAACTTAGAGGTGTGGGACCTGAGAAAAAAGTTTGGGAACTGCTGTAGTAGACGATGATGGTGTATCATGCAGTTTTACTTAAACTTAGAAGTTAAGACAAAAGAAAGAAGAAGGGAAGAAAAAGACGCAAAAAAGGCCATAAACAACAAATATTTCGGCAAAATTCTTCTCACTGGACAACAAACAAAACAAACAAGCAAGCAACAAGAAAAAAAAAAGAATGCCGAGAAGGAAGACAATGAATTGAATATAAATATAAAAAAAAGATTATTGTGGGAATTCTAGAAGAAAAGTGTGTCGGATCACGTTACAGAGGCTGGACATAAATAACAAATATAACAGAAATGTTATAATGGGTGCTCCTTTTTAAATTACTTGAGCCTTCTTGGCTCCGAAGAAAGACCCTCTTCTCAGTAAAAAATGAAGTGTTGGAAGCACTTAAGAAGAGGTTTTAATAGGTCATTTTAATTCATTGATGGTGCTGTCTATATTTATACGTGATTTCTTTTTTAACACGCGGAAGAACAATGTACAGAAATTACGTGAGTAATGAAAACAGTACGTGATTGTGATTCTAAGGAGTTTAAACAATTTTCCTCTCTCTCTCTCTCTCGCCCTCTCTCTTTCCCTCCTTCTCTCTCGCCCTCTCTCTCCCCTCTCTCTCTCTCTCCCTCCCTCCCTCTCTCTCCCTCCCTCTCTCTCGCCCTCTCTCTCTCCCTCCCTCCGTCCCTCTCTCTCCCTCCCTCTCCCTCCCTCCTTCTCTCTCCCTCCCTTTCTCTCTCTCCCTCCCTCTCTCTCGCCCTTTATTCTTCTACATCCTCTCTGTTTTTTTTTAAAAATCTGGCTAGCAGAATTTGCAGACTGTCGCTCTGAGTGTGTTCAGAAGCTGGGGTTACTCTCAAAGATCACATTGTTAGTAAACCAACTGATCAAGTCACTTTTCTACCTTTATAAGGTACTCCAGGTAGCAGGTTATTGTGAAAGTACAGATGTAAATGTATGAGGATCGGCTTGTTGCCAGTTGTGATGAAGATTTCTTGAAGCCTGCTTATGGAGATCCACTCATCAGCTAATGGAATATGTTTTTCCATCGATATGACGCCATTTTTTGCAAGTCTTTGTCAATCTGTGCCCTGCTCTTGAGCGCCCACTTATCAGATATTAAGGAGATTCCACAAGAATAACTGCTGATGTACATGTTAATTCATCGACAAGGATTTCAACTGCCAGTGGTTTTTCTGCTGCGTAGGGAAAACTACAAATTCTCGAATGCATAAGGTGTCTGAAAGTATGTTTACCGTAGAAATGGGATGTAGCTAACGCATGTACGCGTTTTGTTGAAAAGATTTTGAATGACCTTTGGCTGATAGTTCGTCTGTCGTGGAAATCTTTGAATGACTTTTGGCTGACAGTTCGTCTGTCATGGAAATCTTTGAATGACTTTTGACTGACAGTGCGTCTTTTGTGGAAATCTTTGAGTAGCTCTTAGCCATAAGTGCGCTGTAGAAAGGTTAAAAAAATGGATTTAATACAACTGTTGACTGAATTATAATAAATCTGTTATAGAAATGTTGTTGTTGTTTGTTGTGAAGATTTCTCGCTGACTGGAAAATGGAAACAGGGCCAGAGCGAAGTATCAGCAAGCCTTTTATTTCAGAAAAGAAGATAACTTTAAAAAATATTGTGCGATATATAATAACATTATAGTCTCCACACTACAGGCATTGCCCCTTTTAAAGTCTATGCTGTGGTATGGATACTACGGATAAACTTGATAGTTTGCCTGGTTGCCCCCATCTTATATGTTTTTGCGCAAAGCTTGACTTGACACTGTGACTCGACTGTGCTTGAAGTTAGTTTATTTACTCAGAAAAACAAAACAAGAAATGATATTCATATTCTAAGTGTTCGTTTTAATGCAGTCTCTGCTTTCGGTACCTAGAAGCCAGAAAATAAAATAGAACGCATTGTTCATATTTCAAATACATGTATTGCTCTTCTTCTGAACGATGATGATGATGATGACGATGATAACGACGACGACGACGAGTACAGCAAGCTGTGCTCGCTATTCTCATATTTAGGTATACTGTGTTATACATAAAAAAAGACACGTTTAATGTCTTACTTTTGAAGAAAAGGAAAAAAAAAGACAACTTTTGCCACTGACGATGCTGTATCTCTTTAGAATCCATCCTCAAGATCCTTGTCAGGTCTGATGTTCACACTCTTTTTTTTCCCCTCTCCTTTCATTATAAGGTCCTTATCGTCAACCCGCTCTCAAATGTTTTTTCCTGCCTGAAAAATTATTAGAAAATTTAAAACTGAAGAAATCTAATATTTTAAAACAAACTCCGCTTATATTTAAAATCAGTCACTTTCTAAAACAAGAGCATTACGCGATGAAATGCCCCAAGCTGAAAGTTCATCCAGGAGGCCTGCATACACACAACTAGAGCGCAGTGAAAGTCGACTTTCAGTCGCTAAGACGCTGTTGTTGTCTATGATAAAATTGCCAGATATAAAGTTTACATAGCTTAGTGTGCAGTTTGAGGAACTTTTTTTTCCCGGCAGGAGTAAACAGAATATTGACCATACTATGCTCGCACAACCACATATAAATTTGCGGTAAGGATTATTTTTACAATATGGTAGTCAGAAGCTGGTTCTTTTGTGTGTGTGTGTGTGTGCCTGATTTTACATTTTGCTGCACTGAATAATAATAATATACTTACATATACTTAAACTTTCTTGAAATAACATCCTTGAGTATCAATACGCCGTTGCCAGCGGTTTTGCCACGCGTCGTAGCTCGCCTGGAAGTCTTGAAGAAGGATCCCCTTCAAAGCACTCGCCATGGCAGCTTGCGCGTAATTAACGTGGCCTTTCAAGCTTGATTTGAGCCTGGAAACAAAAGAAGTCAGCCGGGGCCAAGTCCAGGCTGTAGGGAGGTTGGAACAGCGTTGCCACGGTTTGTTTCGCCAGAAACTCACTCACTGGCAGCAGCGCATGGTTCGGTGCATTGTCGTGGCGAAGAACCCAGATGTTGGTGATCTCCGAGCGGACACACGCGGTTCTGTTCTTCAGCCGTTTAAGCACTTCCATGTAAACTGCCGCTTTGGCCATTTGCCCGGGTGGTACGAACTTCTTATGGACAACAGCTTTAGCGTAAAAAAAGACATAAAAGTAAAAGAACACGTTTTACGCATAATTGCAATAATTAGTTTGTACAGTGAGTTAGATCATCTGTAGCACATATCACAATAATCTGAGTATTTTCTGCATATTTATATGGAGGTGTGTGGGTGTGAAATGGGCGGAAGTGAGAAAGGCGGAAAGGGGAAGGGCGGAGGGAGGGAGGGAAGGAAGATGCCAAGAAGAAGCAACTGTAGAAGAAAGGGAATGTGTACTCTAGTTCACGGAGGCAACTACCACTCCTACTACACAGAGGCCACTACCACTCCTAGTACACGGAGGCCACTACCACTCCTAGTACACGGAGGCCACTACCACTCCTAGTACACAGACGCCACTACCACTCCTAGTACACAGAAGCCACTACCACTCCTAGTACACGGAAGCCATTACCACTCCTAATACACGGAAGCCACTACCACTCCTAGTACACGGAAGCCACTACCACTCCTAGTACACGGAAGCCACTACCACTCCTACTACACAGAGGCAACTACCACTCCTACTACACGGAGGCCACTACCACTTCTAGTACACAGAGGCAACTACCACTCCTAATACACAGAGGCAACTACCACTCCTAGTACATGGAGGCAACTACCACTCCTATTACACGGAGGCCACTACCACTCCTAGTACATAGAGGCAACTACCACTCCTATTACACGGAGGCCACTACCACTCCTAGTACACGGAGGCCACTACCACTCCTAGTACATGGAGGCCATTACCACTCCTAGTACACGGAGGCAACTACCACTCCTAGTACATGGAGGCCACTACCACTCCTAGTACATGGAGGCCACTACCACTCTTACTACTCGGAGGCTACTACCATTTCATTTCTATAGGATATCATTTTATGCAAGGATATGTTTGTTAACCATCCAAAACAGCGATGTCAAGTTGGAGAAACTACGTGCACCAAGCAAAGCGAAAAACAAACCCATGGCACACTAAGCACAGCGAAAAACAAACCCATGGCACACTAAGCAAAGCGAAAAACAAACCCATGGCACACTAAGCAAAGCGAAAAACAAACCCATGACACACCAAGTAAAGCGAAAAACAAACCCATGACACGCTAAGCAAAGCGAAAAACAAACCCATGACACACTAAGCAAAGCGAAAAACAAACCCATGACACGCTAAGCAAAGCGAAAAACAAACCCATGACACTCCAAAGAAAGCGAAAAGCAAACTCACGACACACCAAGCAAAGCGAAAAACAAACACAGGACACACCAAGCAAAGCGAAAAACAAACTCACGACACACCAAACAAAGCGAAAAACAAACTGCCAGCCAGATTCATCAATTTTTGTTGTTGTTGTTGTTGTTGTTGTTGTTGTGTAAAATAGATATTACATCTTTTAAAATCAAGTAAAGCTTGAAAGTCAACGAAAGCGGACACATCCCAGCACGTTTGAAAATAGCTGCACTAAGAATTCTTTGCTATTATTAATCGAAAATTCTTATTTGTTTTTTTTTTCCTCGGGGAGTATGGTGTGGGTTACATTTCAAAATTTTAAACTTTTCTATAGAAACTTCTGAAAGATCCCTCGTTCATTCATCTTCTAAAAAAAAAAATTCTCTGTAGGATCCTTTCGTACTGTCAGCTTTCAGCAAGAAACGCGAACAATGACTAGGATTATACTTCTGTTTTGTGCAGTCCAAGCCGGATGCCTGTGGGTTGCATCGTAACCGGAGGCTACTTTTTTTTTTCATCTTCATCTATATTAAAGCGAGAAAGGATAACAATAGTGAGTTCTGCTGAAAGATAACAGAGTACCCGTTTTTATTGTTCAGCCATCATAGTTTGTTACTGTTCATAACATTAGATGCTGCATTTCTATGACATTCTTTCTATGTCCCGTAGCATCTGCACGCCGCAGGGACGTGAAGTGTTAGCGCCTTCACATTTCTCTTATCTTCACATTTCTCTTATCTTCACATTTCTCTTATCTTCACATTTCTCTTATCTTCACATTTCTCTTATCTTCACATTTCTAGGTCACTGCAGCACTTGAGGTATGGACGCCAGCGCTTTGTCATCGCTGCCTTTCATATAACATTAGACATTCTAAATAACACTGTATACCGCATCCTTAATAACACACATACATCTTAACTAACACCTCCATCGACGTAACCGAAACTGTAGGCCGTCAAACGCCATAAGCGTTTCTATCCGACTTATTTGCGGTTTTGCTAGTAGAGCAAATAATAATATTATCTTCCCATTCTAAAAATAGTTTTGTCTTATAGGCCGGACAGAGACTAAAAAAAAAAAAAGGCAATTCTCTTGTCAGATTTATTTTTTACAAAGAGATATAATCTTTGCCCATGTGAGCCAATAGAAAAAGAAACCCACTCAAATTACTAATTTTATTTCGATAGAACTGAGCTATAGTGGCTTATAGCGCACTCCTCATCTGCTATTTTGAAAATATACGTTTAAGGCAGCAGTACAAACGAGCGAACATTACTTCAGAAGTGTAAAGAATTGGGCACACATGGCCGTCTAACATTATGCGCTTTGTTATACAACTTAGCCACTAATATTCCGTCTATAAACTGGCAAAACAAGAAGTTGTCGGTTCACATTGTTTCTTTTTGGCATCTTCCCTCCCTCCCTCCACCTTCCCCTAACCCCCTTTCTCACCTGTACCCTTTCACACCCACACACCTCCATGTAAATATGCAGAAAATGCTCCGAACAACGCATCATCTCAATCAGATCAACTTGTTCATTCATTTGCAAGTCCCTTGCGAAATTTTGCCTCCCTAGCAGCACTCCTGTAGGTCTCTCGTTGTGAGCAAGATGGCCTGCTGCTGCTGCATCCATTTGCAGATCATCAACGATGTCTTGCAGCCATCTTCGCCTTGGTCTTCCTCTCTTTCTTTTTCCCCATTATGTACCCTTCCAAGACGGTCTTCTCTAGATTATCATTACGTTTAATGTGTCCTAAATATTTAAGTTTTGATCAACTTGTAGACTACTTAATTAAGATCTAAGATCTTGTAGACTATTTAAGATCTAAGATCTTGTAGACTAGTTAATTAAAATCTAAGATCTTGTAGACTACTTAATTAAGATTTTGTATACCTTATTAAATCGTGTGTGTGGGAAGCATGAAAGATTGAATGATAAAGGGCAGAATGTAAGACGGGCCTGTGCGCCCAATTCTTCACTCTTTTAAAATAAAGATCATTCATTCATTTTATTCCATATATTTTACATCACGAATACAAAGCGATCAAATAACGAAACTTTTACATTCCACTCTTATCCACTTGCTGTGTACAAGAGGTAACAATGTACATGTAACGAGCTTTTTCTCGAAATCTCCCAAATTCCTGAAGGTACCGAACCATTATTCGGTAGGAAAGTCCATTTTTACAGGAAGGACAACTCTGCAAATTGCAAACACAAGTGATCTCCTAATGTCTCCTAAGCCCATATTTAATCACCATTTACGAATCTATTCGGTCACAGTGCATGCACTGTACATTCATGGCGACGAACAACGAGACCAGTTCTCAACCAGTCACTCTACCTGTCCCTTTTCCACTTTCAAGAAGTCGCGCTTGTTCTTCATTTCGACTTTTGACCTCAGATAGGAGTCTTATTGATGAGGCTGTCTCTGAAACATAAAAGAAATTAAGTCGCGAAAATTTATGGAATTATTTTTAGTTAAAAATTTATTTTACAACTGCTGTTGAGTAATTCTTAACATTCATATTTTTATTTGTTTATATTCCTGTTATATTTGTTGTTATTTCTTGCACTTGTTGAGTTCTGGGGTCCACTCAGCCTCTAAAAATGTGTACGAGAGAGATCTGGGAAGGTAAATACGGCCAGGCGTAATACTGACCACATCACACATTCACGTGCCGAAGGTCTTGGAAATACGGGCCTAACACCGTATCCCAAACAAGCTTTAATGGTCTTACTGTGTTTTGATCATGATTCACTCGTTGTATTGTATCTAGAAGATCAATAGCTATGTTTCCTTGCTCCAACAGGTGTGGCGGCACAGACAAAAGACCCTGATGTCATTGGGATGGCTGTGGCAGGGTGTGTCGGCTTCGTGCTGTTGTCACTTGTCATTGCTATAATCGTCATGTCGTTTCATTGGTAAGTACAGACAGTTCCAGAGGCTGGATGGCGCAGTAGACAGCGCTTATACCGATGGTGATTTAGAACTGGACATCATAAAAATAAATAAATAAATAAAAGACTACAAATTTGCACTATGGAACTTTTCAAGAAAACAGTTCTTAACCGGAAGTATTCAACTTCTTCGGGGCATAGGAACCAAAAGCTGGGAGCATGGGACTTGATCTCTGAATATTTCAACAACAAAAGAAAAAAACACATCTTATTTTTTTTAGCTGCTTTGTTCCTCGCTATCCATCATCACCATCAGGTGGCATGCCAGTAAGTGTTGGCCTTCATGCTTCTCCAGAGGTCTCGTTCCTTGATACTTTCCATGAGTTCATCTGGTAATTAAAATAAAATTGTGTAATCGCGTTAGATTTTCCATGATGTTTTTGTCCATCGTGTTCCCCTGCATCTCTTTCCATTTATCTTCCATGCTGTTATGATCTTTTCAAGCCCTACTCTTCTCATTATATGTCCAATGAATGAAGATTGCTGTTTTCCTATGGATTTAATTTAGTTCCTTTCTACATTTGTTTTTGTTAGACATTACTTGTTTGCCATATTAGCTGTCAGTGGTATTCTTAACACTATTCTAATTTATTAACCACATCATAGCTAACCATCAAGTAAAACCAAGACGTTGGCATCTTTTGAAGTTATGCTGGTACGTAATAGGACTAGTAATGATTTTGGTAATCTGGATAAGGAGTATGTAGACGTACTGAGCAATACATTCGGTTAAGAATCCCTGCATTAGAAGATCGATATAAGCCTTGGTGCCATCACGATTGTCAAGTCTCTTGTCACTGTGCCGACGTAGCCCAGAAACTTGTCCTTCCATTGTACAGTGCTTCTAGTAACAAGTTTCGCGATACCACAGATTGGCCAATGGGTTAGGACTGAAACGAAGACGAAAAAGACATGATCCCCACAATGGTAAAATATTCTGAAGAAAAGGATATGTTCCCTGTAGTGGCAAAATATTCTGAGAAGTCTGCTTCTTAGAATCGCTCATGGAAGTAATGATTACTGAGGGATAAAGTCACTTTCTTTTCCATTCTGCTTTCATTTTTTTTTTCTTTACAGGATCAACAGTCAAAAACTTCTAGTTCACAATTAAAAGATAGCTCTAATGGTAACGGGTTTTTTTTTTAACTTGAAAACAACTCAGCTTGCTGTCATTAGAGAGAGAGAGAGAGAGAGAGAGAGAGAGAGAGAGAGAGAGAGAGAGAGCAAGCAGTGATTAGCCGTGTAAAAAAGTAGACAAAATTCATTAGTTACAGTTTTTCTTTATCTCACGTATGAAGTGGTTTTTCTACTATTTTTAGAAGTACAAACAAACATACATACATACATACATACATACATACATACATACATACATACATACATATACACACACACATTAATGGTGACAGTGTGCCTAGTGAAATGTTTATCACTTTCAACTGTATGTTATCTCTGACGTTACTTACAGTGTCCTAGAAGTCTTTTCATGGTAAACCTTTCAGTGTTTACTGGGCAAACTGACATCTTGTTCAAGCCCGCCGATTTGCTTCATATAAGAGAATATTTGAGGTTTCTGTAAGTTCCTTTCTCTGGCTTCCCTCGTGGGCGCCCCCTTCCTCTGTTTCCTATATTTGTTACTGTGAAAGTTTTCTGTGGTATACTGTCTATCGGTGGTCATGTAACGTGGTCAGACCGCCTGACTTGCTGCTTCTGGACGTAATGTAGTAAGGGTATTACTCCAAACCTTGCCCTGATGGTGTCATGTCTGATTTTTGTCTCATCTCGTTACGTTCAGGAGTCTCCTCAAACATTTTATTTCTGCTGTGATTCATTCATTCATTTGCATGTCCCTTGCGGAGCTTTGCCTCCCTAACAGCACTTCTGTAGACCTCTCGGTTGTGAGCAAGATGGCCTGCTGCTGATGCATCCATGTGCAGATCATCAACTATGTCTTGCAGCCATCTCCGCCTTGATCTTCCTCTTTTTCTTTTTCCCACTATGTACCCTTCCAAGACGGTCTTCTCTAGATTATCATGACGTTGCTATGATTACTTTCCTTTTGTTCTTATCACTTAGTTTCAGTGCACTGATTTTGGGGGAAAGATTGTGTTGTAAGGTGCTCTTTTTGTTTCACTTGACTTACATTTGTTTTTCACCAGTTGTGTCATTTGTCCAAATGTAATAATGAAAAACTGCGAAAGGAATTTTGGTACACCAGGTATTATTAGTATGTGGTTTTGATAAAACTTTTGTAAATCATAAAAAGCAAAATAAGTACTACATAAATTAACTCATAACAAGCAAAATAAGCACTACAGACATTAACTGTTGTGTGGCAATGGCTAATATCCTTAGTGTAGTTTTGGAAAAGGTCAGTGTTAGGTATTTATGAAACTTTCCGAGCATAATTTTGCACAGAAGAACTTCTCTTAAGGCTGATTCTAGCAGTTTTTGACTGACAAAATCAGATACAGCGACAGCAAACCGATATTTGTGTTGTAAGGCTCAATCATTGTTCACTTTCATCTTGTGTCTTCACTTTTGGCCCTCATTTCCTTTTCATATGATAAAAAAGGTAAAGGTAAAGTTAATCCTGTCATGCCCTAGAGGCACATAGGGATATGGTGTTAGTGCCCATATTATAATTTCAAAGTGGTATGTGGTATGAATGTACAAACAAGTGTCCAAATTCTTGATTAATAGGACTGTCACGTTTGTTTCTGTTGGCCTCGCTAATATATGCGTTGCAACAACGCGGTGCTCCAAGTCTAATCTTCATTTCGAAGAGAACGAACGAGCTAACGAACACGTTTTATGTTCAGAGGCTGAAGAATTAGATAGGCAGGCCTGCCTGACATTACGCTGTTCACCGAAAGAAAAGAACCTCTCTTTTAACCAGCCAAATAAGGACGTCACATACATCTTCACTGTAGTTTGCTGAGTGTAAGTTAAGTTGTCAGTGCATGCACTGTGACCGAATAGATTCGTAAATGGTGATTAAATATGGGCATAGAAGACATTAGGAGATCACTTGTGTTGCAATTTGCAGATGAAGAGTTGTCCTTCCTGAAAAAATGGACTTCCGTTCCTCTCTCTCTCTCTCTCGCTCTCTCTCTAAATATAACCTATATATGTATATACGAGGGAGTGCCAAAAGTAACCTTAATTTTGTTCCACAAATTCTAAGTCGAGCAGCAGACGGTTGTAGTAGAGATATGATAGATAACGACTGCAGTAAAACTGGTTCTGGTAATAAAGCTAGATAGAGGTGTATGGTTTAGTTTTACAAAGCCGTAGAGGGAGTGAGGAAAGCGAGAAAAAAACACAAATGGTAGAAAGTATGAAAGTAAGATGAGAATGTATAAGTGAAAAACATACAACATCCAATATTTCGGCGTGAGCCTTTTTCAAGGATTACATACAAAAACAACACAACACATAAATAAAAAGAAGAAAAATAAACTTGAAAATACTTAGCTTTGTAGCATCCCTTCCGGTACAGAATATAAGAATGAGCCCTAAAGACGAGGCTGGGAGATCACAAAGGAAAACAACTTCAACCAATCGGATGTCAGCTGGCGGTAAAAGGGAGAGAACAATATGGGAAAAAAGGGGGTGGGGGACACAGGAAAGAGACCAAGAGGCAATAAATACCTCATAGCGACTAGAGAAGAAGGTGTGTGTGTGAGAGGGGGAATGAATGAATGAATGAATGAATAATCTTTATTTTTCAAGGGTAAAGAATTGGGCACGCAGGCCCGTCTTACATTCTGCCCTTCATCACTCCATCTTTCATTCTTCCCACACACTTGATTTAGTACAAATATACAAATTAAATTAAAAACATATGAAAAGAGTGCAAGATTTAACGACTACATTCAAAGTAAAAGAGAAGAAGTAATTAACCTAATAAAATAGCACTCACCCACACATACACACGCAGACATAAACAAAAATACATTGTGAATACAGATCTTCTAACATGTTTTTTTTTAACAGACATTAAAATAATTTCTAACAATGTCTAACAAGTTGCTTTTCTAACTATGTCATTTTAGTACTTGATGGTTGGCGAGTCACGTGTTGAGAGAATGCTGGTTATTTTATGGAGGCATATAATTACAAGCAAGTAAATAATGAAACAGGTTTGAGTTAAAGGATGAAGTATTACTAATAGAATTTAAATGGTAGGGGAGGGTGTTCCAGAGCTGTACTGCAGAGTATGCAAGGCTTTTCTTGTACAGATCAATCCTGGGTTTAGGAAGAAGACAGTTTTTTAAACGCTGGCTATGTTTAGTATTATACGTAAACAGTGACCACAAGTAAGGCGGAGCATTGTGCGACAGAATTCTCTGAACAAACTTAACTTTGTTAAAAATGATTCTATTTTTGAGGAGTAGCATTTTGAATTGTTTGTGTTGATCTACAGTCTGTACTGGGTGTTTGCCACAAATCAGATTTAATGCTCGCTTGTGAAGTGAGTGGAGCCTTTTTGTGTTTGAGACTGAGCATCCGTCCCAGATTGTGGAACAGTAATCTAAGTGTGTTTGTATGTGTGATATGTAGTATATCTTTCTTGTGTCTTTGTCGATAAAGTGTTTAATTTTGGCTAATTGGTAAACTTTCTGTGCAATCAAATTTGTTAGGTTATGTACGTGAGAATTCCAAGTTAAATGCTGATCAATGATGAGTCGTAGGGTTTTATGTTCACGGACATTTTCTATTGCCTTAGTCCCAGCACAAAGCTGTAGTGAAGTTTCTGTCTTGTAATGATGAGCATGGATTTTGTTTTGTTGGTGTTTATCAACATACCATTTTTATTACTCCATTTAATCAAACTGTTTATATCATTTTGGAGCGTTGTCTGTAGTTTATTGATGTCATAGTCACTATTGTAAACAGTACGGTCATCAGCGAAAAGATCACATGAAGAGTGCTTTAAATGTAGTGGTAGGTCGTTAATATAGGTAGCAAAGAGAAGAGGACCAAGAATGGAACCTTGAGGAATACCGGTATCAACCACAGACGAGCTAGATATTTTGTTTCTAAAGCAAACTACTTGTTTTCTACCTGAGAGAAAAGATGTAATACATTTTGTTAGGTCAGGGTGTAATCTATAGCCTTCCAGCTTTTTTGCAAGAAGTTCATGATCAATCATATCGAAGGCTTTCTTGAAATCAACAAAGACAGCACCACACAATTTGTCATCATTTATATTAGACAGCCAGCTTTCTGTCATTTTAGTTAATGCTGTGTGGCAGGAGTAATTTGGTCTAAAACCTGACTGACTGTCTATTAGTAGATTGTTTTCTTGCATATGGAGCAGTGTTAACTTTTGTATATGCTTTTCAAGAGGTTTAGATAGTGATGACAGAATGGATATGGGTCTATAGTTTGAGAGGTCACTAGTCTGTCCAGATTTAAAAAGAGGAAAAACTTTGGCGAGTTTAAAAGCGTCAGGGAAATATTGTTTGTCAATGCACAAATTGTATAAGTATGTTAGTGTGTCTGTGATAACTGGTGCAGCGTAGCGTAGTATCTTGTTACTAATGTCATCACATCCTGCTGAGTTAGTGTTCTTTAAGGACCGGATGTAGTTATAAACCTCACCGACTGTGAGGAAAGGAATATTAATTTGTTTTAGCTTTACACATTTACTGTCGCTGAAGGTTTTCAACACGCTCAGGTCGCAATTAGGGGTCGGTAATGAAGATTTTAGAATACTAATTTCTTCCCTAAAATGTTCACTGAAGTTAGTGCAAGTATGTTCACCGTTAAGTGTTTGTGGGTCAGTTTGCTTCCTTTTATTTACACGAGTATTAATTGCTTTCCAGATTGATTTACTATCAGTTTTATCTTTCACTAAATTTCTGAAGTAATTTTTCTTTTCCTGCCTAATTAAATACTGCACCTTATTTCTAAGTGAACGATAGCTACTGAAATCTCTGCTTTTGTGAGCTTCAGCCCGTTTCCTCATGAGTTGCAATATATCGGGAGTTATCCACGGGGATTTTGTTGCGTGTTTTACTCTCATTTCTTTGATGGGAACATGCTTGTCAAAAATATTTCGAAATATCTTGATCCAGTATTCGATAGCCTCATTTGGATTTGTTAACTGGAAAACGTACGTAAGAGGCGAAGCTTTTAGATCAGTTAAAAATAATTCCAAGTTAAAGTTTTTAAAGTTTCTGTATTTGATGCCGATATGTTTGTTTTTAGGCATTTTATACCCCTTATGTGACCATGTACAGCAGACCGGGTAGTGATCACTCAGCGACACATGAGGGACAGTACATTCAGTAATGTTTCCTGGATCAGCTACATAAATATGATCTATTAGTGTTGGAGGGAGATGGTGGGGTGGAGGGGGGGGGGGGAGAGGAGGCTAGGAGATAACGTGAAACTGATGAATGAAAAATTGCAGCGAAATGCCCGGGGCTAAGACAAGAAAGTAGAGTATACAATAGAAGAAAATAGGTGGAAATCTAAAGAAGTTTAAAGGAGGCTGAATATATTGTTAATTCCAGCTGGATGGAGACAGCCGGCCTGGAAAATAAAGCGCTGTTCTAGAGCCTTCCGAGATCGTACATCAGAAGAACAGGAGCGGATTGCACTAACATAGATGTCCCGTTTTCCTTGGTGATTTCTTTAGAAGATGTGTTTTTTCACATGTGTCCATGCCCTCTTCGAAATGTCGTTAAGATGTTGACGAAAACGATCTCCTAAGCATAGACCGGTCTTCCCTATATACTTCATATCGCAAAGCTTGCACATAACGGCATAAATAACAATGCGTGAAGTGCAGTTGAAGCCCTTCTGAACTGATAACGTGGACATAGGGAAGGAGATCTGGCTAACCTAAACAACAAATGTCTGCAACGTCTGAAGCGTCTGGTACCAAAAAAGTGTCCTCTGTCTTAAGGCGACTTCTAACAAATATGTCCCTGAGTTCTTGTTCCGTCTGTAGGCCACCAATAGGGGTTCCCCAAAGAGTTCACGTCTATCAGGCTCGGTCTGGAGGAGATGGAGATAGCGAAACAGTATGTTTGGAACTGTCAAACTATGGGGGTGGTGCGTAAGTACCAGTTTAAATCTGTCTGAGCTACAGGGCGGTTTAGGAGTGAGGGTTTGTTGCCGCGTTATGTGGCTGACGCGGTTCCAAGATGAAGTGAGAACATGTTCAGAATAACAGCGATGGCGGAAGAAATCCAACATTCTGTGAGTTTGATCACGGAAATCGCCATCATCAGTACACATACGTCGCAACCTAAGAAGTTGGGAAAAAGGAATAGAGTCCTTACACGATCTGTGATGGGAGGAAGAGTACCAGAGACAGCTATGAGAGTCTGTAGCTTTATAGTGGACAGAAGTGGTAAGTCCGATAGAACTGATAGTGACGGCAATGTCACGAAAGTTACCAGAAGTTATAGAGGCATGAGAGGTGAAAGAAACAATAGGATTGTATTTCTTAACGAAACTGATGAAGTTGTCAAGATATTCCTCTGACATTGATGTGACCCTAATGCCGTCATCTATGTAGCGTAACATAGCTATATATATATATAGTAGGCGAGGGGAAGAGAAGGAATATTAGATACTGTAAAAATTGGCCCGACATTTCTCCAAATTCTAAATCAGGGATTCTTTTCCCCGGGGGTATTCATACTTCTTGAGGATATACACAAAAAAAAAAAATGATGGGAGTATGGGTCTCGAACTCTGAATAGTTGGACCTCTCAAAAACAGTTGCTGGATTAGAATTTTTCTTTCAGGTGTTCTGCTCCTAGCTATCCGTATGTAAAGTAACGCCCAGCTGCGACATTTTGCTAAATCATATTACTACCTAATAGGAGTAGGGATGATGATGATGATGATGATGATGCTGATGATGATGATGATTTCAGCAGTTTGGCTAAAGGGAGACCCATTTGGGATCTGCAATCATAAAGGAGTTAACAAGCTCTGCTCTAAAATAATGTGTCCTGTAACACTTATCCTTGACAAGACCTGTGTACAGACCTTGAGTTTCAATCCTTCGTTTATAGACCGAGTTTCTATTTGTAAGCAAAACAGAGATATGAAAAAAAAGCCGTGCTGAATGTAACAAATCTTTACTTACTTTCACAGGTCTAAATGGTTCAACAACTGGATGAGGCTGAAGGGCAAGATCAGAATGCCCAAGGAATACTTCAGGAAGAAAGAGGAAGCCAAGAAAAAGCTAATCTCGACTCCTGCACCCACAGTTGTTTCCGATCAAAAAGGAAACTTGCCAGCTCAGGGGACTAATGGAACCTTACCGTCTCGAGTAATTAATGGAAACCTACCTGTGCGAAGTAATGGGAGAGGTAAATTTCTCTTATGTAGAATTACTTCAAGAAATAAATCTGTGTATTAATCTCGGTAAATATAATCATGCCTGATGTGTCTTGAAATCAGATACAAAAAACTTCGACTGACACATTCGTGTCTGTTCCTGTTGATATGCATATTTGTATATTGGAACCTTGATATGACTGTGAAAGGTCCCGCCTTGATTTATATTCCATTCTCTGTTGAGACTACTTCAGGCAGATAAAGTAAAGGTAAAGGTAGTCCCATAGCAAATGCTGTAGGGGATGAAGCGTTAGAGGCCTCATTATGCTGGGCCATCAGCGTATGAGGTTCAGGCAGATAAGTTAGGTAAAAAGATTCTTCCTCAGTGCCTTCTAAAACATCTCATGTCATGGTAATTTTCATCTTGTACAACGGTTTTGAGAGTGGATAGACCCTAGATGTCGTGGGACATGCTGATTATCACTTTGCTGAACACTTTTTTTTTCAAGACCTCTACCAATGCTGTATTTGTTTAATCAGCCACAAAATCAGCAATAAATGTTTATGTTGCAAAATCAATATGTATCAGTTATAAATCTAATATTTTTTTAGCAAAGAGGGCTGAGTGATCAAGGGGTTAGACGTTCGCTTCGGGTTTTGGTGGTCGCAGGTTCGAATCCTATCTGAAGTAGCAGTAACTTCTTCTCATGAATCCTACAGCAATAAATTCCCCTGGCCTCACGGTTGTGAGACCGAGCACGGTTAGTGGGGGATTCTACTACGGAGATTGCCACAGGCACTTTGGGAGTATTTATGCTGCCTGGGGAACCTGTTATTTAGTATCGGAACGGGCGGAGGAGCAGGTATGGGAATGTCATGACTTCAATGAAGCTATTCCCAGACAACAAAGGAAGATTTTTAGAGTTAGTTTCCTCAGGTGGTTTTCTGAGCTTTCCCAGTTTTGTCTGTCACAGTCCAGTTTCTTGAGTGCTCATTCACGGACAATTAGATACGAATAGAGACTTTTTTCGGACATTCTGCAGAATGTGAAAGCTTAATTTGCATTTTCAGGTTCATTTTATTTGTTGCTGTCTTTATCAAGTGAACCAACAGGTGAGATGATATCTGTATGGTTCATTCATTCCATTCATTTGCATGTTCCTTGTTGAACTTTGCCTCCCTAACAGCACTCCTGTAGGCCTCTCGGTTGTGAGCAAAATGGCCTGCTGTTGATGCACTCATTTGCAGATCATCAACGATGTCTTGCAGCTATCTTCGCCTTGGTCTTCCTCTATTTCATGTTCCCATTATGTACACTTCCAATACAGTCTTCTCTAGAATGTCATGACGTTTAATGTGTCCAAAATATTTAAGTTTTCTTTGTTTAATCCTCTTTACTACCCAGCCTTCTTAAATATTAAGTTCTTGTAGTATGGATATATTTGTTCTTTTTTGTGTCCATGATATTTGAAGAACTCTTGTATAGCATTTACATTCAAAGGCATTTATGTGTTTTTCAGCTGTTTTTTTTTAAGTGTCCAGTTCTCACAGGCATATGTTGCAATGGGAAAGATGCATGCCCTTAAAAATCTTATTTTTGTAGTTCTGTCTGTTCCTCTCCACAGATTCTTTAGCTGGTTTACTTTCTGAAGAGCTATAGATGTCCTCTTTTTAATTTCCCTCACTGTATCTCCATTATTAGTTAGTAGTGATCCAAGATATTCAAAACTCTCCACTTTTTCCAATTTTTCGTCATTAATACATATTTCAGCTGTCTTGTTTGTTTTGTCTGTTGTTATCAATTTAGTTTTCTTCGCATTAAGATAGAGGTTTTGCTCCTCACTGTTCTTACGGACTAATAATTAGTTTTTCCATTCCTTTTTGTGTTGTGGACAGTAATACTGTCATCAGCATATCTAGTCTCTGGTATTTCATAACCTTCAATTGTTATGGCATAGTAATATTCTTTGTCTACATCTTTTCTAACATTCCTCATTATATTTTAAGTATACAAATTAAGTAAGGCGACAATATGCACCCCTGACGGACCCCTTGTTTTATGTCAAACCAACTTGTTGTTTCACCATTTATTCTTACTGCTGTTTGTTGGTCTAGATACAGTAGTGATATTAATTGTATCAACTGTGTTTGAAATCCCATTTTTTCCCCATTATTTCGCAAAGTTTCTGGTGTTGTACACAATCACATGCCTTTGAATAGTCTATAAAAGATAAATATAGATTCACATTAAACTCTCTGCATTTCTCTGTTATTAATCTTATATTGAATATATGATCTCTTGATCCTCTTCTTTGCCTGAAACCAGCTTGGACTGTATCAACTTCTTCATCTATTTTCTTACGAAGTCTACCCATTATGATTTTTAACAGAATTTTACTGACATGACTAATCAGGGCAACAATTCTGTAGTTTGTGCATCATTTTCAAGTTACCATTTTTCGGCAGTGTTATAAATACAGTTCTTTTCCATTCTTCTGGACAAATACCTGAATGTCATATCTTTTTACATAGTGCATGATAGATTGTTGCACATTCCTTTCCTCCTGCTTTAATAAGTTCAGCTGTTATCTCATCACATCCTGGTGATTTTACCATTTTTCAGATTCTTTATTGCCCATAAAACTTCTTCTATTGTTGGTCCGGGTTCTTTCTCCTCCAATAATAATTCACACTGTTGATTTCTGCTTTCACAGTCAGTTGTTTCGTACATTCCTCTGCAATATTCCTTCCATCTTTCTAGAATTTTCCCTGTCTCTGTCAAGGTATTCCGCATCTCGTCACACATTACATTTAGCTTATATGTGATATTTCTCGTCAATATCTTCATTTCTTTAAATATTTCACTATCTCTTCCACACTTCTGATGTCCTTCTATTCTTTCACAAGAATCTTGTATGTATTGTTTTTTTTTTCTTTTCTATGTTTCTTCGTATTTCTTTTGTTAAAGATTTACAGTCCTCTTTGTTATTGTTTGTCACTTTCCATTGCGTCTTCATTTCTCTACGTTGTTTTATCAGTTCTAGTGTGGCTGCTGTAATCCATCCATTATTTTGTGTTTTATTTACCGGAACCATGTCTGTAGGGTACCTTCAAATATATATTTCCATGAGCAAATATGGAGCACATTTTTCAACATCTACACGTCTACAGCATAACTGTATCCCACAATTACTATTCTTGTATACTGTTTATTTATTTGTAATAATTTTCATTGTATAACAAATTTTGTGTTTAAATGTTGAAACTTAAAAAAAAAACTGACTACTGTCTAAAACACATGAAACAAATTACAAATCGATTAAACAGAAAAAATGGAATATTAACAAGAATATTTTTTTTTATTCCAGTTAAAATTTGGAATATTCGATCTGTGAGAGTCTTGTTAGTCTAAAATAAACTACCTGTTATTTTATAAAAAGTCCAGGTTCTAAATATGAACGTTAAAACTGTCCATTTGTTCTACAGATAAACATGTGCATAAAGTCATTTTACATGCATGTAAACTAACTTTTTCGGTGAAATATAGGCGCTACTGTGGCAAAAGAACCTGAAGTGGCAACTTCATTTTACAATACTCCATTTGGGAATCACACCACTACTGACAATAGCGCTCACTTTTCCATGCAAAGACAGGCTACCAAGATTCAGGCACAAAGTATTCAACATTCTACTTCTACATATAGTTTAGTGTTTTTGCTTCAGTTTTCAACACAATAAGTGCTAAAATGTAGAAATAACTTACCCAGACATTCTTCATTTTGGTAATATTGTCACGAACAATAGTAGTTTTCATCACTTTGATAATACAGGTATCTCCCGCATAAAGTCCATTTGGACAACGTTCGCCCGCACATATGCCCGTGGCCTCATAAATACAGGTTTATTCATATGTCTGTAAAACATTTTAAAAATTCGCAATAAATAAACTACGTAACGGATCGTGATAATACTTACGTCAAGAGAGAGAAACTCTTCAATTTTTTTTTAAAGTAAAGCTCGCACGCAGAGCTCACTTGGTTTGCCGCTAGGAGGCAGCAGTAGCAAATATGGCGTTCAGTAAAGGTGAGAAGTCATTTTGTGTTTTTGAATACGCAAGAACCTCGTCCGTTGTGACTGTGCAGCGACGATTTCGAGCGGAATTCCAGAAGGCAGTACTTGTTTTCAACAGTATCAAGAAGTGGTATGCGAAATTCCGGGATGAAGGCTGCCTGTGCACAGCTCCTCGGCAGGGACGTTCAGGACCAAACGTGAAACTGTGAATCATGTTAGAGAAGCTTACCAGCGACGCTCCCGGCTTCATCCCGAAATTTCACATACCACTTCTTGATGCTGTTGAAAACAGATGATGCCTTCTGATTCTGCTCGAAATCGTCGCTGCACAGTCACAACGGATGAGCTTCGTGTGTATCCCAAAATATAAAATGTCTGCTCACGTTAAATGAAAGCCATATTTACAAACCACGGGAGCTCTGCGCTCGGGTTTCATTAAAAAAAACAAAAAAACTTGAAGAGTTTTTCTCTGCCTGTCTGCCTGCCTGTCTGCCTGCCTGTCAGGTATGTATTTTTTTTGGTTTTGTTTTTGTTTTGTCTTTTCTTATGTTTCTTCGTACTTCTTTTGTTAAAGATTTATATTCCTCTTTGTTGTTATTTGTCACTTTCCAATGCGTCTTAATTTCTCTACGTTGTTCTCTGTGCCTGCTGTAATCCATCTGTCTGTCTGCTTATCTGTCTGCATATCTGTCTGTCTATCTAATCATGATCCGTTAGTAGTTTATTTGTTGCGAATTTCTTAAATGTGTCATGGACTTATAACCTTGTATTAAATTGAGTAAAAAAAATCCATATAGGAGAATGAGAGTAGTGGTCGTAACACTACATGGAGAACTAAACTAATTCCCGCACGGTACACGTGCATCTCATGTCCCATGTCACAATGTAAACTATACTACCAAGCGTATAATGGTAAGTACATATATAACCTATAACACAAATATCTTGATAGCCATAATAATAGCCTAAGATACTGTCTTATGTATGTACTGTACTGTACTTTCAGTCGTTATTTTAACGTAAATTTCCCCCCAACTGGACTAACGGCAGGGCGCAGTCCTGTGCGTGTTCGAACTACCCATCAGCCACTGCGAGCGAGTTGTATTGCATATTCTTCGACTAGTATATCAGTCTT
Organism: Achatina immaculata; assembly: GCA_009760885.1. Lineage (NCBI taxonomy): Eukaryota > Metazoa > Mollusca > Gastropoda > Stylommatophora > Achatinidae > Lissachatina > Lissachatina immaculata. The sequence goes on along the minus strand of CM019719.1, from coordinate 30,949,482 downwards.
CTATATCATGCATTTCTTAAGTGTAGTAGCGTTATCTCTTTGCGTAGTGTTCTTTCAAAAATAATGCATACTTTACTAGCCCACGCATTTGCAGTGTATTATTATGCTATATATACAGTACTGTATTAGCCTGTTTAACCTATAAATTATCTTGCCACATATATTAGTTGAAAGACAGTACTTTATATATACAGTATCATGGCTGCCTAGTCAATTCAATACAGGTACATAGCATTATTTCATATAGGTTTGCTAAGTATGTTATATAATGTTCACACAATGTCCAAACCACATGACGTGCTACTTCACAGAACGTATCGTGGCTTTATGCGAGGATACCTGTACTGTCATTAATAAAACTTGCTTGAAAATACTTGCACAGAAACATGCTTTGATGGACGTAATATTTTTTTATTAAAATTTTACTGACATTTTTTGCTGCTTCAAATAGCCATCATCTTGACTGATCGAACAACAGAAATCTTAAATCTAGAGCCATTTCACCTGTGGAAAAACTGTTCAGTTTCATTTTCCGAGTCATTTAGACAAGAAGATATATCGCCTTAGTGAATCTCAATGTCAGCAGGGGTTCTTCATGTGTGTCCCATAGTTTTTCATCCATGCTGTTGTCCTGGGATGAGGTTTGAGCTCTTAAGTCTCTGTAGAGAATGCAGACTTGCAGGATGTGTTCTAGAGTCTGGAGACCATTCTGGCTACTTCTATGTAGCTTATGCTTCGAGTATCTGAACAAAGGGTTGTACTGGATAGAACTTTATTCTTCAGCCCGTGGCTCCATATTGTTCCAGTTTCTTCTTAGATTTTCTGAATAATAACGATAGCCTTTGAAAATGAATAAGGTATACACAGTGCACTGCAAACGATGGTGTTAGTATACTGAGCAAAACCACATGTTCATGTAAAATACATTCCATTTGTATAAGGATATGCCTGAATTTGAGGAGAGTAAATACAAAAAAAAAAAGTCTTAGAATTATGAACTTGAATATCAAACTACAAGAATTTCTACCATTTATTTTAAGCATTTTATTTACTAATATATTTGTTTTCAGCCTCACCCACAGTAGAATATTATCCACACTTCTGGTATTTCTTTAATGAATTACTGCTTACTTTTGCCCAAGTTATGTTTTCAAAATAAATAGCAAAAATCATTGCAGATTTTTATACTAACTTCTTTACCAGATTTACTTTATTACAGTTTGTTTTCTTTACAGAGCTTTGTGTTTTCTTTCACACTTTTTTTTATGATGTCTTTTGGAAAGCTATTACAGTACTGTTGATTGTGTGTTAAAAAATCTCCCTACTCTGAATGTGATATTTTGCAGTTAATCACCCATTTATTTTTGTCAGTATTATTCTGTGCCTATAGGAACAAGAAGTTGTACAGTACGTCTGCTCATTTAGTCAAGAAAGAATTCACTCCCAGAACTTTGTGAACAGCTTTGTATACCAGTGAAAAACAGACGCATCACTGGCTGTGAAATAAAGCATCAAAGCATATAAAAATATACAACATATTTTTGAATGATAAAACTTTTTGAATGTCACTGTATTTTTATAGCACAGTATACATATACTGTATATATGCATTTTGATATACTATATACATTCTAATACCCATACCAGCAGATCTTTATAGAGGTATTTCACCAAATCTACTTTTTATTTCTTGTTTCTAATTGGCGAAAGCGAATAAATAAATTATTTTGTATCATATAAACAAAATTATCTTAATAAAATCCAATAACTGCTTTGTGCAGTTTGAGGTGTTGAATCAGACATGTTTTAGCACAGATCTTTCAGCTTCACTGATGCACAAAGATATGATTTCACACTCAGGTGGAATACCACACAGTGAAACCGTCATGATATTACAGACCATTTTTAGCAGAATATCTAATCTCTTTGACAATCTTTAGAGTGTTTCTTATATGAGAAGCTTCAGAAGAAAAGAAAAAAAAAGCCTGATTTGTAATGATCTGAATGATAGTTAAAACCTCTTTATAAACCAGCTTGTTTTCCTTTATGTGAGAAGGATGGACTGGCTTTAGAGATTTCATACAAGGTAACTTCAGGCTTTCCCAAACTGCACTATAATCACTGGGCCGTATGAGAGGGGATTAAGATGGTGCATTGCTCTGAGGCCCAGAGGGTGTTCCCTGTTTTAAAGGGCCCAGATATTTTCAGTGAATGAAAAAAAGGATAATGAGTAGGGGGGGGGGGGAGCAGCTTTGTGCAAGCTTACAAAATTCCTCTCCAAGATTGTGAGCATCATAACTGCATTATTATTTTATCCTGACCAAAAAACAAAAAAATCCACTACAATGCACACTACATAATGCAGTGTAACAGGATAATTCACATGCTGCATATAAGGCTTACAGAGATTGTCAATTGCTACTTGAGTGAAGTAATAATATTCCACAACAAAATAATCTCCAAAGACACACAGATCATGAAAAGTTTCTTCAGATGTTTCTAAAAAACAGACAATGACCAAAAACAATTCCAACCCAAGAAATCTTATTTGTCCACTAATTTATAACTGATAATTGTATGTCCAGGCTTATTGAAAAAATATAAGGGCATCATTTGTTGATTTGCTCCGAATTCCAATGAACCCAAGTTACATCTCAGATTTATACCATGAGAACAAAGACTGAATGAAATTAGCAAGTTCACAAATTGAGGATGGTATGTCTTGGAGCATGCTTTGCTTGTGTTTTTCAAATCTATTGGAATCTGTTCACAAGATTCTTTATGGCTTTCAGTTAGAATACTCTCTCAGGATGAATACCTTGTTGTTTTTAGAAAATTCTTTGGAAGACTTCTTTATCATGCTTCATTCAACCCAAATTAAGGTTTCTGATGTTTCTATCAAAATAGAAAGATGAAATGATGTGGAGAAATAACTTTTTAAAAAATGTACTGCACAGAATGCATAATACTTGTAGAACCTTCTCTCTGTCTTTCATCGAATAAAAACTGCCAGTACTGCAAGACAGAGGGTATTTAAAGTACTTCTGTACCAACGGAGAGGTGAGACAGGATGTTGATAACCATAAAGTTCACCAGCCCTAACACTAACATGTCAGCTATGGGGTTGCTGACTGCAAAATCAGGCAGCATCTTCACCCTTAACAAGCTGATTTTAAGAGAAGGATAATGCTATGTTGCTGCCTAATGCTATTCTGATGGTACTCGTACCATTAGTTCTAATCATTTCTATGAAGGTTTCTCTTCCTAGTCAGACATTGATGAAGAATAAGAAGATCCTTGAAAAGATCTTTAATTCCAAATACTTATTACATGAAAATGGCATCTTCTGCACTGTTTATTTAGTTCTGCTGAATATGTGACTCTTTTAGTCCTAGTTTTGAAGTAGTAGATGTTAGATGTATGTGAAAGTATGAGTATCTGAGCTTTCTGTTGCTCTCAAATAAAACTTTCAATCATAGTTCCATAGATTTATAATCATCTTTAACATTACATTTGTAGATATAGCAAATATTTAAATTGCTTCATAAAGTTCAGAATTTTCAAACTAAAACTCTTCACTTTCAGTAGTTAGAGTATAAACATATATATATTTTTTTCACTTTGAAGTTATTTTTATCACACACTTGTATTAACTGTGGGTTTATTTTTAAACTAAAATTTTGTGGTTAGATGTTATTCAGAAATACCTGGATGTCGGGTATTTTTCTAGGAAATTTTGCCAGTTCTTTTTTAAACCTATATTCTGATGGAACAATAGTAGCAAAATACAACTCTGTCTAGAATGTTCACAATTGTGATCACAGCTAGACATGATAACTGTTTGTTATACATTGTGATTAATTTGGTTTTTCTATGTGTAGCAATAACACAAGTGGTATTACTTTTAATCTCTGCACATTATCACTATTAAATGAGGTGCTTTTTACTTTGTGAAGTAGTTTATATGCAAGATATTTGTTATTAATTTTTAAAATAAATTTCCATTTCAGCAACGTTAGGACAGGACTGGTAAGCTTGTCAGACTTTTTCCTTTGATATTTGTCTTTAATTATATGTTTATTTAAATTGTTTGACATTGAATAATGAGCTCTTGATTGCTTAAAACAAATCATGTAATTCAAAAATACATTTTCACTGAGTTTATTTATACATACAGTAAGTGATTCATAACTGAGCGGTTATTCACTTAAGTTGTACAAATGTTTAAAATTGTCATTCTTTTCTTTAGACAGTTTTTTTTTTATTACATACTTTTTTTAGATTCATAATATATTCTGTTTTGTGATTCTTTTTTTTAAACATTTGAGCCCAGGTGCAGGAAATTATAAATTTCTCTATCAGTAGTGAGAACAGACAAGAGCTGGCAAAGGATCATGGCTTGCGAGAGAGAGAGACTTGAATCAAAGTGGAAAACAAGAAATGCAGGCATTAAAGGATTTACAGCTATAATGTGACATTCTCACTGAAGTTACCTTGTTGATAAGTGTTAAAAGAACTGGTCATAAAATAAGCTGTACAAAAAAAAATGATGCTTGAAGTAGTTTGCTAAAATAATACTCTCTCTCTCTCTCTGAACCTTAAGTGCCCAGGGCACATGGGGCTTCCGCAAGGGTTTTCCACAAATGCCTGTCCTTCGGCTTTTTTTCTGCTCTTGCCCGGGTGAGCCCTCTATTGCTAAACATCCTTTCTGTTGTTCTTCTCCATGTCTTTTTTGGTCTACCCTTACTTCTGTTCCCCTGTGGTGTCCATCTTAGTGCTATTTTTGGTAGTGAGTTGTCAGTCATTCGGAGCACATGTCCCAACCATCGCCAGCGTCTTTCCTCAATAATTGTTGTCAGTGGCTTCATCTGTATTTCTGCCAACAAGATGTTATTTCTTATGGTGTTTGGCCAAAATATTAAAATAATACTGGATAGCCCACAACCTCAAGATTCTATACAGAGATGCAAAATGCTGTATTGTTATGTCAGTTTTCTTGATACTGCATCAGAATATACTTTTACTTATGCTATCCAAGATTTTTTCCACAGATAAGAAAGATGGAACTGTGATCTGTTATTTGGAAAGATGAAATGTTCAATTATTTTCATTAACACAATTATTAGAGTTTTTATTTCTACATCTATAGGCATCAAAAAACTACAACATTTCCTGCAAGAATTTATGAAGAGAAGGTAAATTGTGCTTCTGTTTGTATACCTTACAATTTGTCATAAAAAAAACTGTTTGCAAAAGAGGCCCTAATGAAGTTACATTATGTAATAATGAAATTATCTAAATTGCCAATATATCCACACACAAAAAAACACATACATATAAAAACATACATGTTGTTCATTCACTGCTCGATCAGTGTTAACTGGCACTGCAGAAGTAACACTAAATACAAAATATTATTCATGTTTTAAAGTGACAATGAAATGTAAATTAACATGACAATGAAACGTAAATTAACAGCTATGCAAGTAAGTGCTTATCTTATAAATACTGGCATCAAGTGTGTATAAAACCAGAAATATTTATCATTAAATGTCTTCTGAAATATTATAAACAAATATCACTGGGTGGTTTTTATGTTTCAGAATGCAGTTATGGAACTTGGTGAGGAATTTGAAGAAGAATACAAGATTGAAACGGAGCTGGTTGAAAATGAGGTAAATTAAAATTTTTCATCCTTTTTTTTCTTTTTTGGGTCCATTCATTCCAGAAACTGGAAAAAGGTGAATCAATAATCATACTTTCACACTGTAGAATTTTTTTTCCCTTTATAAATCTAATGTAGATTTGTCATTTGAATGAAATTATATAAGCAATATTATTTTTTGTTGTAAAGCATCAGTGAAGTAGAAATTAACAACTATTTTCATTTGTTTATTTATGAAATCTACCTGTAAGTGTTGGCAGTCATGCTTCTGCATTGCTGCAGTCACTGATATTTTAGAGAGATCTGTTGCCTTTCTTTTCCTGTGCCATTTAGTTGATATCATTTCCTGGTAACTTCCTTCTTTTTCCATGACTTTTCTAGTGATTGTCAGGTTATCTAAGTTTTGTTTCCTCACAAAACGTTCAGAGAATTTTTTGACTATATTATCAGTATGATTTTAGTTAGTAATGTTCTGCATCTTTACAACCAATTACTGCCATGTTTATCTGTGATAATAGATTGATATTGAATGCCTTTAACATTTATGAGCTGGGCTAATGTTGTGTGTATAAACTAGGAAAAAGGTAGGACAGCTTTTATTACTTAATGAGTACACATTTGTGATATTTTGGTGTGAACCTTAATCATACAAAAACACACAGGATGAAGAAATAGAGAGAAGATAAAATATAAATTCACATGAATGCTTTGTAAAAAAAATAGGAATGGAAAAAAATAGAATAAAATAAAATAAAATGAATGGAGCACCTAGCTGTGACTTGTGAGAAACTTTGGCTTGTAAGAGGCTGTGTTCAGAAGTGCACATGGTGGAGTGTAGAGAATGTTTAAATGGAGACTTGTGATATGTGATAAATGGGTCATAAATAAGGAGTGGGGGGGGGGAGGGAACTGTGGAAAGGGGAGAGAGTGATACAGTGGTAATCTAGCCAGGAGAAGGTGGGACAGGTGATTATAGATGGGGTAGAGGGGTTGTAATCTGGTGCTGTGAGGAGGTTCTGAACTATGTGTTACAACTGAGAAAGGAGTGGAACTTAGTACAGAGGGATTATGACTGTGGAAGGGGGAAAAGTTAGGTGTAGCTGAATAGCTAGTTCCAGCATCCAATATTCCTGAATGTAGCAGTTCTCAAGTGCTAGGTGTCTTCTGTCATCAACTTGACATTGTTTGATGGCTGTTATCAGAAAAATCAGATTTGCCTCTGTGGTTGGAGGCCACTGAAATGATTAGGGACTGATTTTTGAAGAATGCTGGATTATATCATAGAGATGTTTCTGCATGCAGTCAGCTAATCTGAGACCATTTTCATCAATATAAGTTATCCTGCATCTTTTGCATACAGTGGTATATATCACATTATGGGGCTCACATGTGAATGCCTCATGGAGAGTAAGGTTGGTTTTGGGAAAGTTGATCGTTTTCATTTCCCATACTACAGGGCAGGTAACACTGAGGGTGGTTACATTTTCTGGTTCCAACACATGCAAGGTTCCACTTCATGTGGCTATGAACGAGGGTGTCCTTAAGATTTGGTTCCTATTTTTTTCCTAGTTTATGGATTTTGTTATCACAGCTTTACTGCAGTAACTTCGTGTATAAGTTATATACTTAGTTTTATATACTTATATGCTAACTATTCGTAATGTTTTGTGTATACAGTCTACTACTTAAATGGTTATATCTTCTTCTTCTTCTTCGTTCGCACTGTCTGTCTATATCTGCAGTCCTGTCTCTTGGATAAATTTCACTGTTTTTTGTAATTCATGTATGGAACCATAGAGCTTATCTTCTTTAGTGGTTTCACTGGGCCAGTAATTATTTCTCAGTGTCTCGTAGTTGATGCAGTTCTGGAGAATATGTTCCACAGTTTGGGGCACCTGGGCACATGTACATAGATTAGTAGTACCAACCTTAAACTTTGTATACATATGACTTCGGAGTCGGCTGTGTCCTGTTCGGAGACGGAAGATGATGACTTGTTCCTTTCTGTTTAGCATGTGATAGTCATCATGTGGTGGTGTTTGTGGTTTCTTGTAGGTTTTTGTCATGCTTTTCTTCTGATTATAAGTGATTGGTATGTCTGGTTGCTCCATTTCAGTCCCCTCTTTGGCCAGTTGGTCAGCTTTCTCATTGCCTGGTATCCCACAGTGGGAGGGAATCCATTGCAAAGTGACTCCATGTTGTAAGCCAATTTTTGACAAGGCATCCTTAAGGTCTGGTAGTTTGTTGCACTGAAGAGCCTCCAGTACTGATCTTGCATCTGTGAGAATTACTACAGGACATGTATCAATTCTGGAGTCTGATAGTTTTTCAACTGCAGCAATAATTGCCCTAACTTCTGCATCAAAGTTGTTGCAGTATTTTCCAGTGGGTATGGAAATCTTGTCAATGGTGTTGTTTGGATATTCAATATATGCTCCTGCCCCTCCATTCTTTATGGCATTATGTGCAGATCCATCTGTATACACACGTATCCAGGTGTCACATGGATATTTGTCATCTAAAACACTAAGTGTGGCTGTTGATCTTACAAGACTGCTCTGCATCTCACCATTCTGCACACCTTTCACTTCAGTCTGAATAGTTATTTGTGTATAATCTAATGGTTATATGATTTGCACAGATCTTACATTCATAGACCCATACTTATGTATCAGATCTGTGACTTTCAAGGAAAATCAACAGAAAGGTATGGACTGAAACTGATAGAGTTATAATGCAGAAAAAGTAGATAATGTATGAGAATGCATTGTGCTGTAACTTGAATCAAAGCTGTGCTTAATATTTTTATTCTTTAATACAACTATTTTTATTGTTATGTCTTTGTGACACATCAGCATTGTGCATTCCAACATTTATATGTTTGTATTATGCACGGTTTTCTGGAATGATCATTGACTTAAGTCAGGGACCATCTTTACACATACAAGAATTCGTATAGAACTGATATTGTGATGTACATGAAACATACATATATGAATGTCTTCTGAACAGACTTTGGATGTTGGACCTTTCAAACATGACCACTCTAAGGAGATTGCCATGAAAGGAGATGTTTATTCAGATCCCTACCTCTACAGCACTGTTGACAGCACCAAAAAGGTGACCCGCAGCATTACAAAAACAACTACCACTCCAATAGCGACCTCGATAAGAAGCATGGGCTCTGACTATTCCACCGTGGGTGAAGCGAGGACAAGCTTTCAAGAAGCTATGGTTCATTTGTAAAAGGGTAGTGTTGGCAATGTTTAATAACTTTCTTCCAAAGTGCATAATTTTTATATAAATGCAGTCTATTTAATGATTTTGACTTGTGATATATTTGGTGTCTCTTATAGAATATAGAATATTTTCTTTTTAGATTTTCATAAATATATCATTTATAAACTGAGGAAAATAACAAACAAACAAAAAAACTGTGTGAAGATAGAGTTTTGCATAAGTAAACACTAAAATTATCTTCAGTCTAATTTTTAGCCTTTCAGGTTTCATTTAAATGGCATTGGAAACAAAAATTAAAAATAAAATGACACCAGAAAAATGGTTTTGTTCTGTACTCAAGTGTTCATAATTTTTAAACTGCTACAAACACTGAAAATATGCTTCATGACATTTCTCAGTAAAACATTACAACTGATCGTTTTTTTTTTATTACAAAAAATTGTTCATGTGTCATGGATGTTATTCAGCAGGTTAGGAGTTAAATGTCACAGAACTAATTAACATGTACATTTTCTGAATCAGTAATCATTATATTTAACTTTAATTGAAATATAACAGAACTGTTTACTATGTAAATGTAAGCATGTTATTCTTTTAAGATTTAAAAAAATATATATTCTTTCATGTATATTAACATATTGTCTGTTGGATGCTACATTTTACATACTGTCATTTGTGGATAATAAATCTTAATGCTTTTAAAAACATATACAAGATTAAGAACAACAGCTGCTTTTCTAGATTATCTGTCTTGTGAACTTCCTGGAATTTTAGCTGCTTTTGTGTGTGTGTGTGTTGGATAAAATACTGGTAAAACACATAAGATATAGACATATGAATGTGCTTATAATTAGCCAGTCTATGCACATCATCATCATCATCATCATCATCATCATCATCATCATCATCACCATCATCAGTCCTCTGTACTCCCAATAGAGTTTAAGGCATCAACAAAGGTTCTCCAGCCAGTCTTGTCTTGAGCAAGTCAAACCATGTCTTTCCTGCTTCCTTTAGTTATTCCTGTATTGTGCGTCTCCATGTCCCCAGTGGCCTGCCCATCTTTCTTTTTCCTTGAGGTCTTCTTCTTCTTCTTCTTTTTCTTTGATCAGACATTAACTTGTATACTTTTGAAATAGTTGGTGATCATCTGGAGGGCGTGGACATCCCCATACAGTTTGTTTTGAACTGCTGTGGTCATTGGCCATATTTGCCTCTTCTGTTGCTCACATGTTGGGCACTCCTGCAGAATGTGGTCTGCTGTCATCTTATTTGTGCCACTTGCATATTTGTCAGTTGATCCTAATGCATATTTGTCAGTTGATCCTAATGCATATTTGTCAGTTGATCCTAATGCATATTTGTCAGTTAATCCTAATGCATATTTGTCAGTTGATCCTAATGCATATTTGTCAGTTGATCCCATCTTGAATTTGTTGTACAGATGGTATCTTAAGCCTGTTGTGCCCAGTACCTAGCCTTAGGATGATGACATCTTGTTCTTCTCTCTTTAACTAGTGGTAGGCATCATTTCTTTGGTGGTCTTGGTGCTTTTTCTCCCATTTGTTCTTGTAGCTCAGATTTGTCAGCATTTTGGAGGCAAATATGAGACATCCAAGTAATGGAAGTATAGGGGCATCTTGTTTTTTTCCATTCATAGTATATGGCCCAGCCACTTCCATCTTTATCTTTCAACCACTTTAATGCTTTCAATACCTGTTTGTTCAGTTATTTCCATATTTTTCACACATTCTTCCCACAGAAATTAAAAAACCATGTAGGTTTATGTAAAAGTGGAGTAAAGATTTTGGTGTAAATGCTATTGTTAAATTAATGTGAGCTAAACAGATAAAAGATAAAAAAAAAAAAAGAGTGGGCCACTGCTGTCAACAAAGTTCAATTGCATTTAATAAACAAAAAAATGCCATATCAGCTTTCAGCATCAGTTCAGAGTAGGAAATTTTTCCCATTTACTGTTATCAGTGGTCTCTCACTTTCAGTTTTCTTCTCTGATTTCCTCTAATTTCTGATAACCATGTGAAATTTATAAATGGAAATGGGATAATTTTTAAAATGAAATAATAATTAGCATAAATTATCATTGTTTCTTGCATGAGTTCAATAATAATTTTTTTTTTCAAATGAACAACTTGTCTAATAAAACTTTGATACAGAACTGCATGCCAAACTTAGTCTAGGAAATCTTGGCAAAGGAGAGGAAACATTTCGGAGCAATCATTTTAAAATATCCTGGCAGTGATGAAAATATGGAGAAGAAAAGATCTGAAGATGATGAACATTTGAAAGACATCTAAGGTTTAAAGCTAGGAGATGTTAAAGAAGATTATCATTAGAATCATTCTTGAAATACTTAAACTTGAGTATATAAACCTATCAGCTATCAATTGGAATACAACAGGCTGAAGAAAAAGAGGTTGACCACATGAAACTCTAAAGAGGACATGGTTAAGAGAGGCCAATTTAGTGGGCATAACATCCCATGATTAAGTTGAAAAACTTGCTGAAAACAGGAAAACTTGGCAAACTACTGTGTGACCCCTATGTGACTTTTAACGGCATGAGAAGGATGTAAGATGTAAGATATAAAACTATAAATTAACAAGGAAAAAACAAAAATAATGAAACTTCTCAGTAATCAAGAATGAAAAATATATGTAGAAGGAACAGCTGTTGAAGAAGTACACCACTTTGCATACCTCAGCAGCTACACAGACCACAGTGGTGACACCAGAAAGGAAGTTAGAATTAGAATTGCAAAAGCAGCATTGACCTTCAAGAATCTTGAGAACATATGGCATTCAAAAGTTGTAAGCACAAAAACCAAGTTCAGATTATTCACTTCAAATGTAATATCCACCCTCATTTATGCATGTGAAAGCTGGAAAACAACTAAAGAAATAGACAAGAAATTCGACTCTTTTGAAAACATATGCCTCAGGAAAATACTCAGTATAAAGTGGAACAAATTCAAGAACAACACAGAAAAGGCAGATGAGCAAACAATAACCTGTCTCATGGGTGATCAGAAAAAAGAGATGGACATACATTGGTCATGTGATGAGAACAAACCGTGAGAAAATCCCCAAACAAGCTATCAAATGGAACACAACAGCCTGAAGAAAAAGAGGTCGACTATGTGAAACTCTAAAGAAGACATTGTTAAGAGAGGCCAAATTAGTAGACATAAAATCCCTTGATGAGGTTGAAAAGCTTGCCAAAAATAGAAAAACCTGGAAAAATACCATGCAAGCCCTATGTGATGTTTAATGGCACAGGAAGGATGTAAAATGTAAGATATAAAAATGTAAAAACCAAAGATGTCTGAATATATAGTTTTTCCCATTATTGTGGATAAAGATCTAGAGAATGAAAAGTTGCTCAAGACTGATGCAGAATATAGAAATACATATAAACCCACCTTCTGGCAACCCCTGAATCCCCTAACACTCTGCTAGATTTTCAGTTGTATGGACTGATTGGCAGAGCTGAGGAAAGGAAGGAGCAACATAGGCATATGGGAAAGCAGAACAAATAGGCAAAGAACTCACATAATACAGGCTGCTATTTATAATGAAACCAAAAGGAAGGAAATTAAGCTTTTGTACTTCATTTTCTTTTCTATTTTCTTTTTTTAACTGTAAAATTGCAAAATCTCTTAGATTTTCTTCAAGCCTTTGTGGACCTCCTGCAATCCAGGCAAAGCAGGATTTCTTTATTCATGCTTCAAAGGTCATCTTCAAAGATGAAAAAAAAACAAACCATCTTTATAGAAATACACATGTAGCACAGTGTATACATTTCTGTTATGAAAATGTGTATAACAGCTCTTAGAAAAAAAAAAAGCAAGATGTGCAGTATTGTGTGGTTTGCTTGTCTGTATAAGAATGTCTTGTAGTCAAAGAAATCCATTGCAATTGGGTTTGTTTTTTTTTTGTGTGCTTCTGAATCACTACTTATTGTCCTTGATGTTTTCATTATCCAGTGACCCAGGTCCAGTATTTGCTAATGTAGCACAGACTCTACTCCAACAGGTAGTCTGTTTAAGATCACCGTTTTAAGTAAACCCAGTATTCCTTCTTTGCTGTCCATATTATTCAAAGAAGGCAGAGAAACCTGTTGTTGAATGAACTGTCAGCATAACCCATTTATTGATCTTTGTTATTCCTAAACACAGATTTCAAAACTATAGCCAAAGGTTGAAAATCTTGAATTAAATTATGCCATTTTAAAAAAGATTAATCTCCAAGATGTACAAATGTACAAATATTGTAGGAAATACGAAAACTGTGGAAAAACTGTGCAGGTCAGTAAAACTATATTTACTTAATATGTACATTTTACCAATAAATCTCGCCTTAGCAAACATGATTTGTCGTTATTATTGTTATTATTATTTATACGTGTATAATTCAAAATCTTTTATTATTATTTATGTAACACAAAATCTTTTGTTATTATTATTTATACAATACAATATTTACTAATTTACTGTCATTTGTCATTTTTTGCAGTATAGCAGTAGACAATATATCAATATTTATTTGTTTATTTATTGTAGTTAAAGTGACTAATCATCCTGTACGTGCAGTACAGTTCCATATTTTAAAAATTTGCCTCAGGAATTGCATTACTTTTGTTGGGATGCCTAAATATCTTCTATTTTACAACATGTGTCCCATATTGTCCCTTATTCTCATCTTTGATCACTGCATATTCAGAAATATCCAGAAATGTTAAAAATTATCTTAGTGGAAATGTTATTTTGAAGAAAACTCACACTGTAATGATGTACAAGTAGAACTGACTAGCACATCTATACATAAAGTTATAAACCTAACTTACTGATTAAAATTATAGTTTTTAATTTTATACCCAACCCTTCCACCTTCCAAACACAATCCTTTTTTACTGAATGTTGCATATTTGAACTCAAAAGAAAAACATAATGGGGTTATTATTTAGTTCAGCCCTCTGTACTCCCAAAGAAGCATAAGGCACCCACAAAGGTTCTCCAGCCAGTCTTGTCTTAAGCATGCTGGGATACCTCAAACTGTGACTTTCCCACTTCCTTTAGTTCTTCCTGTATTGTGTATCAATGTCCCCAATGGCTTGCCCCTTTTTCTTTTCCCTTGAGGTGTCCAGGTCAAGGCGGTATAGAGGTGTCTTGTTCTTTCCATTTGAGGGTTATTATAGTTCATCACTTTATATTCGGTCACCATAGTTTATCAAAATCTGTATGGCTATTGCAGCCCATCAGCATTTACAAATATGTATGTCATCACTGCAGTCTGTAAAATAAGTGATTATTTGTTTTCTTTTATCCAGCACTGCTATACTATTCTGTATTATTTAGCAAGTTTCTTCATATTACTTTAGTCAAATATTTAATATCTCATAACTATACTATCATTGCTCATCAGTTTATTATTGTTGGCTTTACCTTTTAGGTATGGTCCAATTCCATGACAGAAACTTGGCATGTTTGCTTTTCCATAAAGTTAACCTCATGGAATTTTCACTTGTCATATATATCTGAAGATGGGTGAATGTTTAATAGCTTGTTTTTTATGTTTTCCTGTCTTCTATTCACCAGAAACATTATAATTAGAGTGCTCATATGCTTCTTTGTACTCTATTATTAAAGTGCTGTAAATAAGCAACATCATATTTAACTGTATTTACATCCTGAAGCCATTGAAGATCTACAGCTGACATGATAACATCAGGGCTGACAAACCATACCTGACCAAGGCCCTGTTGGTACCATTGTAACAAGCCTGGCAGGGATCAACAAGGCAGGGATCAGCAAGGCAGGGATCAACAAGGCAGGGATCAGCAAGGCAGGGATCAACAAGGCAGGGGTCATCACAGTCCCCATGGCAGTGGTGTCTTCTAAAGAAGCATTGCTCATCCTCTGCTTCTTAGATCTACTCAGGAACTGAAAAAAATATCTGCTGTAACCTGCTCTGAATCTGACACAGTGCTGTACCCCAACATCTTCATCACACTAGCTGCAAAGAAAGTCAAGTTTACAGTTCTAAAGAGACAGAAGAAAAGCCACGGAAATATTCCAGTGTCATTTGTATTAATCTATCTGTTGTCTGCAGAAGTATTAGGATACTTCAAGTTTTCTTTTCTCTTCTCCACTGAATACATTTTTTATGAAGTTTTGTTAAAGTTTGTTTTAAAATTGTCTAAGTCTGTGGAGTTTTACAGATGTGAATAACTTCAGATTACTCTGTTTCAAAGACACATTAAATGAATCATTGAGTTATGAGATCTTCAAGCTTCAAATAAAAACATTAACATATAGGGAAAGAGTAATCCCAACAGAATGATTGAAAAATTAACCTTTCATCCCACAGGAATGAGCAGCTGCCTAACTATAAATGCCTAGGCACTAATCAGTTTGATTTTTACATATTTAATCTTAAAAATATGACTGGTCAAACAGTTTTATAACATATTTTCAAATAATTTACTTTGAACTGACTATTAAAATGAAAGTAATAAATGGAATAAAATTAGATTTAGATAAAAAGGTAAAAGGTAAAATTCCCGTTTTAATGCCATTAAGGCATACTGAGGATGAGGGTGTGATATGGTCAGTATCACGCCTGGCTGCATTTACCCTCCCAGATTTCTCTGGTACCCATTTTTAAAGGCTACCTCGACTTTCTGCAACATATGCCTGTGAGACCTGGACACTTATAAAACAGCTGAGAAACACATAAATGCCTTTGAATGTAAATGCTACAAAAGAGTTCTTCATATATCATAGACACAAAAAAGAACAAATATATCCATACTACAAGAACTTAATATTGAAGAAGGCTGGCTAGTAAAGAGGATTAAAGAGAGAAAACTTAAATATTTTGGACACATTAAACGTCATGATAAACTAGAGAAGACCGTCTTGGAAGGGTACATAATGGGGAAAAAGAAAGAGAGGAAGACCAAGGCCAAGATGGCTGCAAGACATCGTTGATGATCTGCAAATGGATGCATCAGCAGCAGGGCATCTTACTTACAACCGAGACGCCTACAGGAGAGCTGTTAGGAAGGCAAAGTTCCGCAAGGGACATGCAAATGACTGACTTACTGACCTCGAACATGTGGCTTTTTTAATGTGTACAAGAAAAAAACCCACTGTTGGGACTTGAACCCTGTACCACCGGATTAGTAAATCGAGTTAGATAAAATGACTTCAGAAATATAATAATTAAGAGACATAATCAAGATAACAATGATGTCGTTATTTTAGTATTCATGTATTATTAACATTGAAATCTTTAAGTTGCAGTATAAAATAATATGAGAAAGAACAAATAGAAATTCAATTTTATCACTTGCTTTTCATTCACATGTAGGGAGAAATGTTTAGCTTAAATGTTTAGCATAAATGTTTAGCTTAAATATTTAGCTTTAACAGTCCTGGCCCTGCTGCTAGAAAATGTATGTTTGTTGTAATGAAAGGTAATTACTGAAAAATGAGTAAAAAAAATGTTGATGCGGTGAAAGATTAATATGTCATTAATGATAACTATTTTTTCATATTTTAAAAAGTAAATGTAGTAGGAGATTACTTTGGGCTGTAAAAGGTCGATCGATCTCAACACGGCAATCGCTGAAAGCACTTTGTTTCTAGTTGTGAATTTTGATTCATCACAATATATAATTCTGAGTTGGGACATGGTTTCTCTGGGACTTCATTATGGCTATTTTTAAAAATTATATTCTATTAAACCCAATGTAAGAATGCCAGATTCCTGGATATCTATTTATTGCTCCCAAATAAAAATATGATGCTGTTGTTTGAATAAATTGTGAAAGATATTTATTCTTTCTGTCTTTGTACGAAGGAAGATTTTTGTCACAATTTTATGGTTTTGTTCCTAATGTGAAACTTAGAAGAGTGTCATATTGTAGCCTTAAAGTCTGTGGAATTAGACCTGCTTTTCATCATCAAGATATCGCCACTGATGGTGGTTCCTCTATATTTTTTTTCCGGGATTGGGCTTTCACAGCTGCAGGAGAACATTAGCATCAATTTTCAGGCTGACGGGGTTGTACAAAAACTTCTTTGGTTTTGGCGTGGAAGAATGTTGCCATTCCTTCTGTCTCTGGTTGGAAGTAATGTTCCAAGCATTCCTCTCCAGTCACTGCACGTCACAGACAACCATCTCCTTCGGCTCCAAAATGTCGTAAAAGAGTTTCACAAACATCCTCACGACGTGCTTTCGGATCAGGGATGTCTTGTTTTGGTACCCACCTGCGGATACTTTTCGATTTTGCAGCACCTCGTGAATGACGTGACGCGCTGAGCTTGACTGATCTTCACTGATCTTCACTTCTTTAACTACTTCATCGAATGTTGCCCTTCGGTTTTCCCGCATCATTCGCTTCACTTTAGTATTAGCATCATGCCTGTTCGCAGTCTGAGGTCAGACGGAGCGATCTGCATCAACCAAATTTGACACTCCATTTCCTGTGCCATTCATATAACTGCTGAAACGACACATGTATGTCCCCATACTGTCTCTCCATTCTGGGATGAATACCTGCAAGTTTCTTATCTTAACTATTAAATAAACCAATAACTTAGCGCTGTTCTTCTCTCGTGCATGCTTCCAATGCAGAGGCCAACTGTGGTCTGGTCTGCTGACATCATATTTCCAAAATGCCCAACGTCCTCCGCCCCACATACATCTGTAGAGGTATGGCATAACATATCTGTACTACAAATGTTTACTACTCGATTTATGTTTTTAGAGTAAAATTAAGATTATTTTTTGACTCGTGAGTGCGCGATATATACTCATGCCTCTTATAATTAAACTCCTATGAGCTATGTGTTACAATTATTCAAGTTATTGGTGTAGGATAACCAGAAGTTCAGTTTCAGGCCGTTGAACACTTTCTCGTTGTAATATATCAGTATTCACTGTCACACGTTTGTCTCTATTTAGGAACAAAAGAAAGAAATTGTTTGAATAGCAAATTCTTTTTATATGTTAAGATCCTACTACCTTGCGTTTCTTTAATTATGGCAGTGGCATGCTGAATTTTTAAACAACATCGTGACAAAATGGATCCATGACCGTTATTATGATTTTTTTTTGTCGCCAAAGATGTTCACAGCCGGTAACAGTTACACGTTGGTTTTATATTTAATATGCTGCTAACAAAATGATGCTGAATATTTGCCCGAAAGTGGAATGACTGATGGACCTTCGTGTTTACTTCTTCACCCTTTTAACATAAAATTCATTTGTTTATTCTTCAAGAACTCATCTGTTCAATTTTTATACTTGAGCTTCCTGTTTATGCGAGGAACATTTCGATGAATATTGAACAGGCTAGAAGTGTTCAGTATACATAGTACATCAAGATGAAAATCTTCTGTTGATATTTACATGTTTTACCTGTATATATAATGTCAAGTGACAACGTGAAATCAGTGCAAGTAAAAACAGATACGCTGTTTTCAATGGCTAGTAAAATAAGACTTTAAATTAACAAGGATAAAGCAGAAATAATAAAACTTCTCATTAACCATGAAGTAAAAATATACATAAAAGGAACAACTGTTGAAGAAGTAAACCATTCTGCATATCTCTGCAGCTACATAGACCAGGATGGTGACACCAGAAAGGAAGTTAGAATTCGAACTGCAAAAAGAGCATTGACCTTCAATAATCTTGAGAACATATGGCATTCAAAAGTTATAAGCACAAAAACCAAGTTCAGATTATTCAATTCAGATGTGATATCTACCTCATTTATGCATGTGAAAGCTGGAAAACAACTAAAGAAATAGACAAGAAATTCGACTCTTTCGAAAACAAATGCCTAAAGAAAATTCTCGATATAAAATGGAACTAATTCAAGAACAACGCAGAGATAAGACAGATGAGCAAACAACAACCTGTCTCATGGGTTATCAGAAAAAGAAGATAGACGTATGTAGGTCATGTGATGAGAAGAAACAGTCAGAGGATCCCCAAACAAGCTATCAAGTGAAACACAACAGACCGAAGAAAAAGAGGTCGACCACGTGAAACTCTAAAGAGGACATTGTTAAGAGAGGCCAGTTAAGTGGGCATAACATCCCTTGATGAGATTGAAAAACTCGCCAAAGACAGGAAATATTGGCGAACTACCATGCGGGGCCTATGTGATGTTTAGCGGCACGGGAAGGATGCTGTATGTAAAATAATGTCAAGAGAAAATCGTGTGTTCATATTTACACGTTTTACCTGTGTATACCTGTGTATATAATGTCAATTGAAAATCTTATGTTCATATTTACACTTCTACTTGCATATGTGTGTGTGTGTTGTGCGTGTGGGTGTGTGTGAGTGTGTCATGAGAAAATTCTAGAAACAAAATACTGCCAAATGTCGCTGTACAGTAAAATGGCACTCTCTAGTGAAAAGAGAATCGTCTTGATTGCTGCAGATGTCAACCACTATAAACAAACAAACAAACAAACAAACAAACAAACAAACAAACAAACAAAAACTTGCGGCTTTCCTTACTTAACAGATTCCTTCATGGGACGTACCCACGACATAATGTTATTTGCCTGGCCTTTTTTTACTGATCAATTCCCACTTACTTTTTTTACAACTTTATATTAGTGTTGCTTCTCTCTCTCTCTCTCTCTCTCTCTCTCTCTCTCACACAGAGTTATTTACATCATTACCTCTCGCTCTCAGAGTTATTTGCATCACTACCTCTCTCTCTCTCTCTCTCTCTCTCTCTCAGAGTTATTTACATCATTACCTCTCGCTCTCTCTCTGAGTTATTTACATCATTACCTCTCTCTCTCAGAGTTATTTGCATCACTACCTCTCTCTCTCTGAGTTATTTGCATCATTACCTCTCTCTCTCAGAGTTATTTGCATCATTACCTCTCTCTCTCTCTCTGAGTTATTTACATCATTACTTCTCGCTCTCTCTCTCTCTCTCTCTCTCTCTCTCTCAGAGTTATTTACGTTATTACCCTTCTCTCTCTGAGTTATTTACATCATTACCTCTCTCTCGAGTTATTTACATCATTACCTCTCTCTCTCAGAGTTATTTGCATCATTACCTCTCTCTCTCTCAGTTATTTGCATCATTACCTCTCTCTCTCTCTCTCTCTGTTTACACATAAACAATGAACACATCATTTATGAATCCATACATGCATTGCTCAAGTTTTCACGAACGCCCTTCACGGCTGTGCCAATCAGATTTAACAGGCAAGGCAAGGTCCAGACATCTGGAAGTCTGTCTCGCCATAAATAAAAAGACAGAGCAATATGTCGTTTTTTATGGCCAACCAAAAATCTTAACAAGCATAAAGTTATGAACGATCTTTATTTGTACGTGAAAACGAATTGCTGTGGTAGCAAAAGGATACTTTGTAAAATATCTAATATATATTCCGAGTATATATATATATATATATATATATATATATATATATGAGATCTGTGGAGATAGATTTTTAAGGGCATGCATTCTCCCCATCGCAACATATGCCTGTGAAACCTGGACACTTAACAAAACAGCTGCGAAACACATAAAATGCCTTCGAATGTAAATGCTACAGAAGAGTTCTTCAAATATCTTGGATACAGAAAAGAACAAATATATCAATACTACAAGAACTTAATATTGAAGAAGGCTGGCTAGTAAAGAGTATTAAACAGAGAAAACTTAAATATTTTGGACACATTAAACGTCATGAAAACTGTCTTGGAAGAAGACCAAGGCGAAGATGGGTGCAAAACATCGTTGATGATCTGCAAATGGATGCATCAGCAGCAGGGCATCTTGCTCACAACCGAGAGGCCTACAGGAGTGCTGTTATGGAGGCAAAGTTCCGCAAGGGAGATGCAAATGAATGAATGAATGATATATTCCTAAACATAACGTATAGTTTTTTTAATGAGAATATTCCTTCTTTATGAGAACTTATTTAAAAATTAAATAAGGCCCCCCCCCCCCCCCCCCCCCATATTTGTGCTTCCCTATGGCGGAGTTGTTTGACTCTAGTTATGTCATCGTGTGTTCGATCTTGCTCGAATTGATACAGACATTTTTGTTAAGTACATTTTCATTTCCGCATCTTTCAGCCCTGCCATCTCTTTGTAAAACTAAACCCGCCACACAGAGAAATAGGTACACAATGCACGTCTCACGAAGGAAAAAAAAAAACGATGAATGATCCATGAAAGAAGATTACCATGGTCAGAATGAGCATGGACACTAGACGTCATGATTAGATTCAGTGTGCAGAAATGTACTTTTTTTTTAAAAACCGCCTTGTGTTGGGCGTCTTCTTTCATATTTTGAAAAAAAAAAAGTAAATGTAGCAGGAGATTACTTTGGGCTGTAAAAAGGTCGATCGATGTCAACGCGGCATTCGATAAAAGCATTTTCTTTCTAGCTTTGAATTTTGAACGGCGTGTTTATAAAGGCAAGAATTTGGTGATAAGTGGGTTTGACCTTAAGGGGCAGTTATGGAATTGATATCAGGACAAGGAGACATTTGTGGGGCTTACTTCTGTGAAGGGATTTCAGATTTAGTTTAATCAAAAACTTAAACGCCGAAGATAGAATAATGAATCGTAACCGAATCAAATATACATTTTTATTCCCTTGAAACGATTCACACAAAGTAAAATATAGTTTCCTGCATAATTGACAT
This sequence comes from Achatina immaculata, assembly GCA_009760885.1. NCBI lineage: Eukaryota > Metazoa > Mollusca > Gastropoda > Stylommatophora > Achatinidae > Lissachatina > Lissachatina immaculata. The sequence goes on along the minus strand of CM019719.1, from coordinate 30,927,853 downwards.
AACAGCATATACTACTGTATATAGGATGCGCTTGGAGGTACTACAGGTGTAAATAAAATAACTTACAGATCAGTGATTCCTAAACTTTTTCGGACTACGCCACCTTACTTCCAGGACCTCATTCCCAAAAGAGCCCCATTATCTTTTTTTTCCGCTCAGCCCCCCCCCCCTTTGGGGAAAAAAGGGAGGGGCGCGATAACATGCACTTTGGGAACCATTGTTATAGATGATGTGTTTACCTGGAACCGTATGACAGTCCCTGTCAAACCCCACTGTCCTGTGGGCGGCCCGAGGTGAACCGGTCACATAAAATCAGTAATGAAACTATTCATTTCTTAGTAAGTCATCATCATACTTATAGTACTGCTGTTCTGCTGTTATTATTTGCGTCATTACCGTTGTTACTGTTTCACACTATTTCGATTGCTGTCATTAATTACGCCGTTGCCAATGTTACTGTTACTTACGCCATTGCCTCTAATTTAAGTTACTTATGTCATTATTATTGTTACTGTGAACATTTCTTATAACAGTAATTATTACTTAAATCGTCAACGTTAACACTAGCATCGTCAACATCCACCGTTGTTCCCTTTTCTCATTTTACTGCATTTCTCTCTATTCTGCACTAGATTAATCCCTCCATCAAAATCCAGTGTGCCAACAGTCAAAAATTAATCATATCACGGACAGAATAGCGTGCCAGTAGTCAAATATTAATCCTTCCGTTAACAATTAGCGTGCCAATAGACATATGGAATCCACAAGGAAATAGAAAACGAGGAAGATCTAGACTTACTTGGATAAGAGAAATTATGACAGTGCTCAGAGACAAGGGATATACATGGAAGGAAGCAGATAATAATTCCAAAAACAGGGATGACTGGAGAGCCTTTATCCGTGGCCAATGCTCTCAAGGGAGTGAAAGGCGATGATGATGATGATGATGAGTCAAATATATTAATTCTTCCACCAGCATTTAGCGTGTCAGTAGACAAACATTAAGCCTTCCACCAGCAACTAACGTGTAAGCAGACAAAAGGAAAATACACAAATACAGAGGAAGAAAAACGAACAGATCTCTGTACTATTCTTTCTTTCATTTATAGGAACGCTCGAATAACAGAACTAAAATGTGGGAGGGAGCTCATAAACGAGCTGTCATCCTTCAGTCTCGGCCGTTGCGTCTAATTATTGCATCAAACACACAAAACACGAAGGCAGTCTATCCATGCCACCATAATTCTGTCGCTAGCTCCCAGCACACCATAAATGTGTAGGTACTTTTTGCCCTGTCCCCGCATTGCGAGTGTGTTGACTAAGTTCTCATTTGACACACTCCTGTCTTACCTATAATTCTAAAAGTATAAATAAACATTACTTAATATTATATTAATCGTGACACTGTATAAATTTCTCGCAGCACTTAAAAGCAGAATTTGTATAGTTCTATTTTAGCATCGAGGCGCCCTCTGCGTAGTTGTTCACGGCAAGTACACACACCCGGAATGTTTTGTTGTGGGTTATCACGTTTTGCGTGTCCGGGATTATTCATCTGGTGATTAAGATTTATAGGCGCGGCTGTCTGAAAGCACTTCAGCGAGCAGTTTTTTTTAAAAACATGTCTCTTTATCTCTTTATCTGTCTCCAGTGGCGGATTATCCGTTAGGCTTAACAGGCCTTGGGGGCCTGGAAGGATGTAGGGGGTGGGGCAGGGGTCAAGGGGGGAAATAAACGTTTATTTTATTAATTTTATATCTGGAGGTGAAAGGTCAAAGTTGGAGGGAGCGAGGGGGAGGGGCGGCAATTTCTAGCCGAGGGGCCTGGGGGCTATCTATCTATCTATCTATCTATCTATCTATCTATCTATCTATCTATCTATCTATCTATCTATCTATTTATCCACTCGCCTGCCGCCCGCTTGTCTGTCTGCCTGTCAATCTGTCTGTTTGTCTGTCCGTCCGTCTGTCTGTCTGCCTGTTTATCTACCACTCACTTACCTGTTTTTTACAGACTCGTCTGCCTAATTTAATTATACTCTGTGCCATTTAGAATGGATACGATGAAAAACAAAACCAGCAGGGACTACCTGGGGAGCAAACCACGACATTCATTCATTCATTTGCATGTCCCTTTGCGGAACTTTGCCTCCCTAACAGCTCTCATGTAGGCAAGATGGCCTGCTGCTGATGCATCCATTTGCAGATCATCAACGATGTCTTGCAGCCATCTTCACCTTGGTCTTCTTCTATTTCTTTTCCCCATTATATTCCCTTCCAAGACGGTCTTCTCTGGATTATCATGCCGTTTAACGTGTCCAAAATATTTAAGTTTTCTGTGTTTAATCCTCTTTACTAGCCAGCCTTCTTCAACATTAAGTTCTTGTAGTATAGGTATATTTTTTTCCTTTTTGTGTCCTTGATATATTTACATTCAAAGGCATTTAAGTGTTTCTCAGCTGTTTTATTAAGGGTCCAGGTCTCACAGGCATATGTTGCAATGGGAAAAATGCATGCCCTTAAAAATTTTATTTTTGTACCACGACATACTAAAAAAAAACGACATACTAAAAAAACTAGCAGGGACTACATGGGGAGCAAACTACGACATACTAAAAAAAACTAGCAGGGACTACCTGGGGAGCAAACCACGACTTACTAAATCCTCGCAGGGATTACCTGGGTAGCAAACCACGACATACTAAACGAACTAGCAGGGACCACCTGGGGAACAAACCACGACATACTAAAAAAACTAGCAGGGACCATCTGGGGAACAAACCACGACATACTAAAAAAACTAGCAGGGACCAACTGGGGAACAAACCACGACATACTAAAAAAACTAGCAGGGACTAACTGGGGAACAAACCACGACATACTAAAAAAACTAGCAGGGACTAACTGGGGAACAAACCACGACATACTAAAAAAACTAGCAGGGACTAACTGGGGAACAAACCACGACATACTAAAGAAGATACACACGGGAAGAATGAGACCACAACTGGAATATAGTGTGACAGCACGAACAAGAGCAGCTAAATCCAGCCTCAACAAACTAGACAAAATAATACAAAATCAGGCACTGAGAATCATAACAGACGCAATAAAAACAACAACAATAAAAGAACTGGAACGTATAACACAAACACAACATCTAGAAGACAGAAGGGAACACTACTACAAGCAGAAAAATTCAGAAGATTTAAACAACACCGAGTGCATGATCATATGCACAGTCAAGGGAAAGACAGACGAAAGAGATCAAACTTCGTCTAAAGAGCAAAGAAAATTTTTGCAGGATGATCCAACAAACCCCACCATACACAAAGCAAACCTCTAGAATCAGTTTGCAAATTCCCACCACGGCAAACCAAAAAAAAAAAAAAATTCCCAGAACTGAGAGATCACCTCTTTGGCAAACAGAAAAAAGGAACACAAACAGTAAAAGAAAAACAAGTGAAAATAATGGATTACGTAACAAAAAAGCTATCCCAGAAAGTACTGAACACACATATACAGAGATGGATCAGCTGCAAATGCCAAAGAAAATATAGGTTGGGGGGATATCTATAACGCTAAAACAAGAACAAACAACACAGATGGCTGTACCAACAGGTGCCTAGTCCAGTAATTGCATAGCAAGAGCAGAAGCAATCCAACTGCAGCAACGAAAATAATAGAACATAGAAACAACGCTGAGAAGCAAAAAGTCTTTTTCCACTGATTCACAGACCGTAATACAAGCACAGAACCACCAAAATGTTAAAGACCCGGACTACTTGACAGAAGCCCTAGCACTAGCAAGCGCAACATTTTGACAGAAGCACTAGCAAGCGTAACATTTTGACAGAAGCACTAGCACTAGCAAGCGCAACATTTTGACAGAAGCACTAGCACTAGCAAGCGTAACATTTTGACAGAAGCACTAGCACTAGCAAGCGCAACATTTTGACAGAAGCACTAGCACTAGCAAGCGCAACATTCAACAAAGCAGTCATACAATGGATACCCGCCCACAGTAACATCCAAGGAAATGAAAAGGCAAAAGAGGGAGGAAGAACGCAACAGACTGACAGAACCACAACATATGAACAAACAAACAAAAAACAAACTAAAAGCCATATATAAAGACAAATGGATAAAACAACACCTCACACCAAAAACAGATGATGAAAAACTCTCAAGAAATGATCAGGTGATAATCTTACAACTGAGAACAGGACACTGCAGGCTGAGACACCATCTATACCAGAAGCTAACAATTGGCACAGCAACCTTCGTACCTGCAGCAAAGAACAACAGACACCACATCACATCCTCCAGAGTTGCCAGCTATACAACCCACTCAGATAAAAGACCTGGCCAGACCCCAGGGCCCGCCCCCCCACTCCCCACCCCTACAAGAGAAGCTCTACGGCGATGCTGAAAACCTGATACGAACTGCCACATTTGTGAGAGAGATTGGGGTCGATATCTGAGCGAACGACGAAGAAGAATAATATTTCACTCTATATATGTACGTGCCTCTATCTGTATCTGTCTGCCTGCCTGCTTGTCTGTCTATCTGTCTGTCTGTCCTCCCTCGTATACATTCAGAGACATAGATAACAAACTCACCACCCAACTCTGCCTTGTACATTTATCCCCAAGTCCCATTTTGTCCCTCCTGCGATCTAGATAAGCCTAAAGATTCTTTCTCATTGTGTCCTCAAATCTACCTTCTCTGTTTTCTTCCTTGCGATCTAATTAACTTTGTCCTTCAGTCTCTTTATCTTTTGTCCCGCGCAGATCGTAATCGGCCCACTTCATCTTGTATTCGTGTGCTTGGGTGTGTTTTCTTTATTCTCAGGATTATATCAGTTGTTCCTTATTATTTTCTTGGTTGTCTACGTTTCTTTTTTCCCAGTTGTTTTTCTCTATGCCCTGCTGGTTTCCGTTCTGCTGTTTTTCTTAGTCGATTTAAAATGTCTGACTTACATATCTTCTTCTTCCTTCCTTCCTTCCTTTCTTCCTTCCTTCCTGCTTCTTCTTCTTCTTCTTCTTGGAACTGGAGCGGGTGTTCTTTACAGCCGATGCCGTGAAGGTCCTAAGCCACAGCACCATGTCGGCTATTTTTTGTTTCCTCAGTCCCTGAGTGTAATTAAACAAACAGAGACTGTGCAATGCTTCTCCCCAGTCCCTGAGTGTAACTAAACAAACAGAGATTGTGCAATGCTTCTCCCCAGTCCCTGAGTGTAACTAAACAAACAGAGATTGTGCAATGCTTCTTCCCAGTCCCTGAGTGTAATTAAACAAACAGAGATTGTGCAATGCTTCTCCCCAGTCCCTGAGTGTAACTAAACAAACAGAGATTGTGCAATGCTTCTCCCCAGTCCCTGAGTGTAACTAAACAAACAGAGATTGTGCAATGCTTCTTCCCAGTCCCTGAGTGTAACTAAACAAACAGAGATTGTGCAATGCTTCTCCCCAGTCCCTGAGTGTAACTAAACAAACAGAGATTGTGCAATGCTTCTCCCCAGTCCCTGAGTGTAACTAAACAAACAGAGATTGTGCAATGCTTCTCCCCAGTCCCTGAGTGTAACTAAACAAACAGAGATTGTGCAATGCTTCTCCCCAGTCCCTGAGTGTAACTAAACAAACAGAGATTGTGCAATGCTTCTCCCCAGTCCCTGAGTGTAACTAAACAAACAGAGATTGTGCAATGCTTCTCCCCAGTCCCTGAGTGTAACTAAACAAACAGAGATTGTGCAATGCTTCTCCCCAGTCCCTGAGTGTAACTAAACAAACAGAGATTGTGCAATGCTTCTCCCCAGTCCCTGAGTGTAACTAAACAAACAGAGATTGTGCAATGCTTCTCCCCAGTCCCTGAGTGTAACTAAACAAACAGAGACTGTGCAATGCTTCTCCCCAGTCCCTGAGTGTAACTAAACAAACAGAGACTGTGCAATGCTTCTCCCCAGTCCCTGAGTGTAACTAAACAAGCGGAGACTGTGCAATGCTTCTCCCCCGTCCCTGAGTGTAACTAAACAAGCGGAGACTGTGCAATGCTTCTCCCCAGTTCCTGAGTGTAACTAAACAAGCGGAGACTGTGCAATGCTTCTCCCCAGTCCCTGAGTGTAACTAAACAAGCGGAGACTGTGCAATGCTTCTCCCCAGTTCCTGAGTGTAACTAAACAAGCGGAGACTGTGCAATGCTTCTCATGCCTCTTCTGCAGGTCCCACCACCATGGGGACTACGCCGATCTCCGTCCGTTTATCAAGACTAGGCCTATTACTGGGGATACTAAATGGAGAGATGGAACAGGGTCTTGGCCATCTATGGTTTCATCGCCTTAGCGTGTTCGTGGCTTTCCCTGGCTCTGTCGTACTCTATTAGAACTGATCTATAATTTGAGAACGTGACGTTTGTTTGACAATAGTATTTCTGACAATAAAAAGTAGATTGTCACTTTAAAAACAACCCTATTTCAAATGTTTAGTAGCCTGGATGATGTTTATATGTATATATTACCGCATTTTAAGTGTCTGCATTTCACGTATAATGTTTAGTTAAGATTTCTGAAAGAATTTTCTTGCACAACTATTTATTAACTTTCTAAATAGAGAGAGCTTTTTCACCCGTGATATGTCCGGAGGGAAAATATTGTAAAAAACGTGCACTTTTATTCAATAGTTCAGTCCAGGAAGTTCCTCCGGTACAATAACCGAAAAAAGGTTATACAGTATTTAGTCAAAAGACGACGCCCTTTGGAATATCTTCAGTCTGGAGTCACAGCTTCTAAATTTAACTCATCGGATATCAGCGGGACTTTTTGGAGGTGGCAAATTTGTTCTCTGTGTTGAACATGTTCAGGAAAAGAAAATTATACGGACAATTCGGCGTCAGCTGTGCTGGTAATTACTGCAGACGTTTGAGTATATCAGTATTTAAGAAGAACGTTTCCGGTATTGAGGAAGTTTGCGAGACAAAATAAAATAAAATATAAGCAAGTTTACTGTGATGGTCGATCTGGTCGTGAAGTATTAAACAGTTGTATACCTCCAAATAAATTTGTAGTATGTTCTTCAAGGAAAATCTGAAATCACTGACAGAGAGAGAGAGAGAGAGAGAGAGAGAGAGAGAGAGAGGACGGAGAAAGAGAGGGAGAGTGGTTGAGAGAGGGGGAGAGAGGGAGGGAGAGAGAAAGGGAGGGAGAGAGAGAAGAGAGAGAGTGAGAGAGAGAGAGAGAGGGAGAAAAAAGAGAGTGAGAGTGAGAGAGATAGATAGAGAGAATATGAGGATTATCAAAAAAAAATGTAAAGTTTAAATCAGTGCTTCTCCAAGTGGGCGATAACACCACCCCCCCTGTGCGTTGGAAAGGACCACGGGGGTGGTGAAAGAAAAAGGATCAATGGTGGGGGAACAGTGGAAGAAAAGGGGCCAGTTGGGGGGGGCGCTGAGGATGTGGTCTGAGAGTTAAGCTACTCCAGCAGTTTAGACTGTCACGCCATCTAAACTGGACGTACTAACATTGCGTACCTACTCAAGTAGTTTAGATGGCCATGCCATCAGCTTCGTGATGTTATGTCCAGTTTATTTGGTCACAAGCTGAATTCTTTCCAGGCTAAATGTTTACCAAGAATTAGAAAAATATTTTGGCCAAACACCATAAGAAATAACATCTTGTTGGCAGAAATGCAGATGAAGCCACTGATAGCAATTATTGAGGAAAGACACTGGCGATGGTTGGGACATGTGCTCACCACCAAAAATAGCACTAAGATGGACACCAAAGGGGAACAGAAGTAAGGGTAGACCAAAGGAGACATGGAAAAGAACAACAGAGGACTCACTTGGGCAAGAGCGGAAGCCCCATGTACCCTGGGCACTTAAGGTTCAGATATATATATATATATATATATCTTATATCTTATCTTATATCCTTCCCGTGCCGTTAGACGTCACATAGGGCTCGCAAAGTAGTTTGCCAATACTTCCTGTCTTCGGCGAGTCTTTAAACTTCAACAAAGGATTTTATGCCTGTTAACTTGGCCTCTCTTAATAATGTTCTCTTCAGAGTTTCACGCGGTCTGCCCCTTTTTCTTCGGCCTGTTATGTTCCACTTGATAGCTTGTTTTGGGATTCTCTGCTCATTTCTTCTCATCAAGTGGCCAACATATGTCCATCTCCTTTTCCTGATCACCCGTGAGACTGGTTGTTGTTCAGTCATCTGTCTTATCTCTGCATTGTTCTTGAATTCATTCCACTCATTCTATATATATATATATATATATATATATATATAGAGAGAGAGAGAGAGAGAGAGAGAGAGAAAGAGAAAGAGAGAGATGGTCACACTATCTAAACTGGGCATAACATCGCGTAGCTACTCCAGCCCAGCCATGGGTAAGAAAGTTTGATCTGAGATTCATTCATTCATTCATTTGCATGTCCCTTGCGGAACTTTGCCTCCCTAACAGCACTCCTGTAGGCCTCTCGGTTGTGAGCAAGATGGCCTGCTGCTGTTGCATCCATTTCCAGATCGTCAACGATGTCTTGCAGCCATCTTCGTCTTGGTCTTCCTCTTTTTCTTTTTCCCATTATGTATCCTTCCAAGACGGTCTTCTCTAAATTATCGTGACGTTTAATGTGTCCAAAATATTTCAGTTTTCTCTCTTTAATCCTCTTCAATAGCCAGCCTTCTTCAATATTAAGCTCTTGTAGTATAGATATATTTGTTCTTTTTTGTGTCCACGATATTTGGAGAACTCTTCTGTAGCATTTACATTCAAAGGTATTTATAGAAGTGAAGAACCGTTTCGAAATCCTGATGGCTGTACAGGAGGAGATGACACCAGATGAATTGGCTATGCAGGCCAAAGATATCTTAGTAACAACAGCTAAAGACATGGTTCCAGTAAAGAAAACACAAAAGAATAGATGGATCACAGCAGGTACACTAGAACTGATAAAACAATGTAGAGAAATGAAGACGCAATGGAAAGTGACAAACAACAACAAAGATAAATAGAAAACTTTAACAAAAGAAGTACGAAGAAACATAAGAAAAGACAAAAAACAATACATACAAGATTGTTGTGAAAGAATAGAAGAACATCAGAAGTGTGGAAGAGATAGTGAAATGTTTAAAGAAATGAAGACATTGACGAGAAATGTCACACCTAAGCTAAATGTAATTTGTGATGAGATGGGGAATACCCTGACAGAGACAGAGGAAATTCTAGAAAGATGGAAGGAATATTGCAAAAGAGTGTATGAAACAACCGACTGTGGAAGCAGAAATCAACAGTGTGAATTATTATTGGAGGAGAAAGAACCCGAACCGACAATGGAAGAAGTTTTATGGGCAATAAAGAATCTGAAAAATAGTAAATCACCAGGATGTGATGAGATAACAGCTGAATTTATTAAAGCAGGAGGAAAGGAGTGTGCAACAATCTATCATGCACTATGTAAAAAGATATGGCATTCAGGTGTTTGGCCAAAAGAATGGAAAAGAACTGTATTCATACCACTGCCAAAAAAGGGTAACCTGAAATTATGCACCAACTACAGAACTGTTGCCCTGATTAGTCATGCCAGTAAAATTCTGTTAAAAATCATAATGGGTAGACTTCGAAAGAAAATAGAAGAAGAAGTCAATATGGTCCAAGCTGGTTTCAGGCAAGGAAGAGGATCAAGAGATCATATATTCAATCTAAGATTAATAATAGAGAAATGCAGAGAGTTTAATGTGAATCTATATTTATCCTTTATAGACTACTCAAAGGCATTTGATCGTGTACAACACCAGAAACTTTGGGAAATAATGAAAAAAATGGGGTTTCCAACACATTTGATACAATTAACATCACTGCTGTATCTAGACCAACAAGCAGCAGTAAGAATAAATGGTGAAACAACAAGTTGGTTTGACATAAAACAAGGGGTCCGTCAGGGGTGCATATTGTCACCCTACTTATTTAACTTGATCTGAGATACAAAAAAAAAAAAAAGTCGCCAGAGTCATTTAACTCCGTCGACTGGTGACCATCTTCAAAGTTCCTTTCTGCTCTCTCTCTCCTCTCTCTCTCTCTCTCTCTCTCTCTCTCTCTCTCTCTCTGAACCTTAAGTGCCCAGGGCACATGGGGTTTCCGCAAGGGTTTTCCACAAATGCCTGTCCTTTGCCTTTTTTCTGCTCTTGGCCAGGTGAGCCCTCTATTGCTCAACATCCTTTCTGGTGTTTATCTGATGTTGCCTCCTTCATTAACCAATCTACTGCCAAGATAAATAATGTTGGTGACAGTACACATCCCTGCTTCACTCCTGTTTGTACCCTAAAGCTGCTGGAGGTATGTTCTCCACAGATCACTTTGCACTGAAAACCCTCGTATAGGGCTTTGATTACATCCACTATCTTATGGGGGAGGCCGTGCCATCTTAGGATTTTCTACAGTGCATCTCTGTTGACACTGTCAAAGGCTTTCTCAAAATCTATAAACAATGCATATGTAAGTTTTACAAAAAAGAAGGGGAAAAAACACCCAAACTTCATATCAACGGCCACGCACGCACAGACTTAGGAGAATGACTGATAGTCGAACCTTGTACTCCTGTATGTCAACCAGTCGCCTACCCGTTCAGTCACGAAATATTGCTTTAAAGGTCCTCGCCAAACCAAATTCTTCATGGAGCTGTATACCCATTAGATCCTTAGAACCAAAACGGAGATTACGCAGATTCAGAAAATCTTTAACATGATATAAAACTGTCATGATAACAGACTATACCAACACACATTATATCTACGTACAAATGTCTATTGCAGTATTTCTCAACCTTTTGTCTCCGTGGAACCGTGACATTTTTTTTAATCCCAATGAAATCCCTGCATTAAAAAAAAATTACCGCCGCTAATTTTTTAGTTTCATATGACACCTCCCCTCCCCTTTTTCCCTCTCCTCCCCCTCCCCCCTTTTAAAATTCTCTTCTCCCCTCCCCCCAGTCTGTTACCGTCATCGCCATACTCCACACCATAAAATACACAAATTTCAACAATACAGGTCAAGGTAAAATTCCCGTTTCCCTGACATATTGGGGAATACGGTGTTAGGCCCGTATTTTCCATGACCTTCGCCACATGAAAGTGTGATGCGGTCAGTATCACGCCTGGCCGCTTTACCTTCCCAGATTTCTCTGGTACCCATTTTTAGAGCCTGGGTGAACCCCGGGGCCTTTTTGGTGTGTACCAGAAAAAAAAAAAAAAATTCCCGCTCCCGGTACCAGCTGATTAGTAACCCGAGCGAATTTCAATAGTAGAGTTAGGGGGGGGGGGGGAGTTTTACATTTTAGTTCTTCCAGTATGTCGCGGCCGACCAAAAGAAGAATAATAATAAATGCGTAGTATACAAAATGAATCAGACATGGCAGGTATGGCTTGTGGTACAGGACATGTACAAGAGTAGGTGTTTTTTTTTCCCCTCGTGTAGAACTAAAAACGACTTTTGAACCAACCTGTCATAGACAAAAACAAAGTCCGGTAACTGAGCACTAAGATTCCGCGAGAAGTGCTACGGAAGGACTTTTTTTTTTCCTCTCTCAGTCACGAGATCTGGCGGAACCTCTAACGATCCAGCATGGAATCCAGGCTGAGAAGCTCTGGTCTAATTGCATACAGGATGCCAATATCATCATCATCATCATGTGCCGTGCCGACTGGCGTTGGCTATTATGCTTCTCCAGAGTATCCGATCCTTCATGCAGGCCATCAGCTCAGTTGGTGATCTCCTCTCACACCATCCCGTCAGACTGTCCAGTATCATTTCTCTTGGTCTTCCTCTTGCTCTTCTTCCTTCTATTTTTCCTGTTGTTATAATATTTTCAATGCCCCCTCTTCTCATTGCATGTCCTATGAAAGTACACTGTCTCTCTCTTATCTTTTTGACAAGGTTTTTTGTCTCTCCAGCTCTTCCTCTACATTCTTCATTAGTTATTTTTGCTGTCCAGGGGATTCGCAACATTCTTCTAATAAACCACATTTCTGCTGCTTCCAATGATTTTTGTGCAGACTTGCCTATTGTCCATGATTCACTTCCATATAACAAGATAGGTTCAATATAGCATTTTAGGACTCGTTTTCTAACATTCATTGATAAGGATGTGTTGGTTAATATGTTTCTCATTCTCTGAAATGCAGTCTTTGCTTGGCCTATTCTGTTCCTAATTTCTGTTCTGCATTTCCCATCTGAAGTTATTACTGCTCCAAGGTATTTGAATTTCTGCACCTGCTTTAGAATAGTTCCGTTTAATTTAATACTGCATGCTGGTGGATTCTGTTTTTTAGATATAACCATAGTCTCTGTCTTTTTGATGTTCAAAGTAAGGCCTTTCTGTTCACTTTCTTTGGCGACTTTATCCAAGAGATTTTGCAGGTCTTGTTGGTATGGTCTTGTATGCCAATAACAAAAACTAAATAAACCTTAACATTGGCGGGTGGCCTCTGAAATAAAATCTTTCTTCACAATATTATTTTGATGGAGAATTTGGAGCTAAGACCACGAAGCAGTATGAAAAATGTCGTCAGAACATTAATAAAATTCTTCCACTGACTTTTAGACATTGATAATCAAAAAGAGAAGATGGAAACGAGGGTATATAGATGCACAAAATCGACGCAGAATATTAGAATTATAAACAGAATTACGATTCAGTTATTACATGTTTGAAACACTGTACGCCGAAATATTCCACAAACCTGCTCCAAGTCAAACAGGTTTTGTTTTGTATATATTTCTTCCTCAATACCGGCTCAGTGAGTATCGAGACGATGGAATCGGCGAGTCGTATTTAAAATATGTTAAAAAAAGAATCGACTCCCCTCTTATTTATATTACGCTGTATATTTGTAGCGGCCTGAACTTATGGTAGCTACCTGTAACTATCTGTGTTTGTTGTCCGCGGAGTATGGCGGATCGTATAAGGCAACTACGGTTACACCTGACATGTGGCTTTATCATGTTAACCTGCCCGTGACAGATATAAAAAGTAACTACAAGGGAAAGGTAGATGTATACGACCCTTTCTCTTACCTCAGCCGTTGTCTTGTAATCTGAATGTAAAATCTTCCGTGCTGAATCGGCAGTTACAGGGAAACAATGATCAGTTGTTTGTGGCATCGCGGAAGCCGTTAAAAACTTGGTTTGGATTTCAGTTCTGTATTCTAGTTCATGTCTTAGCGTATGCCTGCAGTCTGAGCTGAAGTTAACGAGGAAGAGACAGGGAGAAGAAAAAAATACAACTTATGAATTTCTAAAATTTCAGTTTATGAAATTGTGTGTGCAAGACGCCGCCCAGACAAGAAGATGTGGATATGTGTTGTTATTCTTCTGGCCTTGAACGTGGCAGGTAAGGGGTAGTAAACGATGTACTATATTTTTAGTTATATTTCTTCTTCTTCTTCTTCTTCTTGCCGGACTTTCTTACAAGGAAGAGGCCAAAAGGCTGTCTAAATATTTTTTCATACATTTTTCGTGTTTTTATCTGCTGTTTTGTTTTTGTATGTGGTCATTAAAAAAGGTTTTGCCGAAATATTGGATTATTGTATGTTCTTCACTTACATGTACTCATCTTGCTTTCTGCCATTCTTGGTACTGGTCAGCTAAGGTTCGCCAACCCTGACGCCAACGTGTCAACCATGGGTGGCTGATTGCCATAACGGACAATGTCTTAGCCTCCTATAATGTTCTGTAGGACAGTATGACTTACTTTGCTGATGTCTGTAGTCAGAGAGATTGTATTTCTTGTTTAACAATTCATATTATTTTTTTATATTGTTCATGACGTCATACATATGTGTGACAGACCTAAGTGTGTTACGAAAGCCCAGCCCACGCTCAGAGTACAATAACCCATCGCAGATTATGTACACGGTGTTTCAAATGTTCCCATCCAATGAATGGCACTGCTGTCACTGAATTCGTGAAGCAGGGTTATATAGATGGATATAGATTATAAACATTATATATTAGATAATATATACTATATATACTATATATAATATAATATATACAATACATATTAGATTGTGTTGGGCAGTGTTGTCCTGATTTTTAAAAAATGTTTCTTACGTCCTTCATTTAAGATTCACTTCATGCTCGAGATGGTTTATTTTCCACGTTACTGCTACAGACTTGCAAGTTTATTTTCTGTATGTAGTCTTTAAAAAGTTCGGCTGTTAGTATGAGATGAATGACTTCTTATGACATGGGAAAATTTCAAGCTGCTTTGCTCCCTTTACATATTAATAACAGAAGTTCCTAAAAAGACTTTAACCCTTCCAGTGTATGAGACTTTATCTCCGAACCAAAAATTATAGCAGACTTTTTTTTTGGTCTGTTTTATTCCAACTGCTGTTAATATGTACAGTAAAAACAAGCAGATGGCTAAGTCATCCTAATATCTAACAGGATTGATGATAGTGATGATGATGATTTCGACAGTATAATTAAGAAGGTATGAGTGCACATTGGCCAGTCCACATGAGATATGGAGACGTACTGGGCAAGTCATTGGGGGTAGGGTTTTCGAGAGATATCCTGTAACCCCGTGTAGAACCACCCCCTCCTCCTCGTTTCTCTGTTTCATCCACTACGGGCTTTTTGCTTCCCGAAGCCCCTTTCAGGCCCACCCTTGAAACAGAGAAAACCTTCTAAACCCGCATTTAAAACAAGGAAAATCCTCCAAGCCCACCAATGCTCCAAGCCCACAATTAAAAGAGGGAAAATCCTCTAAACCCACCATTAAAACAGAGAAAAATCATCCAAGCCCACAATTAAAAACAGAGAAAAATCCTCCAAGCCGACTATTAAAACAGAGAAAAATCCTACAAGCCCACAAATAAAAAGAGGGGAAAATCCTCTAAGTCCACCATTAAAACAGGGAAAAATCCCCCAAGCCCGCCATTAACACAGGGGAAATTCCTCCAAGCCCACCATTAAAACAAGGAAAAATCCTCCAAGCCCATTATTAAAACAAGGAAAAATCCTCCAAGCCTACCATTAAAACATGAAAAATTCTTCTGAACAAACCATTAAAACAGGGGGGAAAATCCTCTAAGCCCACAATTAAAACAGAGAAACATCCTCTAAGTCCACCATTAAAACAGGCAAAATCCTCCGGGCCCATAAGTTATACACTACTTGGACCTTTCTCTCATAGGACCTGCACTGGAGGTATGTTTAAAAAAGAAAGTTAAGTACCTCTCAGTTCCATCAAATAATAGAGGTCGGGGAATATGGAGAGGTAGGGGAATGGGGTAGAGGTAGGGGAATGGAGGAGAGGTAGGGGAATGGGGAGAGGTAAGGGAAGCCTAGTGAGAGAAAAGGGGAAGAGTGATCTTGGAAAGGATGGAATGAATTGGGAAAGCTGAAGTAGGGGAAAATCGTGTTTCATGATAGAGGAGATTGTGTGCTTGTTTGGCTGTTTTCAGTGTCACAAACAGACAGACAGACAGACAGACAGACAGACAGACAGACAGACAGACAGACAGACAGACAGACAGAGAATGAATGATCTTTATTTTTAAAGGATAAAGAATTGAGCGTGCAGGCCCGTCTTACATTCTGCCCTTCATCACTCCATCTTTCATTCTTCCCGCACACTCGATTTAATACACATATACACATTACAAGAGGGAAAAACATATAAAAAAGAGTGCAACATTAAAATATTACACACACACACACAAAGAGAGAGAGAGAGAACAGAGAAGAGAGAGAGAGAACAGAGAAGAAAGAGAGAGAGAGAGAAAGAGAGAAGGCGAAGATATATGTATAAAACATTAATAAAGCAGTATAACACACTCGCATGAAACATAAGTTAACAAAAGTTTACAGTAAAAGCCCATAAGAAACTTAACATTAGAACGGAATATAGGGCGCAGAAATATGACAAGCGGAAAAATGTCCAGTCCTTACATAATATCTAATAAAACACATAAAAAATCATAATAATTTATAACAGAGGTTTCCAACCTTTTTTTAGCATGGCCCCATACCAGAATGGTACGTGACCTGCGACCCTTGCAAAAGACAAAAAAATCTATTGAATTTCAACAGTAATTCTTACTCTTATATTCTTATATACTTCCCGTGCCGTTAAACGTCACATAAGGTTCGCAAGGTAGTTCGCCAATTTTTCCTTTTTTCGGCGAGCTTTTCAACCTCGTCAAGGGATTTTATGCCTATTAATTTAGCCTCTCTTATCAATAGTCTCTTTAGAGTTTCACGTGGTCTGCCTCTTTTTCTTTGGCCTGTTGTGTCCCACTTGATAGCTTGTTTTGGGATTCTCTGATTGTTTCTTCTCATCAAGTGACCAACATATGTCCATCTCCTTTTCCTGATCACCCATGAGACTTGTTGTTGGTCGGTCATCTGTCTTATCTCTGCATTGTTCTTGAATTCGTTCCACATGATGCCGAGTATTTTTCTTAAACATTTGTTTTCAAAAGAGTCTAATTTCTTGTCTATTTCTTTAGTTGTTTTCCATCTTTCGTATGCATAAAAGAAGGTGGATATTACATTTGAACTGAATAGTCTTAACTTGGTTTTTGTGCTTATAACTTTTGAATGCCATATATTCTCAAGATTCTTGAAGATTACAACAGTAATTAACTAATATTATTTAAATGTGTTCAAAACGATGTATATTAGCTATTAATGACAAAAAATTATGTAACTTCCTAAACATCAAATATTTTTCAGGATGCTATGGAATATTCTATATATTAAGAAAAAAAACGTGTTTTAGAAACGTTTAAATGAATAGCAGCGAGTGTGGTTGTTTTTCCAATATTTAGGTATGAGAAGATAAAGTAGAAGAATTTCCCTATAATCTTGTAATTTAACAAAAATAGCATATTATTTTCTCAATTTTAGTTTTCTGTTATAAATTTTTCATACTGTCTTCTCTCGATCTCATCTCAGAATCACTGCGATCTTTTTCTTTTTTTTTTGGGGGGGGGGGGGGGTCAGGACATAAAGTTTGGGGACCACTGATTTACAGGTAACGTTTATGTTAACCCTTTACAGCTGAGCTAACATATGTCTTTACCATACACTCATGCGCCCGGAAGTGAATTAAAGGAAACATTAAATGGGAACAACGGCCTCGTTCTCGCTGTCACGTCGACTTTTCGTAATTCACGCGAATAGAAACCTAGAAATAACGCATGAAGAGAGAGAAACTTTAGTGCTAGGCAATGCAGTGACTGGACGGTGATGGACGCTGTCAATTACTAATTTAAAATATTTTACAGGTGTGTAAATTTTCACACGGCTATATACAACGATGGCCTTAAATTCTAGAAAGTAATATAAATATAAAAGTGGTAAATAAACGCTTTGCTAATACTATATTTACAAGATAAACAAAATGATACCACAGCTTTTGAATTTGTCAAAACAACAATATATGGACAAGAATAAAGGAAATACATACGTAAGTACACGACAAACATGCATGAGCATAATCAAGAGAAGAGAACAGATGGAAAGAGAAAAGTAAAAGAAAGACAAATGTAGAATAAAATTCGTAACTTTTCTTTTGAAACGCAAATAAACCACTCTGTATATCAGTACTCAACTCAAAAACCCATAAACTTTCTCAGAATTTTCTCTTGTTGATCGAACCATGAGCATACGGGCAACACATCCGAGTTAATGTGAGATTACTATGTGATATTAAATGTAACACAATTAATAGTTCATACAGAAAATGGTCAAAAAGTTAAATGAAAAAAAAAGCATTGAAGAGTAGAAGCTTGTGTTTCCCCTGTTGTAGGCAAACCCTCGCGGCAAACGCTGCCTTTCTAGATCTTGCTTTGCAAGTCGTTATAGAACTGTTGTCACCATGGGGGATAACTCTTCGTCTCTGCAAGGTATGTCTGAAACTTTGGGAAACTCTCTACAAAATAACACATACTTTCTCCACGAAACTGCTTTTGTCTTCCTCCAGCGGACTGTGGAAAGTGTAAAGAAACACATTGAGGTAAGGCAGCATAACGTTTGTATGTCAGTTATAACTCTCCTTTACATTTCGACCTCGGAGTGGCGTGACATCTACTCTCGTGTTGATTCATCTTCCCGCCCTCTGCTGCTTTGTCACAGCCTGTCCCAGGACAAGGAGAAAAATATTTATCACTTAAGATATCGCACAAGACAGGAAATCTTGGCGAACCACCATGCGGGCCCTATGTGACGTTTAGCGGCACGGGAAGGATGTAAGATGTAAGATATCAGCTCGATGAATGTTCACAAGATGAATTTTATACAGCAACAGATACAATAGATTTCAGTTAGACTAGCAGAAATATTTAGTAGTCGTCAAAGCGAGGTCTCTCTATCAACCATGAAGTATGGGAAGAAATTATCAGAAGCCTAGCCTCGTGAAGAGCAGGTCTGCGTAGAAGTGCAGCATCATTTGAAGAAGATATGGAGACTAGCTTTGGAGAGAAAATGAGGGTCAAATTGAAGGTTAAAAAAAACGCAGGGGCAAAAAAACAAGATCGTGTAACACAAACATTGTTTGCTGTAATAGTGACAGATTATACAAATATATAAGATTAGTAGAGTTAGCCACGCAAGAGTCAGTCCCGCAGAGCTGCTCTGCTTGCACAGCGTGGGCTCCTGTTGCGCAGGCCGACCGTTTTTTTTTTTTTTTGCGAAAAAGCGCTATCGAGTTCTGTGCGTGGAGAGAAAGGCTTTCGCTCCCTTCCCGGACGGCGAGAGTTAAGGTGTTTCGATGCAGAAGTGAGTGGTTTGTCCGTCGAGCGAAGCCTATAAACGGTTAGCCAGCCATGTTTGTGCTAACGCGTCGGTGGTGTACTAGGTTGTTGTCGACAGATGGTCTCGAGATTGACCATTCACTCTCAAAGAGTATCGGGTCGGCAGTATGCAATGATCGTTGGTTGTCGGTGCCGCGCTTTCTTCTCGTTCATTAGAGCAGAGAGAACGGGCCGCTGCTGCCGGTGGTTAAAGGAAATGAAACGCCGCCGGAGTCGAAAGGGATCCGCTCTGAGCAGATCGCTGTCTCTCTTGCCCCACGTCGGTCTGTCGGCAGATATCCGATTACGATTTGGTGAAGAAAGCTATCTGGTTGATCCTGCCAGTAGTCATTTGCTTGTCTCAAAGATTAAGCCATGCATGTCTAAGTTCACACAGTCTCACGGTGAAACCGCGAATGGCTCATTAAATCAGTCGAGGTTCCTTAGATGACACTATCCTACTTGGATAACTGTGGCAATTCTAGAGCTAATACATGCTTACCACGCTCAGACCCTCGTGGAAATACCCTTTTATTAGTTCAAAACCAATCGTCCTTGCCCTTCGCGGGGCCCGGCGTCCCAACTGGTGACTCTGGATAACTTTGTGCTGATCGCATGGCCGTCTGTGCCGGCGACTCATCATTCACGTGTCTGCCTCGCTGCTGGCGAGATTCTTCAGCTGCCGTGCGTGGGGTGAAACTCCTCCCAGCCAATGAAGAAAAATGCGATTAGGGTTGCCGCGCAGCGCCGCCGTGGAAAAGGTGAAGGAAAAGATTAAGTGAAGTTAATAATAGTCTCGAGGTCAGGGCACAAATCACGGCATATCTGCTCTAGAGGCCGGCCACGTCTTGTATACACGCATACTGGGGCAGATTGCCTAAACCGGCTTAACCCAGGGGTTAAACTAAGGCACTGCTGGCGAGATTCTTCGGCTGCAGCGCGTGGGGTCAAACTCCTCCCGCCCAATGAATAAAATAGAAAATGCGGTTAGGGTTGCTGTGAAAAGGTGATGGAAAAGATAAAGTAAAGTTTAATCGGTATGTCTAGTAGCCTCGCGGCGAGAGCTACTCATACTACGGCACCTCTGCTCTAGAGGCCGGCCACGTCTGATATACACCCATACTGGTGAAATATGCCTAAACCGCCTTAACCCAGGGGTGAAACTTGATAACTACTCATGTCACTGTACCTCTGCTCTAGAGGTCGGTCACGTCCTAAACATGCCCAAACTGGGATAATACACCTAAACCGGCTCAACCCAGGGGTGAAACTTACTAGTGGCGAGGATTCGTCCTCCTGGACGTCCTGGTCACAACTAGGAAAGGTAGCGGCTACGACCACAAAATGCTGAAATCGGAGACAATGGACCAGGGCAGTCTAGATAGGCAACCACCTCTCACCCGGCGGGGATATATGCGTATCCTATTGACGCTGAGGTTTTCCAGTCAGAAAGTCTAACTCTAGGCTGGATGGGGAACCAACTCTCACCCGGCGGGGATATACTGATATCCAAAACTTGTCGAGATTTTCCGGTGAGAAAGTCCAACTCTAGATTAAACTAGTGCAACGAAAACCACCGTGTCACGCAATCCCGCTTCTGAGACCCACCAAGAATACGGGCCCAAGCCCCGCGATACTCTGAACCTCTTGTGGTCCTTTCGGGGACCAAAGAAGGATCACAGGGCCTATCAAGGACCACAGGAGTAAATTCAGCATGATCACGGGGCGGTCTTGGTGGTAGAAGCGAAAGAAGAAGAAGATGAAGAAGAAGGAGCCATGCAAGAAGCCATGGTTGATCAGCAAGATGATGATGATCGTTAATTCCCCCCTCTCTTTTTTTTAAAAACACACACACACACACAATACTTGATATCTGCCGGCTTTAAAGCTTTCTTCTTAGACGAAAAGTGCCAATAAAGAACATAAAAAGGAAGTCACATTCTCGAGAGTTAATAAAATATATGCGTTTTATTGAAGAGAGAGATTACTATGAAAGTACGCGTTATATAAGCGGGAAAATACCATAAAATAACTGATACAGTAAGTTTTTATGAATCTTTATTAACTGTGTGTCCTATTTCACTGTCTTCGCGTCGTGCAGTTTGGTTAAATTGAACTTCATGACAAGCCTTGCTTCGTGAAAATAAGAAAAGAGTTTTTCTGTAACGTCAGTATGTCACCCGATGTTTACGTTTACTCAAATACTGACTGTGCCATTAGAAGATGCACTGTGGCATTAAGCGCGGAATTGCGCCATTAGACGGTGAGCTGTGTCATTAAACGCGGAATTGTGTCATTAGACGCTGAGCTGTGTCATTAGACGCGGAATTGTGTCATTAGACGCTAAGCTGTGTCATTAGACGCGGAATTGAGCCATTAGACGCTGAACTGTGTCATTAGACTCTGAGCTGTGTCAGTGACGCTGAATTGTGTCATTAGGCACTCTCTTGTGTCGTTAGATATTGATTTATTAACCAGTATCGATCATGCCAGAAACTAACTGCCCGAAGCTTTTTTAATCAGTTTCTGTATAGTTTCTGTATAGTGTATAATCACTACCTTCAGACACATTAATGTAACATACTGTTGGTGTCTAACTCCGTGTGTGCTCTTGTCATGCTATATTTGTCTTATATAGTTAGCACTAGCCGCTGAAGACTATATAAATGCTCCGTTGATAGAAAGGTTCTGAAATTGCGCTGTTAAAGGTCAGAGCATCTTTCACGAGTGTGCCATTTCTTCTTCTTCTTCTTCTTTCCGAGTCATTAAGGCTCATTACTGCAGATAAAGTTCGCCTCCATTCCTCTCAATTCATAATCTTCTCTTTCCAGTTGGTGACACCAAATTCCTTTATATCCTCTTCTATGTTGTCTTTCCATCTCTGTCTTGGTCTAACCCGTGGTCTTGTTTCCTTCATCTCTTGTACATGCATCACTTTCGTCTGTCTGTTCTCGTCCACCTGGCTACCAGCGTAGTCTGTTCAGTTTCAAGACATTTATAATTCGTTGGGATTTAAATAAGCTGTTCAGCTCATTGTTCTCTCTAGCTCTCCATTCTCCACTGTTAGTATCCTCTATGGGCCCAAAGATTCTTCTTAAGGTTTTGTTCTCAAAGACCTGCAATTGTTGCTCATCTTTCTTTGTTGTACTCCACGTTTCTGATCCATACATGACGGCTGGTCTTGAGTGTGGAAAAAATTACATTCACTACAAATGCAAAGTACTATGCCAGGAAGACGGTCAAAGATAAATGAAGACTTGGGATCAAATGGACTGTGTTTAAATTCATAAGAAGAAAACAGAGAAAGCTTTCGTTTTCTGGAAAGAAACTAGACATTTTGTAAGGAAAAAAATTTCTCAGGTAAACCTGAAAAACAAGGGAAACAACCTACGAAAATTATTGGGTTGGTCCTGCGTTATATGGCTGCAAGCCAAACGTTCTAGAAAAGACATGAAGATACTAAGATTTAAAGGCTTATAAAAAGTTAGCTTATTCAAGCTTTTCAGCTTTAACGCGAGAATTCTCTTTCATGAAGACAAAGGAACTTAAAAACTTTGTGAAAGAACTTCCTTATCGTCTTTCTTTCTCTGTGTGTGTGTGTGTGTGTGTGTGTGTGTGTGTATGTATATATCATGAATAG
Source organism: Achatina immaculata (assembly GCA_009760885.1). Classification (NCBI taxonomy): domain Eukaryota; kingdom Metazoa; phylum Mollusca; class Gastropoda; order Stylommatophora; family Achatinidae; genus Lissachatina; species Lissachatina immaculata. Next base: position 30,905,408 of record CM019719.1, on the reverse strand, counting down.
TCTTTCAGTGTGGCTTTCCGAAAGCAGTCGAGATCGAGTCAGCTGTTATTTACTATCACGAATAATGATGGCCTTGTTGTAAATGCATTCCAAATAACTGAAATCCGATACCACTGATCCGGATTTACAGACTGAAAGATCTTTTGACACTTCTTAGCTAAGAGCTATACAATACGTGCAAGAATCAGGTGGTAAAACAAACATTGTGTCCGAGATATGCATCCTTGCACAATAAAAGCTTTGTTAGTTCTAGCACACATGCTGTACATATACATACTGAGTGTTTGCTGACAACAAAGAAGCGACAGTTAAGTAAAAGACAGGGATCCTTTAGAGCCTTTTCTACCCATGAGATTCTCTGAGAATGTGGCCGTAACAACTGTTACGTATTTTACTATTTCGTACAGCGTCGCCTCTGCTGCTTTCTCTTACATTTAGTCGTTTCGAAGTCTTCGTAAAGAAACAAAAGCAAAATAAATGTGGAGGCGGTGATTTACACAAAGGCTGGGAACAACCCTACTAGGGTAGGACGTCAATGACAATCCTGTCTTGTCTTGTGCTGTCTCCCTGTAACTGCGAGCTGGTGTTTGTCGCAGCCGATGCTGTGGAGGTGATGAGGTACATCATCGTGTCGGCGTGGGAGCGGGCTATGACAGCTGTTTTTTCAGTCCCGGGGTACAGCTAAAAAAGCAGGGGGTGTGCAATGGTTCTTTAGCAGACTCCACCACCATGGGGACAGTGGCGATCCCTGCCCCGTTAGAAAGGCTATGCCTGTTATTGGTAGTACCGACGGAGAGATGGGAAAGGGTCTTGGTTAGCTATTATTCACTAACCCTGACGCTAACATATCAGCTATGGGTAGTTGATTGGCTAATCGGACAGCATCTTCACACCTCCCCCCTCCACCCCGTCAATGACAATAATAATGATATATTTTGCGAAAAATGTTTATAAGCCATTGATGCAAGTATTTTACCTGCAGAACAAAGGAAGTCAAGGATAGCGTTTTATATCACTAATATAATAACAACAGGCTAATATAATAACAACAGGCTGGTATAACAGTAAGAAGCACTCTGAGTTGAAGGTTAATGTTTTGGGTATCAAGACTATGTAGCAGACAATATGATATATATAGTCTCCAGGAATGAACTGCTATAGCGAAGACGAGAGACTGTTAAAGAATAATAGCTCACTGGCTTCTTAGGATAGGCTGTCCTTTATCATCCTACCTGCTAAAAGTCTTCCCTAACACCGATGTCAGGTATACGGTTTTTAATCTGGATATAGCATAGCATTTCAAGTGGTGTGCCGTGAGCGAGAAAGCTATAGGGTGCCACCAAATTTTTCAAGTAGAAGTTGTTTCTGGTCAAACTACAGCGCGTTTTAAAAATAGTATTGAGGTGATGTGGTGGTTAGTGCACTCGCCTGCCGATCAGAAGATCCATGGTTCGATTTCGCACTCGGGAGGAATTTTTTTCGGACCGACCGGCACGGTGGTCAACCCAGCCTCCAAAAAAAAAAAAATGAGTACCTGGGGTTTCCCTAGGAAAATAAAGCCAGCGAGGATAGATACTGGCAACCCTACCTCAAACGCTGTAGTGACCTAGACATGTGAATGCACTAACACTTCACATCCTACGGCATGCAAATGCCACGCGGCATAGAAATTTTTTTAGAGATATACTAAAGATCCGCCAGATAGAGAATCCATAGCAATTTAGTTATCAGTTCCAATCCAGTGCCAGCTGTAATGACTGAAAATGCTAAAAAAAATATATGGTTAATTGCATGTGAGTCCAGCATTAAGAGCACAGATGTGCCGAGACAGATATTTACTTTATCAACTGTGCCTCAGTCTGAAACAGTTTGAGATCCACTGGGCTGGAGGACAGAATGCTGTCTGTAGGTACCGGTTCTTTTTCTGCGTTCGGCCTGAAAAAAAAAGGGGCGTTGGTAACCTTTCGTCATAGTTTATAGCTAGGAAGTGATATCTGTGTCTTTCGACCTGAAACATCCGTCTTCGCCAAGCAATATTTGTTTGTTAGTCGTTGGAAACTATTGCTGTAGTTATACTACTGTCATAAGAAGCTAGTGGTATAGTCATACTATTGTCCTAAGAAGATAGTGCTATAGTAATACTACTGTCCTAAGAAATTAGTGCTATAGTTATACCACTGTCCTAAGAAGCTAGCGCTATAGTTATACTACTGTCCTAAGAAGCTAGTGCTATAGTTATACTACCGTCCTAAGAAGCTAGTGCTATAGTTACATTACTGTCTTAAGAAGCTAGTGGTATATTTATACTATTGTCCTAAAGAGCTAGTGCTATATTTATACTACTGTCCTAAGAAGCTAATGCTATAGTTATACTGCTGTCCGTATCCAATGAAGATGAGCAAGGATGATCGTGCAAAAATATTTATGAAGCTCAGTGAATCAGAGCTTAACCAAGACTATATCAAGCAAGACAATATCAAACAAGACTATATCAGCCAAGACTATCTCAACCAAGACAATATCCCATCCCTCCGATGGTGCTCCTAGCAAAGGACAGCCTGGTTTCCTTGGTGTTAGAGTTCACTTCTTCTTCTTCTTCCTCGTACGCACAAAGGCGGTGATGCGTGGTACCCTGATTTTTGCGATACACCTTTTGGCTGGGTGCCTCCGACTTCAGCACCTTTCTTTGCTAGGGTGGACTGCGGTCTTGCCCGGACTGCCATGAAGACAGTGATGTAGGCTGGCCTGGCCAAAACTTTATTTTCCAGCCTCTGGTGGCTGTACTTGAACCCCTTCTCCACGTCAGATCCAGCATCCAATGCTGGCTGGCCAGACGGCTTTGAGACAGTTCCACAGAGACACTCCGACTTTGGGATGAAGAATCTGATGACAGCCTCATCGATATCCATTCCCCGCCACTTATAGTCTGCTGGCTCTGTTTTGTTTACCTCATTCTGATAGCCATTGTTGTAAAGACCCATAGGGTTGTCACGTCCTCGATTCATTAGTCTCACACCAGATTTTCCTCACCCTCGCCGGTGATCTCCATGTCCCCATCCGTCCACAAACCTGACATTACATTTTACAAAAATAACAAATACAATTAGTGTTGATTGCTACAGGTTTCTGGGCTACAGAAGTAGGTCATATTTTTTAAGCAAACAGATCTCTGTTCCCCGTCTCACACAGACTATGTCAAGATTACTGTGTTCCTAACACAGTTGTTCTTAGGGTGCTCACTGACAAGCTCCATTTCCTGTTTTTTTTTCTCTCAAGGCAGTGTAACTACTCCCAGCCTTACACCATGCCCTTAGTTCCAACATCCTCACAGCGCCGGCCGCTAGTAACATCCTGCGACAACTATATCAACAGCGGCAACAGTAGCAGCAACAAAAACAGCAGCAAAAGCAACAGCAGCAACCATAACATCAGCAGCAATGATATCAGTAGCAGCAAAAACATCGGCAGCAATAACAGATGAAACAACAGCAACGGCAGCAAGAACAACACTGGTGCAAAATTCTAATTAATTTATTTATTGGTGATCTTCTTGAACCTACAAACCTGCATGAAGTCCCTGAGCGAACTTAAGAACTTGAGACTTCTAAGCAGGCTCAGCTTCTTTGAAATACAACAACAATGTATGTCTAGTTACGTAGGCAGAAGATGCGCATCAACATGCTGTTACGAACACGATAAAGAGATAGGACAGGCTCTTGGCAAGATTTGATTTGCAGACCTGAAAACTATGACCTCCGTCTAGAGCTGTCATCTCTTTTTTTTTCTCCACCAAAACTCTCTAATATCATCTTCTTGGACGTGTTCAAGTCCGTCATTTGCATGTCCTTGCGGAACTTTGCCTCCCTAACAGCACTCCTGTAGGCCTCTCGGTTGTGCTGATGCATCCATTTGCAGATCATCAACGATGTCGTGCAGCCATTTTCGCCTTGGTCTTCCTCTCTTTCTTTTTCCCATTATGTACCCTTCCAAGACGGTCTTCTCTAAATTCTCATGACGTTTAATATGTCCAAAATATTTAAGTTTTCTCTGTTTAATCCTCTTTGCTAGCCAGCCTTCTTCAATATAAAGTTCTTGTAGTATGGATATATTTATAAGGATTATATTTAAATTGCTATATATCACCTATGTTATCTGCGTTAATTCATTCATTCATTCATTCATTCATTCATTTGCATGTCCCTTGTGGAACTTTGCCTCCCTAACAGCACTCCTATAGGCCTCTCGGTTGTAAGCAAAAAGGCCTGCTGCTGATGCATCCATTTGCAGATCATCAACGATGTCGTGCAGCCATTTTCGCCTTGGTCTTCCTCTCTTTCTTTTTCCCATTATGTACCCTTCTAAGACGGTCTTCTCTAAAGTCTCATAATATTTAATGTGTCCAAAATATTTAAGTTTTCTCTCTTTATTCATCATCATTCCTAATTTGAAAAGCTTTTTTAAAAAGTTGAATTAGTTCATGTAACCGTGCAATGACGTAAAAGCAATGCTAGTTTTTACTAGTCCAGGACTTAACTTCTAGTGATGAGGTCTGAGGTGATTAGGTCTGAGGTGATGAGGTCTGAGGTGATGAGGTCTGAGGTTGAGGTTAACTATCTTTATTCCATGAAATAGGGAACCAATTTTTCAAGTGAGCGGCCTAGAACATGATTTACAAGCCACTCTCTTGTCAAGATACACCCGGTGTACCCGACTATTTCGCAGTCACATAATTGTAAACGTTTAATAAGAAAAAGATGACCCATCCCCTGTCCTGTCGGATGTCTTAATTTCAGCGACATGTAGGACGTTTTTTTTAAAATCGGGTCAAAGGTAAAGGTGACCTTGGAGGCACCCAGATGATATGATGTTAGTGCCCATATTTTCATTGACCTGTCGGCCAGACTAGAAGGTAATTTGATCAACATCACAACATGCCCCTCTTTCCCTTCCCCGGCCCCAGAAGAAGTCGGATACCCATTTCTACAGCCGGGGGGGGGGGGGGGGGGAAGGGGCCCTCTTCGACGCGATGTGAACCATAGAAACGTGCGCTAACCACTACACCACTCATGCGCTATAAAAGTTATGAGCAGACAGAAATGAAAAAAAAAACCCAAAACTTTCTTTGTCTTCATAATTTGTGACATACTACCTGGCTCCGTGTAACTGTAACAGATTTTTCCCTGAAATCTTGTTTTGCGTGCTCTTCAGTCACTGATTGCTGTTGTACACTTGGTGTGTTTTAGAACATTGCTCATCCAGTACAGCCTACTTCTCTTGGTAAAATTTGCCAATGGTTCTGCCAGTTCGTAAACAACAGAGTTGTCTTGTCTTGTCTTTTATCTCCCTGAAACTGCGAACTGTTGTTCTTTGCAGCCGATGCTGTGGAGGTGTTGGGCTACAACATCGTATTGGCGTGGGAGCGGGTTATGGCAACTATTTTTTCAGTCCGTGAGTACAGCTAAAAAGCAGAGGGTGTGCAATGCTTCTTTAACCATGGGGACTATGGTGATCCCTGCCCCTTTAGCCAGGCTAGGCTTGTTACTAGGGGTACCAACGGAGAGGTGGGACAGGGTCTTGGTCAGCTATGGTTCGCTAACACTGACGCTGGCATATCAGCTATGGGTCGCTGACTGCATAATATGTCAGCATATTCACCCCCAAACAACAGAGTTAAAAGAAGCTAAATTTGTTTGGGAAGTTGCAGTGATGACTTTCCCAGCATTCACTTCAACATACCAACACATTAACAGCCTCATATGCTTCACATGGCTGTTTGTTGAACTGATATATAAATACATGTTTTCGTTTCCGTCATTCTCTGTCTCATTTCAAGCGAAGAGTCGATTTTTATTACTTTTTCATAGGCTCAGCTGCACTTAATGGTTGATCTCAAACAATTCAGTCAGGCTTCGCTGGCCTAAACTTGAACTAAGAACTATGCACCTCCTGAGTTTTATATTTGCAAGGTTATGTCCGCGTTACATTTCACCTGCTTGGTAAGATGCTGCTAACGCTTTTAACAGCAACGGACCTGTGACTGTAATGTACCGTGTGGATCAGGGCGAGAGTAAAAAAAAAATTTTTGTCAGTCCAAGTTGAATTCTTTCCAGACTAAATATTTACGAAGAATTAGAAAAATATTTTGGCCAAACACCATAAGAAATAACATCTTGTTGGCAGAAATGCAGATGAAGCCACTGACAGCAATTATTGAGGAAAGTCGCTGGCGATGGTTGGGACATGTCCTCCGAATGACTGACGACTCACTACCAAAAATAGCACTAAGATGGACACCACAGGGGAACAGAAGTAAGGGTAGGCCACAAGAGACATGGAGAAGAACAACAGAAAGGATGTTGAGCAATAGAGGGCTCACCTGGCCAAGAGCGGAAAAAAAGGCAAAGGACACGCATTTGTGGAAAACCCTTGCGGAAGGCCCATGTGCCCTGGGCACTTCAGGTTCAGAGAGAGAGAGAGAGAGAGAGAGAGAGAGTGAGAGAGAGAGAAAGAGAGAGAAAGAGAGAGAAAGAGAGAGAGAGAGAGAGAAAGAGAGAGAGAGAAAGAGAGAAAGAGAGAGAGAGAGTCCTTAAAATAAATTCAACCTTTGATCCTAAAAGAGAATATGAGTAGCGGAGTGGTTAGTGGCCTCGCCTCTCATTTTGTATGGTGAAATCTGTGGTTTGAATCCAACCCTTGACGTCTCAGTCACTTATCTACAGAAAAATGAGTATTTGACTTCTAGAGCTGGCGAGGGAGAAGCCTTGGGTGGTGCAAACCTCATCGCCCTCTGGCGTAGGCCGACAGGTCAAGGAAAATAAACCTACCTACCTACATACCTACCTACCTTAAGGTACCACTGTGACAGGACATACTTTTACCTTACTTCCGGTGTCTCTTAAGACGGTTCTGAGACAAGTGGAACTTTACAAGCGTCATTTTGTTTCCAGAGAGTTTCCATCATGGTTGACTATTACCAATATTGGAGTTGTACAAACGAGCACATATATAGCAAATAATGTTTTGTGTTTACGTTTCTCTGTTTCATCTTCAAACTCTCCGAAATAACGTAAGCAGTTACACGTATTGGCTGTCTCTTGGAAAAGCAGATTTTTAAACTCTTTTTTTTTTTAAATTTGGCTTCTATATATCATTTTTCGTGTTAAGAATATATTGTTGTACTTAAGTGGCTCCATATCTATCCGTCTGTCTGCCTGCCTGGCTGTCTGTCTGTCCGGTCCGTCTGTATATTTATACCACAAAAGAAATACATTCTTAGTACAACTTACAACATCTGTCTCTTTACTTCCAATTCCCAGAGAAAAATATTTGTTGGGGCCGTACGAAATGATACACGAGACTTTTATGACTACAGAAAGTTGTGTATAAGTTTGTTCTTGTTCTGTTTTCTGGAACTGTCAGGAAAAAAAAGTTTTCTTTGCAACCGTCGCAGTGAAGATGTTGAAGAATAAGAATAGTATGAAATGGGAAGTGAGAGAGTGGTCTGCAGACAGCGAGTGAAAAGTGCAAAGCCTATCGGCCTTCGGGACTATATCGCTCCCTTCCCTGCTGGCCTGTCTGAGCTTGTTGCTGAGAGCACCAAGGAAAAAAGTGTGATAGGGTCTTGACCAGTTGCGCTTCATAAGTATACCCTGACAAATGTGCCATTCCTCCAGCATAATCATCTGAACTTCTTAAACAGAAGAAATCGCAAAAATTTGGGGATGAACTGTTCCGAGAAGAAGATATGGCTGCTTAACTTTCAGAATGTGTGTCCTTAACCGCCTAGCTTGATAACCCAGGAAAGTAAACTCACTGGCTGTGTGTCCTTAACCGCCAAGATTTGTAACCCAGGAAAGTAAACTTACTGGCTGTGTGTCCTTAACCGCCAAGATTGATAACCCAGGAAACTAAACTTACTGGCTGTGTGTCCTTAACTGCCCAGACTGATAACCCAGGAAAGTAAACTTACTGGCTGTGTGTCCTTAACCGCCAAGATTGATAACCCAGGAAACTAAACTTACTGGCTGTGTGTCCTTAACCGCCAAGATTTGTAACCCAGGAAAGTAAACTTACTGGCTGTGTGTCCTTAACCGCCAAGATTGATAACCCAGGAAACTAAACTTACTGGCTGTGTGTCCTTAACTGCCAAGATTGATAACCCAGGAAACTAAACTTACTGGCTGTGTGTCGGAGAATATGCACCAACCGGACATTTACACAGCATGAGCAGCCGACGTGAAGGACATTTGTTTTGGGTTAAGACAACAGTATCAATGAATCAGGCCGTTTGTCTGATGTCTGGATGAACTGTCGTTTATGTTAGCTCAGGCAGCGCTACCGGAGGATTTGACCGTTTGAGGGTGGGCAAGATTTAATTATCTTTGCTTGGTAAAAGTCTGTTATCTTCTACCTTTCATCGTCACAGTTCCTCAGATGTTGTTTTACTCCCGTATTCGGTTTTGAATATGATTAAATTTGATTATTCTTCATAATCACTTGTCTATATTGAACAAATGCTTTTATAGTCAAAACAGACGCGTAATCCTTCTTTTGATAAGATTTCTGTAACTTTCTTTTTTAAGGAACAAGATTAAAAAGGGAAGTTATAAAAATATCTGTGTGGTAACTGATATATTCTGTAAATAAAAATATGTAATTTTGCTATCCAAAATTTCGCAAGCAGTCATCTTGATTCATTAATCTTTAATTTTGATGTTTCGTGACCCCGAGAGCCCCCCACCCCAACAGCACATTTCTCTGCTATAATTAATTTTATTCTTTTCAGTTTTCTCCATTCTTATTTTATGTTTTTATAATGCAACTTTCTGGCTGCTTTCTCCTTTGTATATCATTGCTTGTCTGTATTCTCTTTTCGTTGACTGTATATTTTTTTGTCTATAATTGTTCTGTAATAAATGAGAGTACTTTTCTGTGACATGGAGGCCTATAGATATTCTTTGTTCTCTTTCAAGTTTCAGTTATACAAAAATCTAGCAGGGCTTACATAGTGTGATAAATGGGAAGAACGAGTACAGTGATAAAATGAGAGTCCATTGTATCAGAACTGTCAATCAGAGCTTTTCAAACACGATCCTCTCCTGATATTTTTACTTTTCTATCTTTTCTTCATCTCTTCTTCTTTTTGTTTGTACTTTTATGTCTTTTTTTCATCTGATCCTACATTTCAACTGTTCTCTCTTTCTTCATCTCACTCTGTATTTCTTTCTTTATTTTGTTTGTTTTGTTTGTTTGTTTGTTTTTCTTTGTTTATCTCATCCCTATATTTCAGTTTTCACCATTTCTCCCTATATTTCAAATTTCTTTATTTCCCCTTATATTTCAACTTTCTCTTTTCCCTTGCATATTTCAACTTTCTCCACCTCCCCATATATTTCAACTTTCTCCACTTCCCCCTACATTTGAACTTTTTCCATCTCCCCCCCTGTATATTATACTTTCTCCATTTCCCCTGTATATTTCAACTTTCTCCATCTCCCCCTCTGTTTCAATTTTTCTTTCTCCCTTTCTCCACCTCACCCCTATATTTCAACTTTCTCCATTTCAGCTTTCTCTATCTCCCCCTATATTTCAACTTTCTCCATCTCTCCCTATATTTCAGCTTTCTCCGTCTCCCCCTATATTTCAACTTTTCCATCTCTCCCTATAATTCAACTTTCTCGATCTCTCCCGATATTTCAACTTTCTCCGCCCCAACCCCACTATATTTCAGCTCTCTCCATTCCCTCATCCCATGTATTTCAACTTTCTCCATCTCCCCCTATAATTCAACTTTCTCTCTTTCTCCATTCTCTTCCCCCCTCCATATCTCAGCTTTCTCAATCTCACTCTGTATTTCCATCTTTCTCTTTTTCTTTATCTAATCCAATATTTCAACCTCTCTCTCTCTCTCTTTCACTGTCCCCCTCTATATTTCCATTTTCTCTCTTTCTTTATATCTCCTTATATTTTAATCATTCTCTATCTCTCTATCTCCTCCTCTTATTTCCATTTTTCCCTCTTTCTCCATCTCATCCTAACTTTCCACCTTTTCTTCTTTCTCCATCTCATCCTAACTTTCCATCTCCCCCCCCCCCCTCTCTCTACCTTTCTCTACCTATATTTCCGTTTTTCTCTCTTTCTCTACATGTTCCTGTCCTCCTTTTTCCTCCTTGTCTACGCGTATATTTCTCTCTAACTTTCTGTGTTTCTCATTTCTCCCCCCCCCCCAATCTTCTTTCTTTCATTTGATCACGTTTTGCTTAACTAATATCCTCATGACTCTTCAGTCTCAGTCAAAACCATTTTGTTCCGACTAGAATGAACTGGCCACTTTCTATTTCTCAGATTCGTCTCTGTAACATCCAACAGCCCACTTCTATGTCACATCTACGCTCTGTAGAACACTATGATCAAAGTTTGCCTTTCCCTCCATGTAAAGATTTCTGTTGAAAAGGTTTTACGACGTGAAATCACGGCCATGACAGCGGGCTTCACAAACATCGTGGGAAGAGCGCCTTTTTAATAACAGAAATATTTCCTCCAGCTGCGATCTGTAAGAGTCAAAGAGGAATTTTTGTTGTAAGCCACGCCCACGTACGCTGGGAGGTTTTAGTATTCTGTTTTAAATCAACCCATCCTCTCTATGCTACCCCCCCCCCCCCACATATTCCTTTATCTAGTTTATCAACAAGACCAGGATATTGTTGTTGTTATTATTATTATTATTATTGCAATAATAAAAGGAAGGTTCTGGGTTGTAAAGTTGCTGTTGTGTTGGTCAAAGTGCTTGTAAATATTTGCTCCGTGTACATTATCTGCCGTGTCTGCTTCAAGATAAGTACGCAAGTCTGTTAGAATAAAAAAAATTATATTTACAGCAGACCCTGATAGAACGAGGTAGGATACAGAAGGGGGCAGGTTTATCTGAAGTGAAGTCATATAACATGAGTTATATGACTGCATATATTATATGGTGTGCATGTATGAATGTACATATTTATGTATGTGTGTATGTGTTATATATATACATATATACATATATATATATATATGGATGTATTTATGAATGCAGATATGCCTATCTACTACAAGAATATATACTTGTACATGAGTTTTTATGTACACTGGTGTTACTTAATAAAAATTATCGTTAAAAAAGATAAGAACAACTGAACTAAAGTGTAAATTCACATGTTAAAATATTACTGTTGTCTCTTTTTTAAAAAAGCATTTACTGCAGACAAAAAAAAAAAAGCTGAAAAAACTGAACTTTCTAAATTGCTTCATGTCCTGGAAATATGAGTCACATATGAGGTCGTGGCCACAGCGGGATGTATTGCCTAACAAATGTTTAATGTGGTGAAACATGAAGACGCTAGATACACCTGTATCTGCCTTGGGCATTGCGATGCATCTAAAGTCGGTCATTGTAGTACCAGACTTTGCGTCAGCGCAATAGGAGTCGCATCCTATGCAAATTTATAAAGTTCAGGGTTTTGTTTTTTTTGGTGGTGGTGGGGGTGGGGGGGGGGCTTGTTTTTAGTATATAACTAACGTGTTTCCCTCTTCATGATCATATGTGGGTCACGTGACGAGAAGAAACAATCAGAGAATCACAAAGGAAGCCGTCAAACAGGAAACATTAGGAAGAAGAAGAGGTAAGAGATCGACCTCGAGAGACCCTAAAGAGAACGTTGATCACAGAGGCTAAGAAGACTGGCATCAAATCCTTTGACAAACTGAGAAGCTCACCGAGAACAGAAACTCATGCGAAGACACATTGAGAGGCATATGTGACACTTGGGAAGGATGTAAAATTATCAAACCAAAGCGGGTGCTCGGTTTGTTAATTTAAAAACTAAGACCTCTTTCCGTTTTTTAGATCATGGGTGACGGAACGTCTCTCAAATAGATCATGAATGACGGAACTTCTCTCAAATAGATCATGAATGACGGAACTTCTCTCAAATAGATCATGAATGACGGAACTTCTCTCAAATAGATCATGAATGACGGAACTTCTCTCAAATAGATCATGAATGACGGAACTTCTCTCAAATAGATCATGAATGACGGAACCTCTCTCGAAGTCCAAATCGCTTGTTACGATCAACACACTCTAATGCTCTAATCAATAATTTTATGAAATATTTACTCTGCGGTTTTCAGTGTTTTCCTCACAGTCTCTTGAATACCCAAACAAAGTTCAATGACATTCAAACTCAACTGGCTTGTCTGTTTTATCTGAACATCGCACGTTAGTGAAACCGAAACAGTATGTGCTATAATGAGTGCTGACGCTAAACACATATGTTAACAGTTTAACACTGTGGTGTGACTAAGTTGCAGATATGCAGTAACAACATGACGAGCATTCCCTGTCTTCACAAGACAACCCTAGGACGTTCACAAACTGGCACGTGGGATTATCAATGAAGACCGCATTATCTTAGCACTCACAACCGTTTATTACGTGGAACACGATGATGATGAAGATGAAACGAACAGACAAAATGTATCAAGTGACGCATCCAACAATACTGAATTCCATCACGAATAAGATTCTGGGCTGCCTGCTAGCTAATACAAAAGTTAGCGCCATGAGAATCGAGTAACTTTCATCTATCCACACACTTGAGACTTACACTAACTTGCACAATAACATTTCTAGCAAGACGACAATACCACAACATCCACGTTTCACAGACAAACCCCGAATGATCTGAGTTGAAACTTTCGTCTCACACACCCAGACCACAAAACATTATTTTCACGAGCAAAGAATGAAGTCATGGACAAAACAATCTAGAAGATTCTACAAAACATACAGCCATCAGGGGCCTAACTCTGAGATATTGACTCGGAGTTATATCAAGGGTTATATACTCTTGATCAAATACTGTCACAATACGGTTCAACACGCAGGCAAATATGTACACCTCATTATATGTAGCAACAAGTCATGTAATGCGTATCACACATAACGTGGCACAGGTAACTCATATCGAAGGTCACTTTGTCTGACTGCGTTAGATTTGAGCACTGAAAGATTAAGTGAGACTAGCTTAGCCATATTTAGAGGAGAACAAATATTAATCTTTTATGACATGTTCATAAAGCTGCTTCCTCAAAAGAAACATGACGGAGAAGTCTTCTAAAAGACGCGGCGAATGTCCCCGAAATATGAGGAAGGATTTGTGAAGATCTTGACCACGTTATATAGCCGTATCTCAACGTTTCAATCACGACAAAAACACAGCTGGATCATTCAAAATGAATCATATAATGTTTTAAAAAAAACATATTTACTTAACGAAAACGTCTCCACCATATTCAGTGCTTTTGAATGTTTCGTACTGTCATCTTGAAGTTATGTGCAACAATATCAAAGTCAGAATTGTAAATAACAAATCGCTCAACAATTGAAAAAGGATTTTAAAAAAAAGGAAACCAAAATGTAGTCACGCCTGGTTGGAGCCCTTCATAAAGTTTACATTCTTGATGCTGTGTTGTAAGGGGTACACCCTTACACATACCCAGTGATCAATACTTCGTGGTTTGTATAAGTGTGATTACATCAGCCTGATTCGCCATATGATTTATCCTCACTGACAATAAGTATAAAGTATGACTGAGATTCTTGAACAACTTACAGAGTTGGATGAGTGGAAGGCTGAACTAACTCTAAAACGACGGCCATCTTCTTACCTGAAGAGAAATAAATGAACATTAGTGGGAAAAACTGCTTCAGTATTTGACAAAATAAAGACAATGGTATGGATGAAATGAAGAATAACTTTTTTTTTACGACAAGAGCTTGATATATTGTTCGTGTCTGCTTGTTACTTTCTTATCTGAATCTGAAACAAGGATATATTAAAAACTGGACAGGAAAAAAAAGAGAACTTGGCATTTTCCATCTCATTTGTTTCTACATCGTGACCATCAAGTGGCAAGACAAAACAACCAGCTATTATTTGCTGCAATGTGTTAAGCTCACAGGCACCAGGACATCAGTGCAGCAGAGGGTTAAGATGGGGTGAAAACATGACATAAGAATGAATGACAGCCGTATCTTTAAGAGAACATTATACAGCGAACTTCTTGAAAAGCAGACCGTGCCAGATGGTGAGTGACTTTATAATAGGGATTTGAATCATTTAAGCTAAAAGTGAGAACCAACACTGAAGACAGAAGGGACACTATGAAAGACACTGGTTCTGGCAATGCAAACATGGTTTCCTTTTTTTTTTCGTGTGGCCGATCATGCCGGCCAGGTTTTGATCCAGAATCAGCCATTTTAAGATATCTTATTAGCAAAAGCGATGGTGAATAACTTTCCATAAACAGTCAACAATTACCATGATATATCAAAACCACCTTCCCACATGAAAAGAGACATTACCAGTACTAGTTCCCAGGCAACACAGCTTACAACCGACTGCGAGCTGCAGGAACCACTGTTTCGCTTCTTCATTGGGGGGGGGGGGGGGGGGGGGGGGGAGAAAAGAATAATGCGTGTACTTCTTTTACAGCATTTGTGAACGCACATCTTCCTGTTAAGCTCCTTATTTATTCATGTCACCAGCAAGGACAATGAATGTTCAGCCGTGCGTGACCTTCAATAATAAAACTGAATTCTGCCACTTCCTTTCTCTGTGGGCCAAGAAAATGTGTAGGAATTTCATAAGCTGATCTATGAATAGTTCAAGTCGAGTTGTTAGTTGTTGAGGTAGATGGTGTAGATCCTGCTTATATCTCAGGTTAAAAATAGATGTCATCATTATCATTATACTTACATCTGAGGTTTAACTATATATCATTATCATGTTATATATTATATCATATGTGTGTGCATCGTACTTCTGTCTATCATCATCATCATCATCATCATCATCATCATCATCATCATCACAGTGATGAATACCTGTTTTAAAAAATAATGAAGCTTTCACAATAATCTATAATGCACACTCCTGGAGTAAAATTCTTACAAGTCACAGCTAAGCACTCCCTTTTTTCTATTTTTTTTCCCGTTTGTATTTGCTGTATATTATTCATGTGAATTTATATTTTGTCTTCTTCCCCTATTTCTTTGTCCTGTGTGTTTTTGTATGATTAAGGTGTAAACTGAAATGTCACAACACAACAACAGAACAACAAAATAACAGAGCAACAGAACAACAGAATAACAGAAGAATAGAACAACTGCTGGTTAATAAAGCTGTCCATGTTTTTGTTTTAAATAGTTCTAACATAAGCAAACTATATATTACGCTCTCACCCACGAGGACATCAGTGCAGCAGAGGATTAAGACGGGGTGAAAACATGACATGAGCAGCAGAGGATTAAGACGGGGTGAAAACATGACATGGGCAGCAGAGGATTAAGACGGGGCGAAAACATGACATGAGCAGCAGAGGATTAAAGACGGGGTGAAAACATGACATGGGCAGCAGAGGATTAAGACGGGGCGAAAACATGACATGGGCAGCAGAGGATTAAGACGGGGTGAAAACATGACATGGGCAGCAGAGGATTAAAGACGGGGTGAAAACATGACATGGGCAGCAGAGGATTAAGACGGGGCGAAAACATGACATGAGCAGCAGAGGATTAAAGACGGGGTGAAAACATTAGCGATCAGAATCATTATATCAGTATTCATACTCTATAGATAGACGGACGAACGGACGGACAGACAGACAAACAGGTAGGTAGGTAGGTTAAGTAGTTAGGTAGGTAGGTAGGTAGGTAGGTAGTTAGGTAGGTAGCTAGGTAGTTAGTTAGTTAGTTAGGTAGGTAGGTAGGTAGGTAGGTAGATAGGTAGATAGTTAGGTAGGTAGGTAGGTAGGTAGTAGCTAGGTAGGTAGGTAGGTAGTTAGGTAGGTAGTTAGGTAGGTAGGTAGGTAGGTAAGTAGGTAGTTTGTTAGTTAGTTAGGTTGTTTGTTAGTTAGTTAGTTAGTTAGGTAGTTAGGTAGTTAGGTAGGTAGGTAGGTGGGTAGGTAGGTAGTTAGGTAGATTAGATAGATAGATAGATAGATAGATAGATAGATAGATAGATAGATAGATAGATAGATAGATAGATAGATAGATAGATAGATAGATAGATAGATAGTTAATAAAACATGCACAATGAATGAATCTAGAATGAATCTACAGGAAAGTCTATGTATGTGTGTCTATGTATGGTTTGGTCGTGCGGCTGAAATGAAACACTTCAACCTAAAGCACACAGGGGGACACAACCATGTTGTCAATATCAGTAATACAATACAAGCAGCAGTATGAGAAGCGCTCACCGCATTCGACACGAGGGCCGTAAGCTGTCCGGGGTCCACGTGTTTCACATCTTAGATATGAATCACAAGTGACTAATATTTCATTTTCAATCTTGTTTTCCACGAATCCACAAAGCAGGATTAAAGTTGCTGGGAATTTAGGCGAATCCAGAGGTCGTCGAGGTTCATATCCAGCGCCAAATAAGAACTGTTCCTAGTTCTGTGTTGCTATTTCAAGTGAATATTCACATTTTTTTTTTTTGCTAGACTGCCGTTTTAGTATTTTCCACTCTGAAAATAAATTCTATATTATCTTGACTATCTGTTGCCAAGTTTCATTCACTTTATGCAACCCCATATGCTGAAACTTGGACAAGAGGAGCAGCAGCACATATTCATGAGTGAGAAATATCATGATCTGACGAGCTAATAAAGCAGGTGAAGTGAGTCAAATCTAAAGATGACAGCTGTAGAGATGGGCGCAAGAGGATTCGTAGCAGCATTTGTATGCGACTTGTGTAAGCAACTTGGACGCGATGAGACAAGCAAGTACAGGAAACATTGAAAAGGCTTCTAGGAAACAACAGACAAAATTTCATGAGTGAAGAACGGTCGCGGTCAACTACAGAAACCTCAAATAGCTTAATTTGTTACTTCAAACACATGTCCTATGTGTCAAACACCTGGTCCTGTCTTGTGTGGTGGAACCGCTAAGACATGTTTCAAGATTCAGTGTCACGCGGGAGTCCATGGTTCAAGTCCAGAATATGTGATCTAACAATTTTCAGACTTCCGGAGGTCATGACCTTAAGAGGCCCCCACTGCCTTTAGACTTCGGGAGCTTCAAAGACTTATCTAAGGGAGAATACTTCCTGTCTTCTGACAGACATACTGGACGCGTCAACCAACAGAGGACTGGCACTGTCAGTCGCTGATGGGTATGTTGTGGGGGTGGGGGTGATCTGAGAATCTGAACACCCATGGACATGTCCGGAGTGCAATGATGATGACCCAGAACATAAACCGTAAGGGTACTTCCTCTGATGATCTAAGGCGTCGTGTAAGTATTTCGTTCTCTAAATAAGACAGTTTCCCGCATTCACCTATCTTTGTGGATTTTTTCTTTTATCTTTCACTTGCTGGAAGTGCTGCGACTGTTAATCCCTGTAGAAGCACATGATTAATTCATTGTTATGATTATTTTCCCACTGTTAGGAGTAAGTGCTGATGAATCAAAAAGTGCTTTGATCGGCGCAAGTTGTGTAGCAGGGGGCATGGTCCTTGTCGCCGTGGGTGTTCTGGCTACTTATTTTGCCCTACGGTAAGTCTTAGTTAACAGTTCATGAGAACTACACATCATCATCATCATCATCATCATCATTGGCTTTTAGTTCCTTCTCATGAACTAAAAATGTCAAACATTTTCCCAGTCGTTCTCGCTCTGGACTGTTCCCCCCCCCCCCCCCTGTCTCTTTTTATGTCTTCTGCCTCCTTCTGTACACCCCAGATATACATCAACCATCAGCATTATCATCATGTGCCACCATCTCGGCAGTCTCTGGCAGCCGTGCTTTTCCACTGATCTTAACCGTTGATATTTTCCATTAGCCCAGTAGGTTACTTTCTGTCATGTCATGGCGTTATCTGCACATTAAACTTCTCTCTTCGCAGTCCTCTACCTCACCATCTGTGTATTCCCCCCCCCCCTTCCTCTTTGTTACAATGTTTTTCGAGTTCTCTTCTCATGATATGTCAAATGAATGCTGGTTGTCCGCATTAAGAGCTTTTAATAAAATTCCATTTTTCTTGTTCTTCACGTTATCCGTCCATAGAACTCCTAACATTCTTATTGTGAAAGCAATGACCAGCACTTCTATATAAATTCCTCTTTTTAGACATAAGCGCCGCCAGGAAAAGAAGGATTCCGCAGCTGGCAACGTTTTCCGCCGAATTCCAAGCAATGCCAGCTCTCACAATAACCTGCTACAGGGGGCACAAGATGGACCCAGGAGCCTGCGAGCTAAAGCTTATACGCAACACGCAGTCAGTTCGCGCCAGAGATCACCTGTCGCGTTCTACACGGTCCGTGCCGATCCTCATGCAGTTCCCGAGATGCCTGGGATCATTCACATGGGGCCCCCCATGTACGCTAGGCCCCCGCCGGTTGGCCGGCCCGTTATTTTCTTGGACTGGAATGGAGTGCCGAGAAGGAACAGTGAGTTGGGTTAACTTGTTTTAGAACGATACTTTATAGTTACGATATCTAACAGCTGCTCTGTTTATGTTGTCATTATTTGATAAATTTCCTCAAAACTTTAATAGTTTACTTGATTTTAGTAAACGGCTGTGAGAATGATAAACGGACAGATTAGCAGCAAGAGAGATAGAGTCCAGTCAACTGCACAAACGGACAGATCAGCAACAAGAGAGATAGAGTCCAGTCAACTGCAGAAACTGGCAGATCAGCAACAAGAGAGATAGAGTCCAGTCAACTGCACAAACGGACAGATCGGCAACAAGAGAGATAGAGTCCAGTCAACTGCAGAAACTGGCAGATCAGCAACAAGAGAGATAGAGCCCAGTCAACTGCAGACTTTGCTCTTTTGTTTCTTATTCTGCATAATTTGAACGACCCTCGCTCCCATCTTCCATATCTCAGTAAAGGTCGCTAATTCTTTGCCCTTTTGAATGTCCCTGGTTTTTATTTTAATTTTATCTCTACATTCTTCTGACTGAACTGAATTCAAATCCTGAAACTTATCATGTCACTAAATAAACGGGGAACTTCACCTTATATATTCCCCCCCCCCCCCCCCCATCTATTCTTCTCATTCCAGGCGTCCGATCCACAGTGTCAGTCACCTTGTACATTTTTTTTTGTCCTAGGAAACTATCCATGACCTAAATATCTAAACCACCGGTTCACAGCCAGTGGGGAATTTCGTCTCTATTTCCCACCAGGAAACATTTCAGAATTTCAGACTGGCAGACTCAAGGTGCTTGACTATGACATGAACATTGTTTGGAATGCTCCTTCAGAATCTGGCAGTCTTGGAAGTGGGGAATGACATTCTAACATTTGGTGAAAAATGGGGCATGGGGTTAAAAAACTGAGAAACACTGATGTAAACTAAACCGTTTGCCATAGAAAGGCACGTTAGCTTAATACTGCATGAGCCTAAACGAGGTCCGAGACAAAGAAAAACGAAGACTGACCCTATGGTTTGGGAACCAAGAGTGGAAGAGGAGAGACAAAGAGATTGTTTCAGAGCATGTTCTAATCTGTCACTGTAAGACAAGGGTCAACTTCATCGCATTACTCAACACAAGCGGGTGCGTGTTCAAATACGAGACGTGTACCCACGCTCGGTCGGAAAATGGCAGTAGCAAGACTGAACAGCGAGTTAACATCAAATTTCTTGTGAAGCTAAATAAATCCGCGATAGAAACTTTTCAATTATTGACAGAGACTTACAGTGATGTGCTTGTCTCGTGCACACATTTCTGAATGGCACAAACGATTTTCGGAAGGTAGAGAAAGCGTGAAAGATGATGACCATCGGTTGGATTTTGCTCCAAGACAAAGCTCCAGCCAATAGCACTTCTTCTGTGAGGCAGTTTTTAGCAAATAACCACATCGTTGTGCTCAAGCACCTACCATTTTTGTCAGACCCTGTTCCCTGTGACTTCTACCTGTTCCCAGAGATCAAGCTGATGCTCGAAGGAGCCAACTTTTTGTCAGTAAAAGATGTGAAATGAAAAACGACAGAGGACCTCAACATCCTTCAAAAAATGATCTGCAGAACTGTTTTGAACTTTGGCGGCATCGTGCTCAGCTGTGTGGCCAGTCAAAGGGAAGCTATTTCAAAGGAGATCGAGCTAGACTGTCTCAGCTCGCTCTGTAAACTGAGATAAGCTACAATCTCGTTTATTTGTGTCGGACCTCGTAAATAATATTGCTGGCATGACCATACAAACAATACTGCTGAAAGCTTCTTGCTTGTTTTAATTCCAGCTACTTCCTTTTCCCCCGTACTATGCACTACCACAGACAAGATTTTTTCATGCAGATCTTTAAAACAACGAATTTTTGTCTAACTTTAGTTTCAAATGGATTACTCTGTATACCCTAGTATGTTATATTCATATATATTCATATATTCATATTTCTTTAAGAGCGGACATACAAGAAAGATTTGGAAAACTCAGCTTTTGTTTACTGTTATTTATGATTGTTGCTGGGCGTATTTTGAAGAAATCTAACGACTGAATTAGCAGCTTCTGAAGACTACATGCTGCCTCCCAAAATGTCCATTCTCTAAGCCGCCATGAATCAGGGCCACAATGAGATGCGATACCAAAACAGCTTTCATAATTTACCTTTTTTTTAAAGCTGTTCTATTAGACTCACAATATGCGATATTTTGCTTCAGTTTTTGTATATGTTATAAACTAAACTTGTAAACTTAGCTGTTGCTTAATATTTATCGCCTGAATAATGGAGCAATTTATTTACTCCATATTTTATGAAACACTTTTTTTTCAAAACTGGCATAAACTACACCAGAAGAGTGCAGTTATTTGCCAGACTGGATTTACTCTCTGTCTATTCTTAGCAATAATTAATGAAATCCTCGATGTTCATGTGACTTTTTCGGTCCAATAGGATCAGCGGACGACTTTATGTATCAAAATGGTGGAACAATGCTCTTCTACGGTGTGTTAAGTTGACGTCAAATACTTCATTCTTCTTTGTTTTCTTTTCCATTTTTTTTTATTCTTCAGGATTTGAAACGAAAGCTGTCGTGGGCCTTCAACAAAAAAAAAAAAAAAAGGCAGAAAGTAATTACATTTCAGTGAAAACAGATTCTTACAGATTGCTTTAAATGCAAAATGAAACAAATATTCAAGTCAAAATAGATCTTTACAGATTGCTTTAAATGTAAAATTAAACAAATATTTCAGTCAAAATAGATCTTTACATATTGTTTTAAGTCAAAGATTAAACAAATATTTCAATCACAATAGATCTTTACATGTTGTTTTAGAAGTAAAATTAAACAGATATTTTCATAAAATAAAGGAATTTCTTATAGACTTATTTAACCACACAGCTTTAGATCTTGGTATTATAGACCACGAATTATTGAAATGCCGTTTCCCTCAGTGCTAAGCGATGACTGTGAGAAGATAAACAAGTGGAAGTTAAATGTCGGCCTTTCTTTCGAAAAAAAAATGTTTATCGACAGCTGGTTTCAATTTAGTGTTAAACTTTAAAAAAAGCACACATATAGATGTTCTCATTTCACTTATGGATAGAGTTTTTGCACTTGTTTTAAGCTGAAGCAACAAATAATATCCTGAGTTTTGTTTATAGGTACCGTACTCGTTTATGTAGGGTTTTATTTTAGTTTTATAACCTTATAGTTTTTTTTTCTTTTCTTGTTCTTTAAATTAGTACACTCATCATTCACTTTTACCCGGGTTCTCAGCCGGGGGGGGGGGGGGGGGAAGAGATCTATACTCCATGGGGTATAAGAATCAAATGATGAGGGCTATGGGTATCGATCTCTAAACAACAACGGTTGGAAAAAAAATCTTGTTAGGTTAAAATCAGCTTGCAGTGCTCCTATCTATTCACGAGTAAAGTAAAACCAAGCTGCTCACAGCTTTTGAAATGATACTAGCACCTAGCAGGGCTGGTGAAGATTTTGACAGTCTGGCTAAGGGGATTGGAAACATATTGCGCAGTTTGTTAGGGATCTACAGTGGTAACAAGGGTTAAGGACCCCTGGAATAGAGTACTAAAGGTGCTCTTTGCCGAGTTACACTGAAAATAGTGGTTTTGTACCAGACTTTCTTACTAGGAGACCAAAAAGCTAAGCCTGTATTTTCGTCCATTTCACGTGTTTTTTTATCTGTTGTGTTTTTTTTTTTGGTATGTGATCCTTGAAAAAAAAGGCTTTTGCCGAAATATTGGATTGTTATATGTTCTTCATCTGCATGTACTCATCTTGCTTTCCGCCATTCTTGTTTCTGTCCACTTTCCTCGCTTTTTCTATCTTTAGTAAAACTGAACCACGCACTTTCATCTGTTTTCATTAATAGAACCAGTTTTACCACAGTCGTCATTTATTTTATGATATTTGTATTCATGTAGTATTTCGAGTAGGCGCCCTATTCCCTTAATGTTTCTTCAACGAATGTGAAAATAAACAAAATTTAAACTTCAAACAATCATATAAACAACTGATAACACTTTTTATTTTAACTATAAAACTATTCAGCTGACAGATTATTAGTTTAACCTTTATAAGATTATTATGTTTTTTTCTTATCATGGTGCATAAATTACAGCATTTCAGGAATTCTACTTCAATAACAGCGATATTAAATCACTTCACACACAAGTCTTTTCATCATAAAAATGAAGAGAAACTCAGTTCATTACTCTTTTCATTGAACATTTCGAAACACATCCCATTGGGCATGTCCAAATCACAGACCACAAACCGATTCTGGTGTCTTGACCATAGATATCTTGCACACAACCTTCATCGAAACTCCCAACATCTGCACATCATCACCCATTCACTAGTACTCTGACATTATCACGAGACATAGACAAAACTAGTTTCTCTTCATGAAATTCTATCCGAGCCTCAGGGCCGAGGGTTGAACTGTTTGTTGTAAGCTTGCCTAGATTCATCCTCACAGAATCACGTCCTGGGCACCTTTGAAAGACGTTGCTAATTCTTTTACTTAGGAAACTTTTCTTCACTTATTCACTGTGGTATACAAGTTCGCTGTGTTATATCTCTTTCTGACGTGGAAACTCTCTCTCTCTCTCTCTGTCTCTCTCTCGCCCTCTCTCTCTTCTTCTTCTTCCTCTTCGTTCGCTTCTACCACCAAGACCACCCTGTGATCCTACTGAATTTACCCCTGTGGTCCTCTAAAAGTCCTGTAGTCCCCCGTGTCGTCCCCAAAGGACCACACAAGGTCCCCGAGAGGACCACAAGAGGTTCAGAGTATCGCACAGCTTAAGCCTGTATTCTTGGTAAGTCTCAGAAGCGGGATTGCGTGTCTCTCTCTCTCTCTCTGTCTCTCTTTCTCTCTCTCTCTCTCTCTCTCTGTTATTACTCCTTTATTTGCATTACGTATGCACGATGCATCCACGATGCCTTCGACATCATTTCTTTTTTACGAACATTTCTGTTTCCATGCCGTGGTCGTCAACTCACCGACAGAAACAAAATCAGTGGAAGAGGAATGGGCCGTGTTCGAAACCAGCTAATGAATGAGTGGCCAAAGAAGATTTGATGTGTTCTTCTGTGATGATGTAGTTATTGCTTCTTGGATGCCTTCTAGTAGTGGAGATAATGGTACTAACACAATCCCATTTAGAAGCAGTGTCTTATCACAAGTACCTCACCATGGAATTAATGCCAAAGAGGATCTAGTTCGCAGTTACGGGGATGTTTTACCACAGAAACAACATACTAAACTAGGATACAAATTACTACTTTTAAAAGCGCAGTACCACACTTGGCAACAATGTACCACAGTTAAAATGAACTTGTCACCAAAACAGACTATATTTGCCCTGAAAAGAAAGTGCATCTAAGTATGGTATATCAGATAAAGGTGTATTAAACGTGGCTAGATACAGATCTTAGAAACAGCATACTACACTTGTAACTTATACTAGGCCTGTTTCTTTTTGAAAGGCATCAAACGAACGTTGCTTACTTTCCCTCATCATTTAATCAGAACCAGAGTTTATGGTCTTCGCTTCTTTGATGCATTTTTCATGTACTTTCTAGCTCTTTTTTCACGCTTGTAGTAACATAACCAAAACTATCGCTTCTTGTACTGTTTTCACTGAAGACAAACATCCCTGCACAAATGATATATAACGCACTTAGTGTAGCACCAGTACGTCTTTTGTGTTCCAGAATAATCTAAACCGAGTAAGATTTAGTTGCTTGAGGGTTAAATGGTTACTTTTCTTAGAGTAAATTTTTGTTGATTTATTTATAAATTATTATTATACTAATATGGTTGAATCAGAAGTTCAGCCACTTGTTGATATATTAAATCCTGTAGAGCAATTAAATTAATAAACTTCGCAGTGTACCATATTTGTGTCATAATGTGCCATGTTTATGTATGTATATTCGTAACGTGCTGCATTTCAAGATAAACCAGCATGTGGCTTCTACAACTTTGCAATTTGTTTTTGAGAGTTGCTTAATTTTTTTCTTTTTTTGCAGTTGCTGTTGTATTTCTAATTTATTTTTAATTTGAATTTATACAAGCAAATATTATATGCACAAACACGAATAATGTTTAATGTCCCAAGTTCTGGCAAACTTTATACTTCCGAATTTTAGGATGCAGTTTGTACTTTATACAGATTTTAAATGTAATTTTCCATACACTCTGTTTCGTTACTGTCCTAAATATTATGATTATGAGTCTGTTCTTGATCCATCCATCCATCCTTCCATCCATCCATCCATCCATCCATCCATCCATCCATCCATCCATCCATCCATCCATCCATCCATCCATCCAAATCCATCCATCCATCCATCCATCCATCCATCCATCCATCCATCCATCCATCCATCCATCTCTGTCTGTCTGTCACTCACTTTGGGATTTTGTTTGTAGATATAATCATTAAACGCAATCATTAAACATTAAATACAATCATTAAACAGAGAAAACTTAAATATTTTGGACATTAAAGGTTATGATAATTTAGAGAAGACTGTCTTGGAAGGGTACAAAATGGGAAAAAGAAAGAGAGGAAGACCAAGGCGAAGATGGCTGCAAGAAATGAATGCATGTATTTCCCATAGCTTACAACCGAGAGGCCTACAGGAGAGCTGTTAGGGAGGCAAAGTTTCCCAAAAGGGACATGCAAATGACTGACTGACTGAGATACAATCCTTCATTGTATGACAAGCCGTCATCAGTACTCCTTCATCTTCTGTTTGTGACTTTTTAATCCCTTGGTATATTTCTCCATATTCTCGAATGTCTTCTTCTACAATGTCTCTCTGTCTTTGCCCTGATCTATCCCTTGGCCTTTTCCCCTTCAGTAATCGAAGGATACATTTTTTAAAGCAATATTAGTATCAGAGGCTTATTGTAAGCCAACGTTTTAAGAGCATAATCACACTAAATCTATGCACACTGTTCGCGTTAAGATTGAAACTGATCAGAACAGTATTCAGTTTAAAAATCCATTGGAATAAAAAGCAGTACCATGATTTAGTTGTGCAAATGTTACAGTTATTCTTGTTTAGTCGCAACAAAACAAAGGCATTCAATGGTTTGCTTGACTGAAAAAAAAAACAACTGAATAAGACATAGTTAGCCACAGCACATATATAGTATGCCATTTCATTTTAATTATCTTTCTTTGTCCTTTGATTTCTCTTCCAGCAAGCGAAGGAATAGTTGCAGAGTAAGTACATATATTTTCTGTATTATTAGTTGTATATTGTGTGTCTATGCAGGCTGTGTGAAAATTTCGCGAGAGAGCCGTCCTCAGATACATAAAACGAGAAAGTGCTCCCATGACACAAAATATACTAATACTTTTTAGAGAGATTTCACGATTCACTTGATAACCTTAATTAATGCTATCAAGTACCGCCATTCGCAAATCTGATTTTCTTTGAAAAAAAAATGACGCCAGCTATGACGTTAAAGGGGCAAGAAAGAGCACATACTTTTTTTTTCGACAGTGTGTCATGGTTTCACTATTTTATGTTTTGGAGATACAATGGTTGTAAGGATTTACAAACTATGGATTCCTCTGTTAGTTATGACATTCCAGACTCCATTGTTATATTTTCTGATGTGGGAAAAAAAAACCCATATTCTTAAGATTCTGTTCTGAGATTATATTTTTAAAAAAACCTTGTTTTATTTTACTTATTGTTTCTAAAAAATATAACAGATTAGTTATCTTGTATTATATACGAGAGCCTGTTTGTGACAACGTGAATGACTATTTCTATCTGCCGACTACTACTGTTAAATATTTCTGAATCATTTTGAATACTAGAGTTATTAAAGTTAGGTTACACTCTCGCACAAGCCTGAATACATTATGCATTCTTCAAGATAAATAATACGCAGGAATACTTTTACATAAACGTGGCACAACAGCACCATAAGACGAATTGCTTCTATACCAGTGGAGATTATTTATTACACGAAACATGATGATGATCGACGAAGTCATATGCACAAATGTGTGGCAATGTGATATCTCGCAAGACCCAGAACAACATGAAGAAACAATTCCGGCGGCTACACTTCATCAACAGACGATCGCCGCCATAGGAATTCACAATCTATCAACTCTCCATTCTTACTCAACTAAACTAAACTACATGATAACACAGCAAACTTTACCTTCTCTCATGACATTCATAGTCAGACTGAATCGAAAATTTGAAGATTTCTCTCTCACCCGCTCAACATAATTTGTTAAGAACACGTGCAAAGTGAGAATTTCAATTCCAGGGCAGATAATCTGACAAAATTACTATAAACTCTGGGCCATAAGCCTTAAATCAAATCTTTCACGATTATCTCATTGATTATCTATCTTTGCTCAAATACTATTACACCAAAAGGAACTGATGGTCATACAATTACTTATATACAATTACCTTCATCTAAGGGTGAAATATACTGTTATACATAGTTGCACACAAAATAGCCTCCCGCCTTTCTCTGTCTCTCTTGGAGGCGGGCGGCTTTTTCGTGTGCCATCCTGTACACTTAGATACCACCGTGACGAAGTAGTTGCTACACTAAACTCTCATGACAGAGATCAGGGTTCGAATCCGACTGGAGGTGCCCCAGTCACCCCAGCTGTAGAAATGGGTATTTGACTTCTTCTGGAGATGATTAAAGAAGGCAGCCAGGCGTGACGTTGGCCACATCACTCTCTAGTTTGTCATCAGGTCAAGGAAACTGTGGACAGTAATTCTTTGTCCCCTGCGTGCCTTCCTGGCACGGAAGGTTTATCTTTACCTTTCTATTTTTAATATATCACAATAGTTTACAGCTGGGGGTCATGCAGATGTCATAAATCTAACAAACTAATAGATCTTTTGCCGGTCGTTTTATATCCATAAATTTATATGCATGATAGAAGTTACATAAATAATTTATAAGTACTTTTTATACGCTTGTTGCCATAAGAAAAAAAAAAACTATAAAAAAGTAAATAAATTACATCTTTTTTTCAACTTTTACAGGGAAATTAATCTTAAAGAAAAGAAGGTGAGTATGTAAAATTTGATCGTCATCTTTTCCATCATATGTCTCATTAATATAATCTGTCACTCTCGCAAAGTATTACACAGATTATTATGTTTTCTATACTCTATCATCTTTTTTTTCTTTATTCGTCGTTTTCATTCACAACTTTATAACTGTACTGTAATTACTGAACCAAATAACACAGAAGAGGTTCGCATTGTCGAAGTTACACGTTACATAAAACCTTCAGAATATGCTGGAAGGATAACAGGAGCAGTACATTCATCTTCGAAAGATGAAAGGAGCAAGAACCTGACAAGATCTTGCAAGGATACGAAGAACAGTACCCTCAGAATGTCTTGGAAGTATAAGATGGGCTTTACCCTCAGGATATCTTGGAAGGATAAGAGGAAGAGTACTGTTAGAATATCTTGAAAGGGCAAGAAGAGCAATAAAAAAAAAGTCTTAGAAGACGTGGGCGTAGATAAAAACCAGCTCCTCAATTCATTCATTCATTCCTTACGGACCTTTGCCTCCCTAACAGCTTTCCTGTAGCCCTCTCGGTTGTGAGCAAGATGGCCTGCTGCTGGTGCATCCATTTGCAGATCATCAACGATGTCTTCGCCTTGGTCTTCCTCTCTTTCTTTTTCCCATTACGTACCCTTCCAAGACGGTCCTCTCTAGATTATTATGACGTTTAATGCGCCCAAAATATTTAAGTTTTCTCTCTTTAATCCTCTTTACTAGCCAGTCTTCTTCAATATCAAGTTCATGCAGGATGGATATACCCGCTCTTTTTTTGTGTCCACGATATCCGAGGAACTCCTCTGCAGCATCCACACCCAAAGGCATCCATGTATATAACTCCACCAAGTTAAAAGGGACAAAAGAAATAAAGACTGCACTAAAACTGGTTCTAGCAATAAAGGTAGACAGAAGTATATGGTTCTGTTTTACAAAATGATAGGAAGGGTGAGGAAAGTGGGCAAGGACAAGAGTGGCAGAAAGTAAGATTAGTACGTATAAATGAAGAATATACAAAAGACCAATATTTCAGCAAAAGCCCCTTTCAAGATTCACGCACAAAAACAACACAACAGATAAAAACACGAAAGGTTCTAAGGATTGTTATAGCCGGAGGTGGGGTGGAGGATACGCTCTCCACTCCAGTGGTGTGCGTCTCAAACAGCCTCTGACAGTCAAGTCCAGATCCTGGCCTTCTCGTGGCAGAACTGTTTAAAGTGACAGGAGAAGGGACGAAGGCGAATATCTGGCACCTGAAAACCAGACGCTTCGGGTAGATGAGAGTCATGTTTGGTAGCTCATCTACTGCTGCTGGCGAGATTCTTCAGCTCCTGTGAATGGAGTGGGGCTCCTCCCGGCCAGCGAAGAAAGGTGCGAATGGGGTTGCCGTGAAGCACCACTGTGGAAAAGGTGAAAGAGAGGATTAAGTGAAGTAAATAGTAGTCTCGAGGGCAGGACGGTTGAAATCACGGCACGTCTGGTCTGGAGGTCGGCCACGTCCTGTGTGCACTGATATCGGGCGAAATGCCTGAACCGGCTTAACCCAAAGGTTAACACACTGCTGGCGAGATTCTTCGGACGCCACGCGGGAGTGAAACTCCTCCTGGCCAATGGAGAAAATGCTAAAAAAAAAATTAGTGTTGCCGTGCAGTGTCGATGTGAAAAGGTGATGGAAAGGATAAAGTGAAGCTTAGTCGGTATGTCCAGTGGTCTCGCGGCGAGAGCTACTCATACCACGGCACCTCTGCTCTAGAGGCTGGCC
Organism: Achatina immaculata; assembly: GCA_009760885.1. Classification (NCBI taxonomy): domain Eukaryota; kingdom Metazoa; phylum Mollusca; class Gastropoda; order Stylommatophora; family Achatinidae; genus Lissachatina; species Lissachatina immaculata. The sequence continues at coordinate 30,876,046 of CM019719.1, read as the reverse complement.
ACGTCCGTTATACACCCATACTGGTGAAACATGCCTAAACCGGCTTAAATCAAGGGTGAAACTTGATAGCTACGCATGTCACGGTACCTCCGCTTTAGAGGTCGGTCACGTCCTAAACACGCCCATACTGGGATAATACGCCTAAACCGGCTCATCCAGGCTCATCCCAACTTACTAGTGGCGAGGATTCGTCCTCCTGGACAAAAGCTCCGTCCTGGTCACAACTAGGAAGGGTAGCGGCCACGAAAACAAAATGCTGAAGTCGGAGACACTGGACCAGGGTAGTCTAGATAGGCAGCCACCTCTCACCCGGCGGGGATGTATGCGTATTCTAATCACGCTGAGGTTTTCCGGTGAGAAAGTCCAACGTTGGATCGGATGGGCAACCACCTCTCACCCGGCGGGGATACACGGGTATCTCAAAACACGCTGAGGTTTTCCGGTGAGAAAGTCCAACTCTAGGCTGGATGGTCAACAACCTCTCACCCAGCGGGGATACACTGATATCCAAAAACACGTCGAGGTTTTCCAACGAAAACCACGGTGTCACGCATTCCCGCTTCTGAGATCCACCAAGAATACAGGCTTAAGCCTTGCGATACTCTGAACCTCTTGTCGTCCTCTCGTGGATCTCGTGTGGTCTTTTCGAGGACCACAGGGGGGCCACAGGACGTATCGAGGACCATAGGAGTAAATTGGGGAGGATCAAGGGGCAGTCTTGGTGGTAGAAGCGAACGAAGAAGAAGAAGAAGAAGAAGAAAAACACGGAAAAAAAGAAAAATAAATACTCACCTTTTTTAAAAAAAGTCCTTATAAGAAAGACGGACAGAAAACGCGCTCAGATAGATGAAAATAAGCACAAAGTGGAAGCAGGTGGCTGGCTGAGGAATGAGATATAGGGACGATTACAAACAGTACCAGATGGTAAAGAACATGGCATCACGCCCCAGATGGTCCCAGCTTGCTCCCATCGGAAAAATATGGCCTAAGCAGAATCCTCCCGGATTTTAAAAAAAGTGACAAAACAGTATGAGGAGAGATAGAAATTTCAGAATGAAAAGACAAAACTGCTAGCTTATGATAACCAGGCAATGGGAGCTATCAAAACCTTAAAGGGTAGAGTGGAGATAACCATAATTTCCGTAGTTTTATGTTCTTTATTTATACGTACTCATCTTACTTTCTTGTCACTCTCGTCCGTGCCGGCTTTTCTCACGCTTTCTATCATTTTATAAAACTGAACCGCACACTTCTGTCCATCTAGATAAAGGTATCCTTCTTTGGTAGTAACAAACGACATGATAGTCAGGACAAAATGGTACTGGAAGCAATGGTTTCATGAGAAAAAAGGAAGGGAACTACCGAGGAGCATTGGTCCCAGGATATAACTGACACTCTAAGCACCAGACTCACTGAAGCAAGCATCATGACTAGATAACAGGGCGCTTTCAGGTTCACTTTTTTTATATCAAGGCTCTATGAAGGTTACATGAAGGAATGTATTATAAATTTTTCCCATTTTGCTACTTGTTTACCCTCTTCTCTCTTTCGTGTCAGTAGTAAAGATCAGAAGACGTATGATTTAGCGTTTGTAGCTTCTGCTGTTCAGTCGTTACGTGCTGGACAGGGTTGGCGATCAAGCGGCCCTTTGGTGTTTTAGGGTCAGATAAAATGCTTTAGTTTTCCCATGCCATTTGATCAGTCCGCTAAGCTCTTTCTCTCTCTCTCCTTTTCCCCTTGAATTTTCCAGTCATTACCATCTTCTTCTAAGTTTTCTTCTTCTTCCATAGCTTCTGCTTTGCAGTTATGATTTATTTGTTACACTATAAATGATGTTCTCTACACTCTTTATCTCTTTATACATATCCGTCAGTGTTAAAATAATCAATGAATTTAATCCATCAACAGCCACGTCGCCACGGGAACCATGACGAGAAAAGCAAATCTCGTTCAAAATCTCGATCGCGTTCACGGGAGACTGACCTATCCAGGAGTCAGGGGAGCAGCGATGACGAGACGCCGGTGACGGCCACAGCCGGGGACGTTATTCTGCGCAAGAAGGTTGACGACACGAATCATAAACAATCCGACAATAACAATAACCGTATTGAAGTTAACACCATCATCAAGCGCGTCGACGACCGTGCAGACAACAACGTGCAGATCCACACAACAAATCTTCAGACAAATACGACTAAATATGCCTCAGTCAGCGAACCTTATTCTATAACCCAGCTGCAGTCCAACAGTAGTATCTACCCATCTGCCGTCACTGCTACATCTGGAAGACAGACAATTCTTGAGGAAAGAGAAATGGTAATGACCTTTGTGGACGATGATTTTGATCCTCCAAACACCCCCAGACAAGATTATCCAGAGGACACGCCTAGATCATCAGCTTTCCTGGAACCGCCTCATGTAATTCCTGCAACACCGGAATCATTTATAAATGCTGTTCACGAAAATATAGAAAGTGGTATAGAAACACCAAGGGCTGATTACCAAGTAGTAAATTTCGCAACCGAAACAAGTGAGTCTAATGTCAAAGTTGTCACTGAAGGCGTGGATGACATTATAGCTATGTCTGATCAGCATACCAGCCACACGGAGATAATGGCATCTGTAGAAAGCGTGGCAGAAACCTCCATCAGAAATCACCGACAGGATCCAAATTTGTTTCGACCGCCATCACTGCCTTCGATACCGAGGTCACCTACTCCGCCTTTTGATGGAGTGTACCCCCCTCGAGTATCCACCACCCGCCGCCAGCAGATCTTCCTTACAGAGTATGTTGTTCCTTCACCACCAGCAACAGAGATTCGTACCCCTACGCCCCCAGCTGATATGTCTCCTATTGTCGACGAAAGTCCCGTTTCAGCTTTCCACAGTCTAGCCAGACCTCCGACCCCGCCGGCATCGTCAGTCAGAAACATGGCACACCGTTCTCCCACCCCGCCACCTGGGCTTATCAAACATCACAGCATCGATGATATCGATGACATCATAAATATCGGCAAACAATCTTCGGCAGCTGTTGAAACATCTACAATCTACACTGAGAGCCACGTCAAAGAAGAGGTTCAGCGCTTCAACATTGATGACATTATGAATATAGGCAATCAGCCGCCTACACCCAATATCCATGCTAGGCCATTGTCTCCAATAGAAAACTCGGGCAGAGAAGGTGGACTTCCCTTTATGGAAGAGCTAAGAAGACGTCAAAGATCAGCAGAAGATAGAGAAATATCATCGCCCCCGTCTTCGCCCTTATCTCCGAGTTCACTAGTATCGTCGTCATTCAGTGAAAGAGAACGAGGAGGTCCGAGCAATCACCTGACGGAGGACAGCGACGAGGAATCTTCTAGATTTACAAAACATGGCCTCCCTCTTCACAAACCATCTGTTGTCCAGTTCACAGATAATCCTCCGGAAATTATACAAGACTATTCTTCAGTTCTTAGCTCCGAAAGCCCAAGAAATTCCATGCTGGATAGAATATCCTCCCATCTACCAGGTCCTCCTCCTCCACCACCTCCTCCACCACCACCACCACCTCCACCTCCACCGCCACCATTTTTGCGAAAGTAGACGCCTTCTTCTTGGATGCCAGCTCTTAAAGATGCCCTGTCACACTTACAGCTCCATTCCTGACTGTTTTACTTATAGAGCAGAGCAGCATTTATGAACCAAAACATAGTAACTATCTGTTTTAGAACCTTTATCGAACGTATAGACAAGAAAAGAAAAGAAAGAGAAAATAATTGTCTATATTTTTTAAAAACCTATAAAATACTTATATAAAACCAGAAAACTACGAATAGAAAACTTTAAAGTTACCTATGGCGTTACAAATGATCTCTTTTTTATGGAAAGTTCAACAAGAAAAAATCGGTGACAGAAGAAGTGCATAAGTTACATAAAGTAAAGGGAGGCATTTATTTTTATTTGATATGGAAACCAAACGATGTGACCGATTAAATAATATACACCACAAGATGCTGCTATCACATTTATTATAATTGCTATTGTTATTATTATTAATCCCAGGTGAATTTGTTATCCGGTGATTCTTTGTACTGTATGAGCCGCTATATTTAGATTTAAACAAAAGTTTAAATCTGCACACGCTAAGTGAAAATCAAAATAGAGTTATTTAGATAAATGCAACATTTCTTGACACGTCTATTTGTGTACGTTTAAAGTTATGTTTATGACTATATTTTATACTTGTTTTTTTTAATCTATAGTATTGGGGTTTCTTGCTATTACTGATGTATATAGATACCATAGTGTGTATGTGTTTATTTATCTGTAAAATGATGTCATTGTTCGTTTGATTATGTTATGTTGCTGAATACATGTATTGAACTATATTACATTGAAAGTTAAGAGGTGACATGTGCTTTCCTACTCATTCTTAATCATTCCTTCACTTCTTTCTTCTTTTTTTTTCGTTCCCTGTATATATATATATATATATATATATATATATATATATGAGGGTATGGAAAGAGAAAGTGATATAATTTACTCCTTCATTTTGAAGGTCCTAAGCGACTGCATATATTTTTAACACTTGGTAAGGTGACCTCATATGAAACTATATGTTATTTACTGAATATTCGTGACTGAAAAGACCATGCAAGCGAAGAGCTTTTCTTTAAATGTATATATAAACGTATATTTATTGTACTGAATATTTAATTACTGTGCAGTATCATCTCCTATATACCAGCTCTATGTAAGCAATACGACTTCTAATGACGTATTACCATAGTGAGACTGTCGGTCCCTTCTTGTAGTTAACACCGTAGCTCAAATCCAGCCGTAGGCGCCCTGATCACCCAGCTGTAGAAATGGGTACCTGACTTCTGGAATTGGGGAAGGAAAGGCGACCAGGCGTGTGTTGCTGACCACATTGCCTTATAGTGTGCTGACAGGTCAAGGAAGTTATGGGCACTAACACCATTTCCCTATGTGCCTTTAAAGCATGACAGGATTACCTTTACTTACCTTTACCTACTGTACTTTTACCTGATGTAGCACACAGATGGGATACGTTCATTCTCGTTGTAAATAGACCTGAATACAATCTGCATCATGGCCACCTAAAAGGTATCGATGCTTCCGGCAATGACGTTTTATTTCATTGCACCCTTTCTTGTCCTTAGTGGGTGATCGGCTAAAAATTCGCCGCCCAGTATGTTCTGGAGCGTCTTACAGGGCGACAAAAACTTCTCTCCACCTCTCACGGTCTTCGGCCAATCCCATTATCGTGCCCTAGCTGTGCTGCATGTTATTCATTTCTACTTCTACAGTTCTCCGCATGTAGTCTTAGGTCGGGCTCTCTCTTCCCCTCTGGTACCACCTGAAGGCTGTTTTAACGATGTTGTTGCTCGGATCTTTTCGGAACAGGTGACCAATCCATTTCCAGCGGTCTTTTTTTTAATCGCATGCATATCTTCTAGTTCACATTCAGCAAATAGTGCTCTATTATTTATTGTTTGTGGGAAGTAAATATTCAAAACCTTTCTGAGTCAGGTTGTATGGAAGGAAGAACATTCTATTTACTGAGTTTGTTATTACTATGTTCCTGCAGTCAAACAATTTTGTTGAGAAAGTACGGAGGATAGTATAGGGCTTTCTTTAGTTATGTGCTTTCCAGCTCTGAGCTTTGGGTTCAGTTCAAGTTCTCGTTCTCTGCGCGTCGTTTGATTTTGTTTGACTTTCTCAAGGAATATCAAACCTCTTCTAGAGCTATTTTTGGGGTGGCGTGGGGGGGGGGGAGGGGTGGGAAAGATGGGCTGGGGGTCGGGAGGGGTTGGAGGAATCTTCTTTGCCTTTCAGGTGTGTGCTTTCAATTTTTAAAAATATTACTTTCACTGATTTCAACAGATATGCAGGACTATCTACTTACTTAAAGCACATAATTTTGCCGGAGCTGAAGGATTATCATCAGAGCTCAGGCCTTTCAGTGCAAGCCCACAACTAAATTAGAAGCACTTCTGTGTTGTAATAGGCTTCACATTTTCTGCGTATGTAAAGCCTTTAAAGTTATAAATGTTATGAATATACTGATGACTGAGGTAAAGACAATAAGAGTCAGATATGGGCTTATAGTTTGATGACTGCGTTAAAGATAATAAGAGTCATATATTGGTGTATAGTTTGATGACTGTGGTAAAGTTAATAAGAGTCAGATATGGGCTTATAGTTTGATGACTGCGTTAAAGATAATAAGAATCAGACATGGGCTTATAGTTTGATGACTGTGGTAAAGTTAATAAGAGTCATATATGGGTATAAGGTGTAGGTTTACAAAAAAAGGTTAAAAACGAGGAAAAATATGAGAAATATGATGAAATAATGGACTATAAGAAAAGTACAAGGTTATTTAAAAAGGGGGGGGGGGGGAAAGACAAAGAAAAAACAAAAATTTCAGCAGAAAGTCTTTATGAAGGAAAACGGAACTCAAAGAAGCACGTATGTTTGAGAGTCTGTCTCCAGTGAAAGGACGCCAACAAATGTGAATTGTTTACATTTATTGTCTTGTTGTCTCTGTCTCTAAACACAACCGCGGGTAACCTGATCTAGGTCGTGTGGAAGACTGCCACGACACGTTTCTTTAAGTTTTGCCAGTTTTCTTTTATTCTTCATTCCACTTTCCCCGCCTTGGTTTGTTCAGGCAGTCAATGGTCAAGGCAACTGATGGGGATATTTTTTTAGCCTGTCCATCCTCTGTCTACTCCTGCAACTCTGTTATATTTTTATGGGCCTTGTCCTTTTTCTGAAGCTGATCAGCAGAGTAGAAAATGGCACAGTGCAACACGGGAAACGAACTTTATTTCCAAACCAAATGTCCAGACAAAGTGGGATGTATACAAACATGAGTTTTGTACTAGCATCATATATGTACTAGCATCATATGTGTACTAACATAATATGTGTACTAGCATCATATGTGTGGTAGTATCATATGTGTACTAGCATCATATGTGTACTAACATCTACCTGCTCCAAAAACCGTCTTTTAAGACGCAAAATGGCAGCATTATTGTACAGACACAACACACAAGGGGAGTCAGTAAGCGTAGTGGTTAGAGCACTCGTCTAGCAACTGAATGGTCGAAGGTTCGAATCTCCAGTTAAGCGGGATTTTTTTTTTCACAACCAACACGGCCCCGAGGTTGACCCACCCTCGTAAAATGGGTACCAGATAAAATCTGGGAAGGAAAGGCAGCGAGGAAAGGAACTTGCCACCCGCCCTACCTTACACGGTGATGGTCCAGCATAATGAGGTCTCTAACGCTTCATCTCTTAATGCATTCGCTAAGCGACTACATTTATCTCCATCTTACAACACACACTCCATCAACAGTTTCCCACTCTGCGAACATAGAAAAACAGCGGGTATTGAAAGGGAAGCTCAGCACATAGGGGACTGCCCGGAGTGCGGAGGTGCCAGTCTTTGATTACAGATCTGTGAATATTCTTCACAATAATCTCCTTCCCTCAGCAGCGAGCTTACACAAGTGTTCTGCACATAGCTGAGGTTCTGGATAGACTAAGCCCTGTTCCGCAGTAAAGTATTAAGTTAGAATCCACAATTTCCTAATGTGAAGTTTCCTTACAGTTTCATTTGCAACTTTTGCTCAATATAATATTTTCAGAAAAAAAGGTGTATTCATTACATGACACATATCACATATTCAAAGTGTTATTTATAATATATTATGCAGAGAGTAAATATATTTTTGCCGATTATTCCATGGAGTTTATTATTTGTTGTGGTAGCATGTGACTGTTCTATTGGGTTTGTTGTTTGTTGTGGTAGCGTGTGTCATTGTTCCATGGAGATTATAATTTGTTGTGGTAGAGCGTGTGATTAGGCCGTCACAGTGTGAGAGATTATAATTTTAATAAGTCTGAAACAACGAGGTTTCCTCATAGATGAGTATTAGAGCAAACAATATATCGATGAGACTCGAAAATTTGCATCAGCTCCTGGATTTAGGGGATAGACAAGTAACCACTTAACCAGGGAATGTCACCCTCGTAGAGAAAACATAATGATGAAAGTAGACAGAAGTGTATGGTTCAGTTTTATGAAAATATAGAAAGAGTTGGGAAAATGGGCAAGGACGAGATTGGCAGAAGGTAAAGTGAGTATGAGTAAATGAAGAATATATAACAATCCAATATTTCGGAAAAAGCCTTTTTTTTAAAAGACCACAAATAAAAACAACATAACAGAAAAAAACCCACACAAAATAGACGAAAAATTAAAGACTCAGTTTTCTTAGTCTCTTCATTGTAAGAAAGACGGGCACAAAATGCGCCTAGATAGATGTAGGTAAACACAAAGTGGAAGCAGGTGATTTACTGGTTGAGATATGAGGTAAAGTGATGATAGAAAAGGGTACCAAATAGTAAACAACACGACCTTATGCCCTAGATGGCCTCAGCTTGCTCTCATGATGGGATACCTATGTCGTAAACAAAAGTCGCTTAGATGGCGTAGATAACAAAAATGGGAAAACAGTATGGGGAGGGGTAGATGAAGGAACATTTAGAGAACACTGAGAGAGCAAGATCACATGGTTAGAATGCCTAGACAAGTAAACTAGCAATGATTTTAATTAAAAACATTACAGAAAATAGGACGGTACCTCTCAAGACGTGTGCCAGAATGATAATCAGGGTCTTTTACACTTTTCTCTATCTCATTATTGACAGCTCATCTCTTTCTCTCTCTCTCTCTCTCTCTCTCTCTCTCTCTCTCTCTCTGAACCTTATGTGCCCAGGGCACATGGGGCTTCCGCAAGGGTTTTCCACAAATGCCTGTCCTTTGCCTTTTTTTTTCTGCTCTTGGCCAGGTGAGCCCTCTATTGCTCAACATCCTCTCTGTTGTTCTTCTCCATGTCTATTTTGGTCTACCCTTACTTCTGTTCCCCTGTAGTGTCCATCTTAGTGCTATTTTTGGTAGTGAGATGTCAATCATTCGGAGCACATGTCCCAACCATCTCCAGCGTCTTTCCTCACTAAAACAGCGCATCTACGGACAGCCAAGACCTCATTCTATCAGAATTATGTGCTTCATGAGCAGACTTTTCTTCTTCTACCTCGGCCCTTTAATCGCTATTACGAACTTTTAGAACAGCATCACGTGATCTGCAGAAGTTTAAGTGCATCATCAAACCACACAAGTTGCAACTTGACTACTGAAGATGTAGAATACATAGCTTGTTTAATCTTTTTTTTACCAGACATTTCTTCCATGCTAGAATTTATTTTCATGAAATTTAATTCCTCTTCGTCATCATCACGTGGCGTGTTGGCTGCCATGATTCTCCGTAGATCTATGTCCTTGATATTTTCCATCAGTTCTGCTGGTGATTTTTTTTGTTGTTGTTTGTTTTCGTGCCATCGCTTTAGACTGTCAATGATTTTTTCCCTCTTGGTCTTCTCCTGCCTCTCTTCCAATTCATCTTTCCTGTTGTATGATGTTTGCAGGCCTTCTCCTTCTCATCATATGTCAGACTGGTTCCTGATTGTCTTTTTCGTAGGGATTTAATTAGGTCATTTCTGTTTCGCTTCTGTTAGACAGTTCCTGCTTGCCATCTTAGTCGCCCACGATATCTTAACACTCGCTTCTGTTAGACAGTTCCTGTTTGCCATCTTAGCCGCCCACGATATATTAACACTCGCTTCTGTTAGACAGTTCCTGTTTGCCATCTTAGTCGCCCACGATATATTAACACTCGCTTCTGTTAGACAGTTCCTGTTTGCCATCTTAGCCGCCCACGATATCTTAACACTCTTCTAAGAAACCACATCTCTGTTGCTTCTAGTGACCTTTGCATCGACCTGTTCATTATTCACGACTAATTAAATTTAAATTAAATTATATCGAGGCACAGTATATAACTTTTCTCTTCTAACATTGTACTGTGCCCGCACAATTTAATATTTTATAATATTAATACTTAATATTGTTATATAAGCAAAATGGACCAATTAATCTTCAACACGGGCTGTTTCATGTATATATTACATCCTTCCCGTGCAGTTAAACGTCATATAGGGCTCGGATGGTAGTTTGCCAAGATTTATATCTCAACACGGTAATCTGACATATAAATATAGTGAAACACAGAAATGCCGTGTATATAGTACAGCCCTGAAGCTATGTTGCACGGATACGAGACAGTATAGAAGAAAATGTCATAAAAATATTGTCCAACATTTAATACACAAAATATAAAGTCTGAGGTAGAACTATAGTACAGCTTAAAACATTACGTGTAAGCACCATTAAACGCAGCAACCTGGCTTAAAAAAATACAACACGATAGTCTCGTGGATAAATACAACACGACAGCCTCACACCAAAAACACAAAACAGCACTACAGTCTCACATACAGCATGATAATCTGCATACATATTTCATAACGCTTGCAGTGTCCGATTATTCAATGACTGTGTCAAAAGACACAAAATGGATTTCATAAATCACACAAGTGTCTGAGGTTTCGTTTTTCAAGCATTAATCTCCAAGTTGTGTCTACCAGCCCTGTAACTCTTTCACTCAAAAACAACGCTAGTAATGGCGGCAGATCTTGCACAGCTATGTAAATCATGCTGGGGCGATATTTAGGCAGTCTAAAAAGAGAGAAAAGTAACATATTTCTAACCCAACTCATGTCTTTAAATTATAGATTAAGTTTCCTCGAATTTCTTTCTCTCGAAATTCTTATCACAATTTACTCTAGCACAGAATGTAAATTAATTCTCAAGTTAGAGTTAATGTGCTACAAGTAAAAAAAAAAACAAAAAACTTTTTATCTAATACTGTTATTTGTGTCGCTTGCATTGAAATGAGAAATAACTCACTGCAAAAGACGAGTGCTGTCATTACAAGAATTAGTTCCCTTGCAAAACGACCGTTAACGAGTTTTTAATTAAGTCAATATTCTTGGCTTTATTTCTTATCATCCCAACATTACTGTTTCAGAACTAAGACTGCGTACTTTATCACTAGACCACAATCAGATGAAGGTCTATGGTGCAGTGTTAAATGAGGAATCAAAAATAGAAAAACTATGAGTTCGAGCTGTATAGATATTCTAATCCAGGGTGTAAAACGCCATCTTTTTTATTCCAAATGAACTCAGATAGAGGGAGATAACTGTTTTGAAGAACTCGTGAACCATCTCTGACAAGACCAAGTCTCATTTCTTATATAAGCTCCTGCTAAACAATTCTTTAAGAAACCATAGCCTAGTCAGTGAAGACGGAATCTGTATACTCTGCGTGATGGCAGAGGGTACGGAGTGATTCGCAGCAGGTATATAAGCAAGACTTATTGCTCACTCCTCATCCGATTTCATGCCAATGTTACAAGATCTTCGCCGTGATAAAAGATAAAAGTGTCATTAGAAATATTCAAAACCTCAATTACAAAAAAAAAATGCACATACACATAATTAGTCCTGTCATGCCATACAGGCGCCAGGGAGTTGCGGTGTAAATTTACATACTTTTTGTTTGACTTGTCGGCAGAGAATAATGTAGTCAGTCAGCACCACGGCTCTCCGTCTCTCCTTTTCCCAGCCTCAGAAGGAGCCAGGTACCTATTTCTACAGCCGGCTGGGCTTAAAAAAGTAAACCTTCCCATGACATACTAACAGCACTAACCCCTTAGCTACTCAGACGCCCTTCTCAGTTACGTAGTAACTTACTCTACCTCTTGCTGGTCTCCCCCAACTTTCTGCACCATGATGATGACGAGGAACAGATATAACGTCTGTAAACTAAAATGGATTAGTGTGGCTTCTCTGACGACAAGGGGGTGAAAAATGACGAAGGTGAAGATGAAGTGACTGCTGAGATGTTGAAACCAGAAGAAACAGAAACACCAAAACAACTCTGCCGGATACTACAACAAATTTGGGATCTAGAAAAAGCTCCAGAGAGGTGGAAAACTGGCCTTATAGTAAAACTACCAAAGAAAGGTGACCTCAGATATTGCGGGAACTGGAGAGGCAGACCAGTCTAACATTTTGCCCTTTTAAAATTAACTTTCCTTCTACCGCTGTCATTCAACACTGCTTGTAGTCCTAATAGTAGTACCCTCAGGGTAAAAAAACTTCCGAGCGAGTTGATAAAAATCTCAGGAGGGAAAGAACAGCATATGAACGGATTAGAAACATCAATTACTGTGCAAGACGGAGAAACATTATCTCAAACCCTGTTCGGAACGACGCATGATGATGATGATGATGATGACTAGAATGGACTAAGACAAGATGACTAGAATGGACTAAGACAAGAAATAAAATACTCTCTCTCTCTCTCTCTCTCTCTCTCTCTCTCCATGTGGATCACGATGAATGACACCTTATTAGTCTGGCTGGAGAGGCAAAGTAGTCTGTGACTAAGAGCAGCAGAAAGACTTTCTCAGTCCATTCTTGTCTGCCAACTCTAGTAACCACGCTGCCCTTCCAGCGTAGTCATCTTAGCTCCATACACGGAGTTACAATAATAATAATAATAATAATACGGAACCTGATTGTTAAAAGAACAATTTATTTTTAAACAGTTTAAAAATGTAAAACAGTTGTAATAAGTGCATTCCTGTTCTTTATTTTTTACGTCTCTTTATCAGTTCTACTTACAACAACAACAAAAAAAAAAAAACCCAATAAACACGCACGCCATAACATACACATACAAACACCCGCACATACTCACAATGCTCCTACAGACATACACGAGTGCAAGTACAAACACACACCCACGCACAGACTCTGAGAAAGCCGATGACCCCCCCCCCTCCATCCCCACCCCTATTCTTCATCCACTCCACCCACCAGACCCCTTCTTAATTCCTCTCCCCCCCCCCCCCCCATGCTTACAAACAAACAAACAAACACATAAAGAATTCATATTTACAACCCTTCGTGCCTGTTTTAGACACAGAAGAACACCCTCAGATGAGCAGATTTGTTCAATTTCCTCTCGTGTGTTGTCCATTGCCAACCTCCTACAGCCTGGCCAAGAGATTGTAAACACGGCAACAAACAATCTCTCCCTGGCAGCTCCATCTTTTATAGAAAGATTTTATCAGTTTCCATTTTAAATCCGTTTGCCAGGCACAGTTTAGCCGTTGTCCTCTTTTGGCGGTGCCCTTGTCAGGGCTTCTGAAATAGAAGATTTGTTTGTGAAGTTAAAAATGAATTCTTCCGGGGAGCGGAACTGAACTATTTCTGGATACCAGAGAGAGAGAGAGAGAGAGAGAGAGAGAGAGAGAGAGAGAGAGAGATGTCAAACACAGGCAGGCTGTGGTGAAACATTTTACCAAGAGAAATTAGCGAGGGAGATTCTCCACATGAACTGCGATCCGATCTGACGTGCCATGAGTTGCTTCTGCCACTTAATGCAGATAATATAGTGCTGAGCTTTTAGGAAAGTCTGCCAGGTCTTAAACTAGCTGGTATTAAACTATTCTTTGCCTATTTTCGCGCAGAATGTTAAAAACATTACAAAAATTTCTTTCCACGAATTCGATTTTGAGAGTTTTCTAGGTGGTTCTCACGTTTGAAGAACTTTGGTTGCACCCATCCCTTGGATATAAGGACTCCAACCACGTAGAAATGTAAGTACAAATAAATTCTGTACAAAGTAAGTACAAATAGAGCTTTTCTCACAAGATTTTATGAAAATTATTCAGTGTTTGTTCCATTCCGAAACGGACTATCGAATATCAGAGTAGCCAAAACTTGGGTGTGTGTAGGATATAGTATAATAGTAACCATTCATAAAATAATTGCACGTTTAGGAGCCCGTACGTGTGCGCATACGTGATTTATATGAGATCCCAAGTGGAAAAAAAAGAATAAAGAATTGCTTCAGAAGTGAGAAAAAAAAACAGTTATAGAAATCCAACCCAGGTAAGTCAGGGTGCAACCCTAGTGGAAACAACGTGTTTCTGATTCATGAACTCTTGACTGGCTTATCTGCTGTTTCTACACTTGCTCTAGGTTAACTTTTACTTGCGAACTCAGCAAAGTTTTGCATAATTACTAAATTAACATTTTGTAATGTTTTTGTAGGTTAGCAGACATCGTGTGTTTTATTTATAGCTTTGTTTTTTTTAAGATTATCTTTATTAACTATATTTAATGTGTGATATGCTGTCATAAAATTATGTACTTGCAGCTGTTATGTGTACATGTTATACTGTATTTCTGTGACTTCTGCGCACGGTTTGAGATCATTCATGCATTCATTCATTTGCATGTCCCTTGCGGAACTTTGCCTCCCAAACAGCTCTCCTGTAGGCCTCTCGATTGTGAGCAAGATGGTCTGCCGCTGAAGCATCCATTTGCAGATCGTCAACGATGTCTTGCAGCCATCTTCGCCTTGGTCTTCCTCTCTTTCTTTTGGTTTGAGATACACATTTTTTTTTTTTACAAACAGGAAACAACGAGGCTTTTGTACAGCAAAGTAATAGAGCACAACGATGTATGGTTAGATCTGGAAAATAAAAATTAAAAAAAACATATACAAAGAAATTTCAGAGGTGAGAGAAAGAAAAATTACAAAAGAATGACCTGGGACTTGAACGACGGCTCCATTTAACAAGCAGCCGTCTACGTATAAACTAGGAAAAAAAAGTATGAACAGCTTTGTTACTTAACTAGTGTGTGTACTCTTTAAGTGATAAAGCTGTTCCTACTTTCTTTTTCTAATTTATACATTTTGGTATCACAGCGTTACTTCAGTGGCTCCGTGTATAGTTATATACAGTAATTATTGTGTGCAGCCGTCTATGGACCAGAGAACAGTGCACTAACAGACTTCGCTATCTTGCACCCGCACCCCGCGAAAAAAAAAAAAGGTGTCCGATAGCGAAGTCATAAATCCTGGCTGGACGTAGATCATGACACAACCCGGAAAGAGAACGAGGTCATGACATAGAAATTCGCTTAGATTCAGTATCCCCCCCCCCCCCCATGTCACTAAACCTTTTTTGAGGGGTGCAATTAGCGAAGTTAACTAATGCACTGTTCTCTCGTGGCTAGACGGTCGCTCGTCCTACCAGAGTCCATGGTTCAAGTCCCAGGTAATTCTCTTGTCATTTTTCTTTCTTTCACGTCTGTAAGTGCTTTACGTGTAATTTTTTCGAAGTCTAACCACACAGTACTGTGATCCATTATTTTACGTGTGTGAGGTTAAAACGATAAGCAGATTATACCACTTCAAGCATAAATACCATTATCGTAGCCGTCATCGTCATTATAATCTTTATTAGATATCTATCGTCTGATTTTGTCTCATGTCAAAAATATTAGGACTACAAGCAGTGTTGAATGACAGCGGTAGAAGGAAAGTTAATTTTAAAAGGGCAGAATGTTAGACTGGTCTGCCTCTCCAGTTCCCGCAATCTCTGAGGTCACCTTTCTTTGGTAGTTTTACTACAAGGCCAGTTTTCCACCTCTCTGGAGCTTTTTCTAGATCCCAAATTTGTTGTAGTATCCGGCAAAGTTGTTTTGGTGTTTCTGTTTCTTCTGCTTTCAACATCTCAGCAGTCACTTCATCTTCATCTTCGTCATTTGAAAATAAAGTTTGTTCTTCTGTTCGTTCTCTCTCTCCTTCTCTCTCTATCTTCCCCCCCCCCCCTCACTCTCTCTATTAATATCTTAAAATCTTCACTACCAACCCCTACTTTTGATTTAAGCGAATTAAATAAATTTTATAGGTAGCAAATGTGCAAATCTAAAGCAACCCAGTATTCCTTTCATGTCAGTTAGTGAAGTTTACAATTATCTTTCATCTTTAAAGAACAACAACACTGCAGGACTTGATGAAATCAGAAACAAGATATCACGCTACTCTGCCCCAGTAATTACGGATACACTAACATATATTTACAATCAGTGCATTGCATATTACCATTTTCTTCAGACTTTTAAAATTGCAAAAATATATCCCTTTTTAAAATCTGGTTCGAAGAAAAATACCTCAAGCTGTAGACCAATTTCCATTCTGTCAACTTTGCCAAAACCTATAGAAAAACAAATACAAAAAACAATCTTACAACGCATGCAAGAAAATGATTTATTTGTTGACTTACAGTCAGGTTTTAGGCCGAAACATTCCCGCCATATAGCTCTCACAGAAATGACAGAATGTTGGTTATCTAATATAAACGAGGATAAATTATATGGTGCTGTCTTCTGTTGACTTTAAAACAGCATTTGACATGACTGATCATGAAATCCTAGTTAGAAAGCTTGAGATTTATAGATTACACCCTGACTTGACAAAGTTTATTACATCTTTTCTTTCCAACAGACAACAGGTAGTTTGCCTAAAAAACTCTATCAAGTTCATTTGTGGTTGATAATGGCGTTCCACAGAGATCTATTCTTGTCCTCTCCTGTTTACCATCTCTCTCTCTCTCTCTGAACCTTAAGTGCCCAGGGCACATGGGGCTTCCGCAAGGGTTTTCCACAAATGCCTGTCTTTCGCCTTTTTTTCTGCTCTTGCCCAGGTGAGCCCTCTATTGCTCAACATCCTTTCTGTTGTTCTTCTCCATGTCTCTTTTGGTCTACCCTTACTTCTGCTCCCCTGTGGTGTCCATCTTAGTGCTATTTTTGGTAGTGAGTTGTCAGTCATTCGGAGCACATGTCCCAACCATCGCCAGCGTCTTTCCTCAATAATTGTTGTCAGTGGTTTCATCTGCATTTCTGCCAATAAGATGTTATTTCTTATGGTGTTTGGCCAAAATATTTTTTTAATTCTACGTAAACATTTAGTCTGGAAAGAATTCAACTTGTTTTCTATGGTTTTGGTGATTTTCCAGCATTCACTTCCATAGAGTAGTACACTTAGAACATTACTCTTAAATATCCTGATTTTCATATTTATGCTTAGTTTATTTGATTTCCATATATTCTGTAGCATTGCAAAAGCCTGTTTGCTCTAGTAAGTCTGCTGTTGATGTCCTCTGTGCTGTCTCCATTTTCTACTACTCTGCTGCCAAGGTATACAAATTCGTTGACCTCCTCCACTAACTTGTTATCTACTCTGAGTACATTTCTGTTGTTCACATTTTGCTTCATTAACTTTGTCTTTCCTACGTTGATCTTTAGTCCTATGTTGTTTGCATTCTGGGTTAACTTGTTTATTTTATCTTGCATATCTTTGTGACTGCTTGATAATAGACAAATGTCGTCTGCAAAGTCAAGGTCCTCCAGCACTGTGTTAAGGGTCCATTGTAATCCTCTGCGTTTGTCTGATGTTGCCTCCTTCATTAACCAGTCCACTGCCATGATAAATAATGTTGGTGATAGTACACATCCCTGTTTCACTCCTGTTTGTACCCTAAAGCTGCTGGAGGTATGTTCTCCACAGATAACTTTGCACTGAAAACCCTCGTATAGGGCTTTGATTACATTAACTATTTTATGGGGGAGGCCATGCCATCTTAGGATTTTCCACAGTGCATCTCTGTTGACACTGTCGAAGGCTTTCTCAAAATCTATGAATAATGCATATGTTGTGCTATGCCATCATTTGCCTGTTCTAATATTTGTCTAAGTACAAATATGGTCTATGCATGATCTTCCTTTCCTAAATCCTGCCTGCTCTTTCCGAAGTTTTTCTTCAAGTGTTGGTACAATTCTGTTGATGATTATTCTGCAAAATACTTTACTAGTGAGTGGCAGTAGGGTAATGCCTCTCCAGTTCCCGCAATCTCTGAGGTCACCCTTCTTTGGTAGTTTTACTATAAGACCAGTTTTCCACTCCTCTGGGGCTTTTTCTAAATCCCAGATTTGTTGTAATATCCGGCAAAGTTGTTTTGGTGTTTCTGTTTCTTCTGCTTTCAACATCTCAGCAGTCACTTCATCTTCACCTGGTGCCCTGTCTGATTTTAGCATCTTTATCGCCTCTTTTACTTCATTTATTGTTATTGGTCCTGTATTGATGTTTAGTTCCGCTTTTGCTTCAGGTATATCTATTGCTTGTGCTGCTTGTGTTCTGTTTAGTAGGGTGTTAAAGTGTTCCCTCCATCTTTCAATTTTTTCTCTTTCTCCACTGACCAGTTGTCCATTTTGTGTTCTTACTGCACTTTCACATCTTGTATTGAAGTTACCTGTCATCTGCTTTGTGATTTTATATATGGTTTTCATGTCATTTGTATATGCTGCTTTCTCTGCTGTCTCTGCTAAGTTGTCATAATACTGACGTTTATCTTGACGGCATGATTCCTTCACTTCTTTGTCTTTTTGTGCATAATTACTTAAAACTCGTTCTTTAAGCCGTTGTGATTTGGTGTTCAGTAATTTTTTCTTGATTTCTTTTCTTTGCTCTATCTTTTCCCATGTGGTCTCACTTATCCATTCCTCTTTTCTCCTTTTCCGATATCCCAGCACCTCTTTTGCTGTTTCCTGTAGTGTTTTATTGAACTCTAATATGGACATTTCTGCTTCGTCTTGTAGGACACTGAAGCGGTTCTTAAGTATTATTGAGAATTCATTTCTTGTTTGCTGGTCTATCAGTTTTCTTGTATCAAACTCTAATATGGACATTTCTGCTTCGTCTTGTAGGACACTGAAGCGGTTCTTAAGTATTATTGAGAATTCATTTCTTGTTTGCTGGTCTATCAGTTTTCTTGTATCAAAATGTATCTTTCTGTGTTCTCCGATTCTGGCTTTCCTTAATTTTAGTTTTATTTTTGCTACCAGAAGGTTGTGATCACTTCCTATATCTGCTCCTTTCCTTGCTCGCACATCTTGTAGTGACCGTTTCCACTTGTTGTTTATTAGTATGTGATCGATTTGGTTTTCTGTGGTTTTATCTGGTGACCTCCAAGTCACCTTATGGATGTTTTTATGTTGGAAAATTGTCCCTCCGATGGTCATCATGTTTTCTTCACAGAAACTGCACAGTCTTTCTCCATTTTCATTTATTTCTCCGATTCCTTCTCTTCCCATGATTCTTCTTCTATCTTCATTTCCTTCACCTACTTTTGCATTGAAGTCGCCCAAGATGAGTAGCATGTCATGCTTGGGTATTGTTTCTACTGTGGCTTGGAGGCTGTTGTAAAAATCTTCTTTTAATTCCTCTTCAGCTGCTTCTGTTGGTGCATAACAAACTATAATAGACAGCTTCGTGAATCTTGAGTTGAAACGTGCATATAATAATCTCTCATTTATTGGGGTCCATTTCAGCAATGCTCTTGATGCTTCTTTTGTTATAATCAATGCTACTCCTCCTTCATGAAGATCTTCTTTACCTGACCATATTATTGTATCTTCTGTGTGCTGTGTTGTTAATTTCCTTCTGCCTTGTCCTGTCCATCTTGCTTCTTGTATTCCTAGTATGTCTAGTTTGTATCTGTGCATTTCCTTGATGGTTTGTGCTAGTTTTCCAGTCTGGTTTAGTGTTCTTACATTCCAGCTGCCTATTTGCATCTTTTGTTTAGGTTCCAGGAGGTCTGCAGTCGGGCTGGGGACTTCCAGTGGCTGGCTTTCATCCACAACCTTCATGGGCTCAGTTTCCTGATACGCATTTCTCCTTCCACCTGCATTTGCTTTTTCCCTTGCTTCTGTTTCTGTAGCAGTCTGATTGTTTTTTACCAGATAGGGTTGCTGGCCCTATGCTGAACCCTCCTTAGTCGCCTTTTACGATCATGCATGGTAGGGTACAGTGGTCCTATTCTTTGCAGATCCCGGGTACCACACGGGGGTGTTTACCATCTACATCATTTGATCTTCCACTTTATCTAAAAAAAAAATATTGTGACTTCTTTGCTGATGACTGCACAGTTTACACTAGTGACAATGACTGTATTAACCTTGAGTCGACTCTTCAAATTGAAATAAACAGTCTAATTAACTGGATCAATAACAACAGAATGCTCATAAGCACCAGCAAAACAAATTCCATGCTCATTACAACAAGACAGAAATTAACACATTCAACAGCAACAACACTACAGCTCCATGCTGGAATTTCACAGATAGAGAATGTTAGTGAACATAAAACTCTAGGTCTCATGATTGACCACCACCTCAGCTGGAATCATCATGTAGACAATCTAACCAAACTCATTGCACAAAAAGTTTACCAATTTACTAAAATTAAACATTTTCTTGACATCATTCATTCATTCATTTGCATGTTCCTTGCGGAACTTTGTCTCCCAAACAGCACTCCTGTAGGCCTCTCGGTTGTGAGCAAGATGGCCTGCTGCTGTTGCATCCATTTCCAGATCGTCAACGATGTCTTGCAGCCATCTTCGTCTTGGTCTTCCTCTTTTTCTTTTTCCCATTATGTATCCTTCCAATACGGTCTTCTCTAAATTATCATGACGTTTAATGTCTCCAAAATATTTAAGTTTTCTCTCTTTAATCCTCTTCACTAGCCAGCCTTCTTCAAAATTAAGCTCTTGTAGTATAGGTATATTTGTTCTTTTTTGTGTCCACGATATTTGGAGAACTCTTCTGTAGCATTTACATTCAAAGGCATTTATGTGTTTCTCAGCTGTTTTGTTAAGTGTCCAGGTCTCACAGGCATATGTTGCTATGGGAAAGATGCATGCGCTTAAAAATCTTATTTTTGTGGTTCTGTCTGCTCCTCTCCACAGATTCTTTATTTGTTTTACTTTCTGAAGAGCGATAGATGTCCTCCTTTTAATTTCCCTCATTGTATCTCCATTATTAGTTAGTAGCGATCCAAGATATTCAAAACTCTCCACTTCTTCCAGTTTTTCCTCATTGTTTCTTGACATAGACACCAGAAAAATATACTACATATCACAGATACAAACACACTTGGACTACTGCTCCATAGTCTGGGATGGTTGTTCCATGTCAAACATGAAAAGACTTTACTCACTTCAAAAACGAGCAATAAAACTTAAAGATGACAAACATGCAGCACGTATTACAAATACTAAACTGGTGCAATGAAAACCACGGTGTCACGCAATCCCGCTTCCGGGACCCACCAAGAATACAGGCTCAAGCCCTACGATACTCTGAACCCCATATGGTCCTCTCGGGGATCCTGTGTGGTCCTTTCGGGGACCACAGGACTTAATGTGGACCACAACTGTAAATTCAGTAGGATCGTGGGGCGGTCTTGGTGGTAGAAGCGAACGAAGAAGAAGAAGAAGACAAATAAGATAAACATCTTGATATTCTACCCCTCAAGAAGAGATTTCTTTTCAATAAGGCCAAGTTAATTCATAAAATTCTATCGCACAATGCTCCATCCTATCTGTGGTCGTTGTTAAATCCAACCCAAAACACAGTCAACGCTTAAGCAATTGTATTTTCCCAAAACCAAGGCTTGACATATTTAAAAAAAGCTTCTCTTACTCAGCTGCCCACCTTTGGAATGCCCTACCAATTCATGTAAAACGTATAAGTAATATTCGTTCTTATAAAACTTTGTCAACATCTGTTTGATATGGACTATATGCCTCCCTAAGCATAGTTTAAAGTAGTGTAAAGTATGGCTTGAGTGTTGTAATTTTTTAAAATACTGCTTTTCAATAAATTTGTTAGTTTTGAATTTATGTAGGAATGCAAGTTTATTTCATGTTGTTCATAAATCAGAGTGTAGAGTGTATGGACATGAGATAAGTTTAATATTTATTTATGTAATCATTTAATTGTGTATTCATGATTATTATGATTATTAACAAATGCTGAATGACTGTGACTGAGTGAAAGCTGTATGATGAAGGGCAGAATGTCAGACGGCCCTGCGTGCCCAATTCTTAACCCTTTGAAAATAAAGTATGCTTGTTCGTTCGTTCGTTCGTTCTCTCTCCCTCTCTATCCTTCTCTCTGTCTCTCTCTCTCTTTCTTTCTTTCTCTCTCTCTCTCTCTCTCTCTCTCTCTCTCTCTCTCAGCTCTTGTGAAGAAATTCTCTTATCTCTCTTGTTTGCCCTCTTTCTTTCGATTCATATTTTCTGACCTTCTCCGCCAACAGCAAAAAAATCTGACTCTCCATAATCAAACAATAAACAGCGCCATTTTCACCGTTATATATGTTATATTTTATTTTATTTTATGTCTCTCCGTTTCAATGTTGATTATGTTTGTTACATGAGCAGCATATTTGTAGAATGTCTGGAGGTGAGTGAAAGTTGTATGATAAATGGCTGAATGTCAGACGGACCTGCGTGCCTAATTCTTAACCCTTCTGAAATAAAGATAGATCAATCGTCATCTAAAATATTTGAGAACCTTCCATTTTCATGATTCTTATTGCACGCACTCATTACTAGTACCCTTCGTTGATCATGATTCTCAGTACTTGCACCCCTCGTTGATCATGATTCTCAGTACTTGTACCCCTCGTTGATCATGATTCTCAGTACTTGTACCCCTCGTTGATCATGATTCTCAGTACTTGTACCCCTCGTTGATCATGATTCTCAGTACTTGTACCCCTCGTTGATCATGATTCTCAGTACTTGTACCCCTCGTTGATCATGATTCTCAGTACTTGTACCCCTCGTTGATCATGATTCTCAGTACTTGTACCCCTCGTTGATCATGATTCTCAGTTCTTGAACACACTGAAAGTTAACAAACAGCTGGTATTTTTCCTGTCCGCTTTGCTGCGGTAAACATCAGGGAAATGTCCGAGCATAAGAGTGAGTGGCACTGTACGTGAAAAATTGCTTTCCCATTATACACTCACAGACACATCTACTTTGGTGTGTAATAACACACACCCCCCCCCCCCCCACCTGGTGTGTAATATCCCAGCCACCTGGCGTGTAATACCCCAGCCACCTTGTATGTCTTATCTTGGGAAACTTTGCTAAGTAACTGGATGACTTAACATGGAGATATCATCTTGTTTGTTCTTTTTTTCCCCCTTACATTCAAAATCAGATAAAACATTTTCAGATTTAAGCTAAACCATGGATTTGTATAGACTGTGGTCCTAAACTAGCTGGTAATGCGCTTAAAATTTTAATGCAAACAACATGCGTATTTTCTTCTTGTTGTTTAAATATATATAATATATCTAATAGTTTTATGTGCTGAAAATATTCTGTTTACAAAATGTATAGCCAACGTTAATGGAGCACAGAGATCTGCGCCGTCGTCGTCTGAGATACAGACTCGGCCGATGTGAACTGATACGCGAGGAAAACAAAAATCTCTCAGTGGACTGACCAACTGGCATGGAAAAAAGAAAAGCATCTGAACTCATTGGAAACACCAAGGACCGTGCAAGATGGAGAAGCACGATCACAAACCCTAACCGGCTCCTTCTTCTTCTTCTTCTTCTTCTTCTTCAGCTTTCCGAGCCATTGAGGCTCATTGCTGCAAGTAAAGTTCGCCTCCATTCCTCTCTGTTCCTAGTCTTCCCCAGTTGGTGACACCAATTTCCTTTATATTCTCTTCTATGTTGTCTCTCCATCTCTGGCTTGGTCTACCTCTTGGTCTCGTCTCCGTCTCATCCGGCACATAATAATAATAAAAATAATAATACACATACATCAGACAACTGTTTGCATATTATCAAGTGCATGAAATAAAGAGTTCAGTTGCCTGTAGCTGACTGGTTGCGTTAGTATTTGCGAACCACAGTCGATCAAGACCCTGCTTTACCTCACAGTGGTGCCACTGGAAACAGATGACCAAGTCGATAGGGACATCAGTGGAAAGGCGAACACAATACGCCAAGCTGAAGACTGTATCCAGCTTTGCAATGTACATGACGGCGACACATGGGAACCTATATGTAAGGAAGGGAGTGAGAGTAGTTTGGGACTTATGAGTGTAGTAATTAAGTAATTAAATTATTACAATGGTACAAACACACTGTGGCCCCCCCCCCCAACTCTAATTTTTTAAAAAGAATATCTGATCACAATCACCCCGGTCCCTGGACCCTTGTTAGCCACAGTTCAGCCTAGAGATAATCATCATCCCTCATACTAAATACAAAACAAATATCTCAGTGTGTAAAACAACTAACAAGGTAAGGTTATTACGACAACATCAAGACATTCGTCATGAATACACACAATACCTATAACGGTTCAGACCACATTCCACACATAAAGACTATAGAATATATATATATATATATATATATATATATATATATATATATATATATATATATAACCTAGAAAGCAATGGTATAGCAATGCATCAGTGAACAAAAAATATACAAGTCAGTAATGCTCACTCATATCAACCTTTGTTGTCATAAGGAACATTAGCAATCAATACAATCAATCAAACATATATATATATATATTGTATTGATGATTAACAAGTAAAGCATTGTCAAAAGAGCGAGGGCCCTCATAACAGCATTTATCACAAACACTAGATCATATAAAGCCGTCCCTCCGATATTATGAACAGCTGTAATAAGCATCATATCAATGTTCAACGTTATGAGAGCTCCAGACATGATATGCATGGCAATGACATTAAAACTCGTGTCAAGAATATGCATGATTGAACCATCGTTCAAACTCTCCTACATAAATAAATCATACCATGTTGTCGGCATAGATCAAAAAGCATTATTGCATAACAGCCCATATCAGCTGTATTTTATATATATATATATATATATATATATATATATATATATAAACACGATCCCAACTCATCCCTTTTGAATGTGAACGTATAAGAAGAAGAAGCAGAAGAGTAGGAGGAAGAATTAATCAGTTGCAACGGTCCAAAACAGTGTTTCTTAATCTGGATACATGGACTCCCAGAGGTCCAGGTAAGGATTTTTGGGATCCACGAACCAGTGAGTAGATTAGTCAACTCAGAACAGTCTTAGCATCATCTATGTTCCACTTATTACTTTATTTTTAATTGGGGGGGGGGGGGGGTCCACAACTGCTTTCACGTTGGAAAGGGTGTCGACTGCTGTTCTCAGGCCAGAAAGGGGGTCCACAGTTTTTCTCAGCCTGGAAAGAGGGTCCATAGTTTTCTCAGCCTGGAAAGATGGTCCACAGCTGTTCTCAGTCCGGAAAGATGGTCCACAGTTTTTCTCAGCCTGTAAAGATGGTCCACAGCTGTTCTCAGTCCGGAAAGATGGTCCACAGTTTTTCTCAGCCTGGAAAGATGGTCCACAGCTGTTCTCAGTCCGGAAAGATGGTCCACAGCTGTTCTCAGCCTGGAAAGATGGTCCACAGTTTTTCTCAGCCTGGAAAGAGGGGCCACAGTTTTTCTCAGCCTGGAAAGAGGGGCCACATCTGTTCTCAGCACAGAAAGAGGGGCCACATCTGTTCTCAGCCTGGAAAGAGGGGCCACATCTGTTCTCAGCACAGAAAGAGGGGCCACATCTGTTCTCAGCACAGAAAGAGGGACCACATCTGTTCTCAGCACAGAAAGAGGGGCCACATCTGTTCTCAGCACAGAAAGAGGGGCCACATCTGTTCTCAGCACAGAAAGGGGGACCACATCTGTTCTCAGCCTGGAAAGAGGGACCACATCTGTTCTCAGCCTGGAAAGAGGGGCCACATCTGTTCTCAGCACAGAAAGAGGGACCACATCTGTTCTCAGCACAGAAAGAGGGGCCACATCTGTTCTCAGCACAGAAAGAGGGGCCACATCTGTTCTCAGCCGGGAAAGGGGGACCACATCTGTTCTCAGCCTGGAAAGAGGGGCCACATCTGTTCTCAGCACAGAAAGAGGGGCCACATCTGTTCTCAGCCGGGAAAGAGGGACCACAGCTGTTCTCAGCCGGGAAAGAGGGGCCACATCTGTTCTCAGCACAGAAAGAGGGGCCACATCTGTTCTCAGCCTGGAAAGAGGGGCCACATCTGTTCTCAGCACAGAAAGAGGGGCCACATCTGTTCTCAGCACAGAAAGAGGGACCACATCTGTTCTCAGCACAGAAAGAGGGGCCACATCTGCTCTCAGCACAGAAAGAGGGGCCACATCTGTTCTCAGCACAGAAAGAGGGGCCACATCTGTTCTCAGCCTGGAAAGAGGGACCACAGCTGTTCTCAGCCGGGAAAGAGGGGCCACATCTGTTCTCAGCACAGAAAGAGGGGCCACATCTGTTCTCAGCCTGGAAAGAGGGGCCACATCTGTTCTCAGTACAGAAAGAGGGGCCACATCTGTTCTCAGCCGGGAAAGAGGAGCCACATCTGTTCTCAGCACAGAAAGAGAGGCCACATCTGTTCTCAGCTCGGACCAGTGCTCCGAAATATCGCTATGAGTGTTTGTTGTTTTTGTTTTTTTACAAGTATTATATGCACACAATTTTGCATAAAGCAGCTCCTTAAGAAATATACACAATTTTATTTGAAACACTGAAGTGCCTGACATTTCCCCAGGACTGGCGATACAGCAGATTTAAATGTTTTCATCGCCGTGTTGTTGTATCGAATCGTGGTCGAAGAGATTAGTGTATTAAGGAACATAATTTTAAACACCAGTTTTAATTACATTTTTTGAAAGAAAAAAAAAGCAATCGATGATTCTTCTGTGCATCATAAAGAGATCAATAACCATGTGCTGTGTCTCTGTGGTTAATCCGTACTTTCTTGTTTGTAATCTTCTATGTATGATGGAAACCTTAGCTCTTTATTTAGCTCTTTACTTAGCTCTTTATCAATGAATATCAATTGATCATCAGGAGTTTCAGACTCCATGTTTTCTTTCTTTTTCCCGTTAACCAATATCCAATTACCCGCTTAACTTTCCCCTCTTTCCTAAATCTTTGGGGTTTTTTTCCCAGCAGTTAAGAAAAATTGATTTATTTATTAACTTTTATAACTTTTTTTTTTAATTTGCAGTTACCCGTTATAAGCTCGATCTTAATTTCAAAGACTTGAAAATGTTTTGTACGTGAATATCGCGCCTTCTTTTAATGCACTAAGTATTGTGTATAGTGGTCTATAGTATGCGTGGAGACTTGTATTTTCCCAGATCATTTTCTAACCATATGTGATATGTGTCCATTTCGACAGATGGATTGATCTGGCGGCGAGGTAGCGGGTGAGTAACCACTGCATGTGATCCGAGATGATAATTCAGTATTCACTTGGCTACTCCTTCGCTTTTGTACTCCGACTTTGTTTCGTTTTCTGTTAGACTTTCCTCTTTTGTTTCCGGTCATGGCGTGAGAGAGAGAGAGAGAGAGAGTGTGTGTGTGTGTATGCGTGCGCGCGTGTGGGTGTTGTTTTAATGTGTGTATGTGTGTGTGGTGTCTAGTTGCCATAACTTGTTGTTCCGTCCTTGATTTGTCCTTCAGTCCCCCCCCCCTCCCCAGATAAATACCTGTGATTAACAGTTTCCGATTTCAAACATGCCCTTGTCATCTGCCATTTAGTAAGAGATTGTGTGTGCATGTGTGTGTCTGGTGTGTGTGTATTTGAGAGAGAGAAAGTGTGTAAGAGAGTGAGAGTGTGTGTATTTGAGAGAGAGAGTGTGTGTGTGTGTATTTGAGAGAGAGAGAGAGAGAAAGCTTGTGTGAGAGATAATATGTGAGAGAAAGAAAGTGTGGGAAAAGGTGTGTGAGAAAAAGAATGTTTGTGAGAAAGAGTGCGTGTTTGATAGATAGATAGATAGATAGATAGATAGATAGATAGATAGATAGATAGATAGATAGATAGATAGATATCTGGTACT
This sequence comes from Achatina immaculata, assembly GCA_009760885.1. NCBI lineage: Eukaryota > Metazoa > Mollusca > Gastropoda > Stylommatophora > Achatinidae > Lissachatina > Lissachatina immaculata. Next base: position 30,848,386 of record CM019719.1, on the reverse strand, counting down.
GATTTAAAAACAAATCTCTTAACGGGCAAATGCTCTGTTAAACACTAGCCTGCGATATGGCGCTGTGATTTCAAACAGTTTGTCCCTGTGTATTTGGAAAGTGGAGGGGAAGAGAAAGATCCCAGGTAGTTAGATGTCAAGGTGTCTCCTCACTAATCAAGGGTTTAGGTAGTTAGATATCAAGGTGTCTCCTCACTAATCAAGGGTACGTATATCGATTCGTGTTTTTGTGTATGATGGATAAAGCAATCAAACTGCAGTTCTCTCTCTCTCTCTCTCTCTCTCTCTCTCTCTCTGTGTGTGGCTGGCTGGCTGGTTGGCTGGCGTCATACATTGTAGCAATTAAAGAACCTCTACTTCTCGCTTTATCTCCTCAGATTAGCTCTGCACAGATCATCACAGATTACTTAGTTGTGTATGTGTGTGTGTGTGTGTGCGCGTGTGTATGGGGGAGGCTCTATTTTTTTCTACCACGTTGCACTCTCTCCTCTCTCTCTCTCTCTCTCTTTCTCTCTCTCTCCTCGTTTCCGTCGGTCGTGGGCTGTAAGACAGTTCCAGACATCGGTTGTATGACAGCTCCAGACATCGGTTGTATGACAGTTCCAAATATCGGTTGTATGACAGTTCCAAATATCGGTTGTATGACAGTTCCAGACATCAGTTGTATGACAGTTCCAAATATCGGTTGTATGACAGCTCCAGACATCGATTGTATGAGAGCTCCAGACATCGGTTATATGACCTCAAGGCATCAGTTGTATGACAGTTCCAGACATCGGTTGTAATACATTTCCAGACATCGGTTGTATGATAGTTCCAGACGTTGATTTGTATGTTAGTTCCAGATTTGGTTATATGAAAGTTCAAGCTAAAGATTTTGGATCTTTTCAGTTCGCGTAACCTACGCATTCCCAGTGGCTTTATCAGCTATGGGATATAAGGGATACGGGAACAAAAGTTAAAAGATTCAGATCTAAATGTTTTCTTTAATTACTAGAAAGGTCGCCATATTTTTTTTAGGGTTGCGAATGTTCCGTTCTGATCGCCAGAGCAGTGAGATTTTGATGCAAGATTCACAGAAGGTCTGAATGCAATGCAAGAAAACCAGACTACGCTGTACACTAGACCAGTGATTCCCAACCTGTGATCAGCGGCGCGTTGTCAAGGGGTAATAAGTGCTGTTATTTGAAGAAGAAAAAAAAATAGTTAAGCGCTTATGGTGTTACGATACTGCAAAACGCTGGTGGTCCGTAACTTACGTGATGTTGGAAAAGTGGTCCTTGGGTGCAAGAAAAGCTGAGAACCACTGAGACAGCCGGTAACATTGATATGTGATTTTGACCTGTCTAAATGTAATTATAAGAACAGGAACAGCCCCAGAGTGAAAGCAGCAGCCAGTTCACATCCTGCTGTTTGTGTGTGTGTGTGTGTGTGTGTCTGTATGAGTGTTGCGAAGTATTAGGTTAAAACTACAAGTCTTAGGCGCAAAAGATGTATCCATAATTAGCTTTGAAAACACACACACACAAACACGCACATTAACATGCACAGAGAGAGAGAGAGAGAGAGAGAGAGAGGCAGGCAAAGTACTTTAGACATGAGAGAAAGAAATACAGGAGAATTAGTATTTTTCGAACGCAACCATATAACAAAGCTAAATCCCTTTAAAAAGAACCGCAGGCTCACGCAGGGCGAGCAACCCTCTTAGCCACGAGAGATCAACGATCTGTCGATTTGGTCACAAAGCCATCCTTTTGTTTTCTTGAGTAAAACTAGCCACATAATCACTGACCCATGTAGACTTCATGTGACTGCTTCTTCAGAATTTCAAAACTCTATTCTCGCGCAATTTCTTTTTAACACACCAGCTGTAATGTTGTATTATTTTCTCTAAATCATAAAAAAAAAAGATAAAAAAATTCTTATATCGAATCCAACACACTTTTATTTCGTGGCTAGGAAATTTATGGAAACGAACCGATTTCCCACTGATACTATGGCAGAACAACAAAATAGACCGTACGTGACAAAGACTGCGTCCTGTCCCATATTATTCTTGAGTCACTGAATCTAAGCTTGATCCGGTCGATATTCAATGAATAAATAAAACTAGAGGAACCTTGCAGTTATATGGAAATGGTGAAAATAAAAAGCGATTAATGGACAGGCATAAAAAAATTAGGGTCTTTTGGTGGAGTTTTCTGGGATTTAAATTTATCCCTTGAGCGTCGTTGTTGAAGACTAGGGATCCCGTAGATTTCTGGAGAGCCGGTGTCGCTAGTGCAGTGGTTTGCAACCTTTTTTTACGATCAGCTTCTGTGCATTGACGAAATGCTGTAAACCCTTAATTATGTTTATTCAGTGGATACTTAGTATGTGATACCAAATTGATAACACAATCGCTGACCACTTGATAACTCACCCGCGTGTCGTCTGCGGGCTACAGGTTAGGAACCACTGCACTAGAAGATTGGGTTTTCTAGAGGTATAATGTCGATAGAGACGTGACGTTGTTTACCATGACACAGCACACAAAAAAACAAGACGCTTAAACATGCGTACGGATCATCCAATGAAAACAGTTATGCAAATATTGTAACGTTACCGTGTGCACGCAGGTGTATTTCTGTACGTATATTTCAGTGTCTGTAAGACAGTTTCTGTGATGCAGCTGATAATCTTTTCATTCCCAATCCACAGTCGCCATTGGTGGTGATAATTGAACTTAGATATTCAAATTTATTTAAGCTTTCAAGCTCTTGTTGGTCCAATGTAATTTTGGGTTTGCTTCTTATTTTGCCAGTTATCATTACTTTGGTTTTGTTGGTGTTTGAAAAGAGGTTCTGAGCTTGGCTGTCTTTTGGTTGAGAGAATCAACTGTTGCAGTCCTTCTGAGTTGTTTGATAGAAGGATAGTATCAACGGCGTACTTAATTTCTAATATCAGTTGGCGGGTACAACAACTTAAGATATGCAGACGACACAGTCCTGATTGCTAAAAGTGAAGAGGAGCTACAGGCTCTTCTGGACATCGTGGTTCATGAAAGTAAAAATAAAGGTCTCAACCTGAACAAAAAGAAGACTGAAGTGATGGTCATCTCAAAGAAAAGAATACCACCAAAATATACCATTACCATGGATAGCACAAATCTGAAACAAGTTAAGTCTAAAGACATGGAATTGTGGAGAGAAATGATCGCCTACGCCACGCAGACGGCATTTGAATTGAATTGAATCTAATTTCTGGAATGGGGTGGCCCCCGATGTTGAAAGAGCCAAATTTAGCTGTTTCCTGTTCCCCTCTTACATTGCTCATGATGTTTTCGGCGTAGATGTTGTACAGGTATGGAGGAAGGATACATCCCTGTCTTACTCTTTTGTGTACACCAAACCAACCCGATGTTTCGCCATCTACCTTTACTGCTGCTTCCTGATCTAGGTACAGTTTGTCGATGAAGTGTACCAGGTGGCTAGGAAAACCCATGTTGTTCATAATAGACCATAATTGCTGATGTTATACACAGTCAAACGCTTTGGAGTAGTCTACAGAACAGATGTGTAGATCCACATTAAATTCTCTACACTTTTCTGTGACGTTCCTCATGTTTAATATATGATCTCTGGTGCCTCTACTTGGTCTGAAACCTGCATGTACTTCATGTATTTCTTGTTCTCTTTTTTTTCCTCCATCTTTTTCAGTATGATTCGTAGCAATATCTTGCTTGCATGACTTATATAACTTCTATAGTTCGTACACATTTTAGATGTCTTTCTTGGGCACAGGTATGTAAACTAAGTGTTTCCAGTCCTTGGGCCAACTTCCACTTTTCCAGATCTTACAGCACAGAGCATGATAAACGCGGGTGCTGCTTTCTCCTGCTGCTTGTATCATCTCAGCTGTTACTTCGTCACAACCAGGGGCTTCTCCCTTCTTAAGATTCTTAATGGCGTCTCTGACCTCCTCTAAAGAGGGTTCGGGTTATTCATTTATCCTCACCTCACTCTCATTATTTTCTATAATGTTTGCCTCTTGGGACGTCTCTTTGCAGTACTCTTCCCATTTGTTCAAGATGTCTTTGCTTTCCGTTAGTGTATTCCCCTGTTTGTCATTAATTTACCGGAAGGGATGTTTTCAACCTGATGTTCTTCAATTTTGCTTCAGAAAACATTTTTTTTTCAAAGACTGTCATCTAACATTCTTTCCATTCTGCTGCAAGACTTCCTCATGTGCTTGTTTCTGTTATGCCTAACTTGTTTCCTGATGTCCTTCGTTACATTTCTTATACAGTGCTTGGTTCTCATCTTTTTTATTTAAATTTAATTTTTCTTCTTTCCTCATTTAGCTTCATTGTTTCTTCCAAAATATAATCTCACTTCTTTACTGCTCTTTTCGGTAGTAGAGTTTGGGCAGCTGTGATATAAGCAACTTTGATGTGATGGGCAGGCTCGTCTAGTGGCATTTCTTCTTGCACTGCCATTAGGACCTTGAATTTATTCTCCACATTAATTTTGTACTCGAATGGGGACAGAGCTTGTGTCAGAAACTAGCACAAACGAAGAGTATGTGGCAAGATACCAAATACTTCGGCCACATCAAGAGACAATAGCTTGGAGAGGTTGATAGTGGAAGGTATAGTGCCCAGCAAAATAGAAAAGGAACGACCACGCCGCAGATGGACTCAGGACATCACAGAAAGTCTGAATGTATCACTGCAAAACGCCGGTCAACTTGCGTAAGACCGTATTGCTCTCAGGAAGGCTGCCAGAGGGACAACGTTCTGGAAAGGAAATGTCACATCAATGAATGAATGACACTTAGACTTCCATATCTACGGGGGGGGGGGGGGCGCAAGGGATGAAGACCCTGCCTGATCTGACAACCAGTGTTATGCTAGAGACAGGGTTGGCGAACCATAGCCAGGACTCTGTCATGACATACTTGTTGCTAGGACGCTCCGTTAATACCACCAGTAACAGGCCTAGTCTGCCAAACGGGACAAGGATCGCCATTGTGGCCATGGCGGTGTAGACTGCTAAAGAAGCACTGCACAGTCCCTGCTTTTTAGTTCTACTCAGGGATCGAAAAAAATACCCCGCTCCAAGTCCAGCAAGATGTGCCTCAACACCTTCCCAGCGTGGGCTGCAAAGACCACCAGCTCTCACTTCCTGGTAATCTGAAGACCAAGAACGTGTACAGAGAAGAACACTGATGTAAGGTCACAGCATATCGTAAATAGACGCCAGAACAAAGCACGTGACTGGCTGATTGCCCATCGGTGTAAACTTAAGACCAACACAAGAAAATATTTGCTTTCACATAAAACGGCATTGCTGGTGATATAGCTACAAACAGTTTCACCAGAGTGAGTTTTTAAACAAAATAAATAAAACTGGTTTTCGAAAGAAATATCGACAATGAAGCTTTGTTATGTTTTTCTTTTCTTATTTCTCTAGACCACTCGTTCCATGCAGCAGTTAAAAAATGCCTGTACCGTTTTACCATCGGCTTTCAGAAAACAAAGTTACGCCACCTCTTTTAATCCGGTCAAAATTACCATTCGTAGTTTACTGGACGGTTAATTAATGGCATTCTTCATAGCACACGCAGCGCTTTCTGTCGTGAGATTGTCTTTCATAAAATAACAATATTCAAACTGCAGTTTTTGTGATAATTCCAACATATTATACCTATTTGTGCGTTTTAAAAAATCAAAATGAAAAAAAAAACAAAAACTTCTACATTTCATTTTTTTTTGCAACTACCTTTGCAGACCATCTTTGAATCTGGTAACGTCTTTAATCAAACAAGAACCAAGAACTGACAGTCCAGAAAGATCCACATTCGCCCCGTAATTTTCTACGTTACATACTTTATTCCTTTATGAATGAATCCTTCCCTCTTGGTACCTCTCATAATAGCAATCAAACACTCAGTATTACAGTCAGTATTTTACTTCCAAAGTACAGGGTGTCCATTAATTATTCGCCTGATTATATAACAAAATATCGAGGAAAAAAAACAAAAACTGTTTCAGAAAGAAAAGTCGTATCAATACATTCAGCAATAATATTTTCAATGAATAATTTATGGACACCCTGTACATTATTTAGTAAATGAAGTACATCAATCACGTTGGTGATGTTCTAGCCGCATAGAACAAACAGACTTTGCACTTTGCACAAATGCTTATTAGCTCAAAATGGCATTTGTAACACCGTAACCTTTACCAGAAAAATGTGAATGCCTGTTGTATCACACGGCGTAGACTGGGGGGCGTGTCCCCTTATATGATGTACCACTCTGGATGTAATTTATAGCCATTGTTCTTTTTTTATGGCGTAAATGGGCAAAAACCTGATGGCAAAGAAAATGTTTCAAGTAAAAGTGCGATGGCGTAGGGAGAATGAAGCTTCAGCAAATGAATTTTGATGTGGATGATGTGGATGAAGAAATAGAGGCACTAGAGGAGACAGGAATAAAAATAATAACCAAGTTACTGAATGACATTTACAACAGTGGTTATATTCCCAGTGACCTGATTAAATCCACGTTTATAGCACTACCAAAGAAACCAGGTGCAAAGGAATGTGACGACCACCGGACTATCAGCCTCTCATGTCACATAACGAAGCTACTTCTGAGAATAATTATGAGAAGAACAAGGAAAAAGATAAAAATGGAAATAGCAGATGAACAGTTTGGATTTGTTGAAGGAAAGGGAACACACAATGCCATTTATGCTTTACGAACACTAACAGAAAGAGCTTTAGAAGTACAGAAAGATTTCTACTTATGCTTCATTGATTACACCAAGGCATTTGACAAGGTGAAACATAATGAAATTATTAAAATGCTTGAAGACATCAATATAGACGGCAAAGACCTGAGGATTGTAAAACATCTATACTGGCAGGAAGAAGCAGCAGTTCGAGTTGAAAATAGAATTGGAAAATATCAACCTATAAAACAAGGGGTGCGACAAGGATGTGTACTATCTCCAGACCTTTTTTCTCTGTATAGCGAGAATATTCTAAGAACAATCATCACAGAACCAGGCATAAAAATTGGAGGATACAATATTAACAACCTTCGGTATGCTGACGACACAGTACTGATAGCGGAGAACCAACAAGACCTGCAAAATCTCTTGGATAAAGTGGCCAAAGAAAGTGAACAGAAAGGCCTTACTTTTAACATCAAAAAGACAGAGACTATGGTTATATCTAAGAAACAGAATCCACCAGCATGCAGTATAAAATTAAACGGAACTATTCTAAAGCAGGTGCAGAAATTCAAATACCTTGGAGCAGTAATAACTTCAGATGGGAAATGCAGAACAGAAATTAGGAACAGAATAGGCCAAGCAAAGACTGCATTTCAGAGAATGAGAAACATATTAACCAACACATCCTTATCAATGAATGTTAGAAAACGAGTCCTAAAATGCTATATTGAACCTATCTTGTTATATGGAAGTGAATCATGGACAATAGGCAAGTCTGCACAAAAATCATTGGAAGCAGCAGAAATGTGGTTTATTAGAAGAATGTTGCGAATCCCCTGGACAGCAAAAATAACTAATGAAGAATGTATGAGAAGAGCTGGAGAGACAAAAAACCTTGTCAAAAAGATAAGAGAGAGACAATGTTCTTTCATAGGATATGCAATGAGAAGAGGGGACATTGAAAATATTATAACAACAGGAAAAATAGAAGGAAGAAAATCAAGAGGAAGACCAAGAGAAATGATACTGGACAGTCTGACGGGATGGTGTGAGAGGAGATCACCAACTGAGCTGATGGCTTGCATGAAGGATCGGATACTCTGGAGAAGCATAATAGCCAACGCCAGTCGGCACGGCACATGATGATGATGATGATGATGATGATGCATACTATACTAAGGTGGTCTAATCTAATATTACCCAACCTTTTTATATTCAGGGACAACATGTAAGATGGAGACCCCAAGCTTATATGTGATATCATAAGTGTAACAGAACAAGATTTTCGTAGGTTGTTTCCCCCTGTTTTTCATATTTAAATTATTTACCTGATCTCCCATGAGTCAAGAAGCTTGCAGTTATCACCTCTTGCATGAACCGTGAATGTGAACTCAGGCTCACTGGAAATTGTAAGAGAAAGTTATGTTTTTTTATAGGGGAGGGGAGGTTGTGTGTGTGGAAGTATTAGAGTATGAGTCTGGCTCTCTAAGTGAGCTGAAGTGTTTACGTTAACCAACGAGAGACAAAACAATGTCTCTTTGCTTTTAGTGTTTCGGGAGGAACAACTGGTCTAAATTGTTCGATGCCCGTATACTCGTGTTCTCATGTGTTCCACCATTAATTTGAGATTCATCAGATGTACTTGCACAGATCTGCCATCATCATGCTTCACCATTAAACGTTATTTGAATCTTCCGAGGATGTGTTGAGACTCCCACATGACTTACCACTGTTGACTTGTTGGACCTGGCTGTCCAGCCGGAGTATATCCATCAGGGGTTGTTGTCGTGTGTCCAAGCTGCGGCATGTTTGTGTGTGAATCTAGTCAGCGACATTACATCTGCTGTCTTCATACCGTCTCATCTTGGCGTCTTACTACAAACTATAAATGAGTAACCGTTACCATAACGCCATAAACCCTGAATTGTTTTTATTCCAATGATCTCATTTAATGCTAAACTGATAACATAGTCGCGGACCACCTGACATTGTACTGATTACCACAGGATAGGAGCCACTAGTCTAATCTACCGAAGTGCATTCATCAATTGCGTCTTGAAATTTGCTATACTCAATTAAAGTATAACTTTACGGCTTCCTACTATGCCATATATAGGCATCCAAGCACTCCTACTTCCCTCAACCTTATTTTTCTTGCACTATCGACACACGGCATGCTTATGTACTCATCGTCATGCCTCTCCAATTTTCCTTTTCCAGCCCTAGAAGGATATCACAGAAAAACAACCAAAACAGTGAGTAGCGGGGGCTTCGCTGGTAAGCTTCTCTAACACAATTCACAGTTTCTTCGCTTGGTCCTGGACGTCCCTGCCGAGGAGCTGTGCACAGGCAGCCTTCATCCCGGAATTTCACATACCACTTCTTGATACTGTTGAAAATAGGTTTCTGGAATTCACTCGAAACCGCCGCTGCACAGTTACAAAGGACGAGATTCTTGCGTATTCCAAAACACAAAATGACTGCTCACACCATTTTTACTACTGTTGCCTCTTAGTGGCAAACCGCTGGGGCTCTGCTCACGGGCTTATTATCTCTCTTCTCTCTCTTTCCTCTCTCTCCCTCCCTCTATCTCTCTCTCTCTCTCTCTCTCTCTCTCTCTCTCTCGACGTAAGAATTATCATGATTCGTTACGTGGTTTATTTGCTGCGAATTTTTGAAATCTTTAAAACACTTATGAATAAACTTGTATATGGTACCATCTTTTCTTTACTCATTTGAATATTGTCTTCTCACTATTTTCATCTGCTTTCTTTTCCGTTCCGAACTATTTAGCCACTGTTTACACACCATATTGATTGATTGATTGAATGACTGATTGAACTTTTTTGCTATGGGTGAAGAACTGGGAACGCATGCCCATCTCACATTCTGTCTTTATCACCCAACTCTCAATCCAGACACTCAACATTAATTAATACATATATACTCTGCGTGTAACAAACGCTGTTAACATTAAAATAACAAAACTGATATGACAAAATTGAAAGAACAAAACTATTATGTTTCTCTTTTATCCAGAAACTCGGTGCGGGAAATGACTGCATGCAAGTTACAAAGTTATTCTCACTGTCATGCATATTAATGAATATGGAATGGAGAATCAGGTATTACAGAACTGATCAATAAGGACTACTAGCTTCATATTTAGGACTAATGTTTATATTCTTTATCTATGTGGGTTTTTTTTCTATTTCCACTATCCCTATCTACCTGTCCAGTTTCTATGGCATATAGAGAATAAAGTGTTATATAATTGGACATTATGTCCCTCATCTTGTCCCGTTGACTAATTTTTCTATTGTCTCATTTTTTCAGCCAACAGTTTTTTGTCTCCCCCCCCCCTTTCCCTCACCTCCTTTCATGATTCTAGCTCTTACTTGACTCTTGTCTAACCCTACTACTTGCTTGACCTACTAATCAGCAGGACCTCTGCTAAATAAATACTAGTTTTGAATTTATTTATTGTCTCATTATTTTCAATGTCCATGATAAAGGCATATCGCCGAAATATTGATTTCCTACTGTTTGTTTTATACCACTACGTACTTATCTCGTTTCCTCTTTTGTCAGTACTTTTCATTTTTATTCTTGCTACATTTTTTAAACTATACAACTGCACCATGCGTCTCTGATTATCTCAGCCTTCCTGTAACAAGTTTTGCCGCAGGCCTCCACATTAAAAAAAATTACACCGACTAATTCATATTAAAAAACGGAATGAAGCAGCCAGTGCAGTTCTGTGGCCGGTGGAGATTGCTGGCTTTAAAATAGAACGGTATAGTTTGAAGCAGACCAAAAGGAATACAGTATCTCCAGAGGAAAACTGCTAAAATGGCACACGAAATACCTGGACGAGGTGAACTTTTGTCTGAATTCTAAGAAAAATATTCATAAGGGCATAGGAAATACTTTGAAAGGGAATTTTGTCTGTGACCATTCTTAAAAAAAAAAAAAAAACTTAGTGATCGAACAAACAAAAAACCCAGATGCAATAGAAAAAGAACCAAAAAATAACCGAATTAAATGGGGTGGGAAGAAAGTAGAATATCGCCCCTCACCCCAATTTAATTCTTTATTTTCTCTTGTTTTATTCTCTCGGACAAAGCAAGAACAAGATGCATAAGTAAAAATCACAGAAACAGCAAAAGTATTAATAACTGATGATAACTGAAAATGAAACTTTCTGAACAGAGCTGCTCCTAACACCAGTATACCCCCACTAAGACATAACAGAAGAATTAATCCAACAATATCTGATACAATATTTGCCTTCAACACGCCATGTCATTGGTCAGACTTCCGCTCCCTGAACTATTTTTATGGACTTTTTTTTATTGGGCAATAACCCTGACGTGACGGGCTGAAGTATAAATTATCAGTTTTTTTTTTTCTGTGCGGAAACAATGACAGATCACGTACACCCTCGTGTTGGAATGTTTTATTGTTGTCTCTGGGTTTCTGTATTTGGATTGCTTTCTGGCACGAAGCAAGGAAATGGAAAAGGAAAGTTGGCTGTTACGCGACCAACCACCAGACAGCAAAATGTAGATCTACAAAGTGTGGCGCTGATGTCTGTGATGGTCATGTAACATTTCCACACAATCTATACCATACAAACATATAGAAGAAATGGCATTTAAGGCAAGGCTAGGACTGGCTGCCATCAAAGCCATAACATATCTTCAGACTAATGAGAGCCTTAGTCCTGTCTAAAGCTGTATACGGCCTGAGCCTGCTAAAGCTGTCAAAAACGCAAATATCCTAACTTGAACGAGTACAAAACGAGGCGATTTCATTCTAGGGGCTGCACCAAAAATACACCAGCGACGATAATGTGATACATACTGAATCTTCCTGATGTACAAATCAGCCATGAATGTGCCCAAGTAAAAGAATATCTCAAAATCAGCAACAGTAAAACTCACCAAGTCTATAATAACCTTCACATGGTCAAAGGCTGAAGAATAAAAGGAGGCAAATCCTGGATGGCTGAAGCAGACCCAATAAATATAATTACTGACCCACAACATGTATCAACTGAACCGGAACGCAGCCACGCCCACCAAAATCTCAATAAAGTACATATAACCCTTACAGGAAAATGCCGAAAATGGGCGGAGGAAAACTCAAGATAAAATAAACGAACTCATTAATAAACACACAACTCATGAGGATATAATCATTTAAACAGACGGATCAGTGAGCAGGGGAACTAGCAGCGGAAGGAGTTTTGTAGCAAACCGTGGAGGTAAAACGTTCAAACTTACGCCCACGGCTTATACGAACACATGCTCAAGTATGAGAAAGGAAATAGAGGCCATCACACAAGCATTAAAATAGGTTGTAACACAGAAAACACGCCGAATTACCATCATGACTGATTCTCAAAGCCTGCTGAGAAAAGTGGTACATAAAGCCATAGGAAATGAATGGCTGGATGTAACTGATAAATGGCACATCAAAGACATCACGTAGACATACTGTCTGGGCCATGCCAAAGTCGACAGGAACGAACTAGCAGCAAAAGTCAGACCGGAGAGCCTCATCAAAATTGGCAAATCGGACTTATACAAATCCATTATAAAACAACTCAACGAACGGTCACAAAGTAATTTCTTCCAAAGCACATACCACCCACGACTCACTGCGTTACTTGTAGCCAAGGGCAGTAGACGTTTCTTCTGCTTCTTCGTTCGCTTCTACTACCAAGATCTCCCTGTGATCCTACTTAATTTACTCCTGTGGTCCTCGATAGGTCCAGTGGTCCCCGAAAGGACCACACGAGATCCCCGAGAGGACCACAAGAGGTTCAGAGTATCGCAAGGCTTGAGCCTGTATTCTCGGTGGGTCTCAGAAGCGGGATTGCGTGACACCGTGGTTTTCGTTGCACCAGTTTAATCTAGAGTTGGACTTTCTCACCGGAAAACCTCGACGTGTTTTGCAGTAGGCGCAAATCTCAGTTAAGTGTTAGATTAAGTGCAACATACAGCCAAAACAGCTTTGAAATCATTTCTCTAAAAACACTGAAGGACATCCCGAAGTCAAAGGCCGAACACGTATGGACATACCCCGAGTGCAACGAAACTGCTCCCCTAGATCAGCAACAGAGCTAGGTCCCCTTTTTTTCTGCAGAATTTTGTAATTCTGTAAATTCTGTAATTTCGATACAATCTGGCTTGTTTCAGAAAGGATCTATTTGTTGTTACAGGCTTCTATGACTTACAATTAGCGTATCAAATGGTGAGATATTTTGACGGAAAAAAATGAGTGTCACACTCGTGATGGGCGACATAATTTCCTGTACATTACGCTCCTAACAGGTCCATGTTTGGAAACCTAACAGTTTAAACTTCGTGTGGTAGAGCAAACGCGTCTCAGTGAAGCCAAACAAAAAATTAATTGTGGGACAGGATGATGATGAAATTCTCTGATGATGGATGAAGTATCAACTCATACATCTCAAAATGCTGGTGGAAATATCAGAACACAAATAACACTGGCAGCAGGAGCAATAGATCTGCTGATTCCACCATAACGCAAAAAATCTTGGGGAGACATATTAGTCTCCCACTTGTGAACATTTACCCATAAAGGAGACATATTAGTCTCCCACTTGTGAACATTTACCCATAAAGAAGACATATTAGTCTCCTACTTGTGAACATTTACCCATAAAGAAGACATATTAGTCTCCTACTTGTGAACATTTACCCATAAAGGAGACACTCCCACTTGTGAACATTTACCCATAAAGGAGACACTCCCACTTGTGAACATTTACCCATAAAGGAGACACTCCCACTTGTGAACATTTATCCATAAAGGAGACACTCCCACTTGTGAACATTTACCCATAAAGGAGACACTCCCACTTGTGAACATTTACCCATAAAGGAGACACTCCCACTTGTGAACATTTACCCATAAAGAAGACATATTAGTCTCCCACTTGCGAACATTTTTTTTTATGTCCGCATGGGCTTGCTAGATAATTTTACCACGTGTGTGGTGAGGGTTGTTGATTAAAGTTGCCAAAAGGCAACATTTACCATGACTATAACGAAAACAGGACTGCTATCTCACGATGTTGAACACATATTCTCTTAATCTCTTTCAGTCAGAAATCAACCTCCAAACTTTCATAGGAATTTCCATGCTACTGTGAAACTCTCACACCGTAACAGAATATGGATTTGCAGAGTTTGTTCCATTGCATAAAGCTAAACTTGGTTGTTTTTTTTTTTTTGTCACAGTTAAAATTTTGAGGTAATTTCCCTTGAGCTTTGACCTATAACAAGATCATGTGTTGGTAGCCTTTGTCAAAACTGAATTGTTGGAAAACCTAGGGTGATTTTTGGTCTGAGTTAGATAAATCAGTCTTTGTTCAACGTCGTATGAGGCAAATCCTATTTTTTTGTCAAGTCATGAAGTGAATGGACAAGCCGGAGACCAACATGTCTTCAGTGTTTTCGTTATGTGACGGTGGACCAGGCTGGCTAGTGTTGCTGTCGGTGGACCAGGCTGGCTAGTGTTGCTGTCGGTGGACCAGGCTGGCTAGTGTTGCTGTCGGTGGACCAGGCTGGCTAGTGTTGCTGTCGGTTGACCAGTTTGGCTAGTGTTGCTGTCGGTGGACCAGGCTGGCTAGTGTTGCTGTCGGTTGACCAGGTTGGCTAGTGTTGCTGTCGGTGGACCAGGTTGGCTAGTGTTGCTGTCGGTGGACCAGGTTGGCTAGTGTTGCTGTCGGTGGACCAGGTTGGCTAGTGTTGCTGTCGGTGGACCAGGTTGGCTAGTGTTGCTGTCGGTGGACCAGACTGGCTAGTGTTGCTGTCGGTTGACCAGGCTGGCTAGTGTTGCTGTCGGTGGACCAAGCTGGCGAGTGTTGCTGTCGGTGGACCAGGCTGACTAGTGTTGTTGTCGGTGGACCAAGCTGGCTAGTGTTGCTGTTGCCAGGTCTTTGTATGCTCTGTACTTCCATCAGCAGTTTGAGGTGTATGAATCGGCGTTTCATCTATAATCAAGGAATTTCATCATCATCATGTACAGCGATTAAACTGGCTTTTCGTTTGTTATTGACAAGCGCCGTTTGTTCAACTAGTATAGTTCAGCTGTGAGATGTCCAGTAGCTAAGTATAGTTCAACTGTGAGATGTCGCACCCGAGTCATGTCATATGTATAGTGTAAAAGGAATCGTTTCGTGTGTCATGAGTGTGACTCTGTTATCTTCATCAGCCATCTCACCATCTGGCAAGCTACTAGGAAGTCAATGGAGACTGCCATAGCAACGCGTGAAGCCTTTGTAAGCCAGGTTTCTCCATGGTTAACTAAGGAAAAAAAATCTGACCACATCACCCCGTAGTGTGCTGACCACATCACCCTGTAGTGTGCTGACCACATCACCCTGTAGTGTGCTGACCACATCACCCTGTAGTGTGCTGACCACATCACCCTGTAGTGGGCTAACAGGTCCAGGAAAATATAAACACTAACGTCATATTCTTATGTGCCTCAAAGGCATGACAGGGTTACCTACCTGCCTAACTCAGAGGAAGATGACCCCCAAAAATTTAACTGCTGCAAAAATAACAAAGGCAAAAATAACCTTCTATACCAATACTACAGGGGAACGAACCCCGAAAAATCCATATTCTGTTACATTTTGAATGATCGTCCACAGTGCTCTATGGCAATGGTTCCCAACCTGTGGTCCGCGGACGACAAGTGGTCCTCAGAGCATTGTCAGATGGTCTGCGGCTGCGCTTGGCATTAAGTGTCATCTGTTAAATAAAACCAGTAAGAGGTTCATGGAACTGCAATATTACATAAACGATTCACAACTTTTAGATAATCGGAACTGGTTCGAGGATGTGAAAAGACTGGGGATCACTGCTCTACGCCGATAATCAATGTCATATTCTTCTGTGAATAAATTTCACTTCACAATTATTGAAGTCTTATCACTTTCAGCTTTACTAGACCTTTATTTAATCAAAATAATTATTCAGATTTTCATCAAGAGAAGGTTCATTACTTCTTCGTTTGATTAACTGTAAATGTAAAAGATATTAATGTGTGGATAAGACAGTCTTCTGAGCAATTAAAGAGGTTTGATATGTCCAGAATTAGACAACCATATAAAAACACTAAATATGATTCTTGTAGGGCTGGGATTTTTAAAACTCTCCCAGTACTGAATAAAGAAATGGTTCTCTTAGACTTCAAAATTAGGAGCAGCAAAACACGGCACATAGTTCCAGCTGAAAGTGGGCCACAGAGACTTTCGTAACTTTCAACAAATCAGCTATGACAACTAACAAATCAGCTATGACAACTATAACACGTAACAAATCAGCTATGATAACTAACAAATCAGCTATGATAACTGTAACACGTAACAAATCAGCTATGATAACTAACAAATCAGCTATGATAACTGTAACACGTAACAAATCAGCTATGATAACTGTAACACGTAACAAATCAGCTATGATAACTGTAACACGTAACAAATCAGCTATGATAACTGTAACACGTAACAAATCAGCTATGATAACTGTAACACGTAACAAATCAGCTATGACAACTAACAAATCAGCTATGACAACTATAACACGTAACAAATCAGCTATGATAACTGTAACACGTAACAAATCAGCTATGATAACTGTAACACGTAACAAATCAGCTATGATAACTGTAACACGTAACAAATCAGCTATGATAACTGTAACACGTAACAAATCAGCTATGACAACTAACAAATCAGCTATGACAACTATAACACGTAACAAATCAGCTATGATAACTGTAACACGTAACAAATCAGCTATGATAACTGTAACACGTAACAAATCAGCTATGATAACTGTAACACGTAACAAATCAGCCATGACAACTATAACACGTAACAAATCAGCAATGATAACTGTAACACGTAGCACGAAACAGGACACCGTAAGCGTCAGCTGATTGGCCAAAAATGTTACAATTCACCGTTGCTCAAATGCAAGCCAAATCAGCGCTTTTCCAGTTGCCATCATTTCCTTTGTTAGACTGTTTATGTATTGGCGTGAGTAATGTTGGTCTGGCAGCCTGGATGGCCGAGTGATTTGGCGCTGGGTCTACTAATTCGGTGGTACCGGATTCAAGTCACAGCAGTAGGGATTTTGTCAGTACCGCCAAACTGACAAGGCCCCTGGGTCCACCCAGTCCAGCCGATAAAACCAAGAAATTTTTTTTGGGGGGGAGGGATAAATATGACCAGGCGTGATGCTTACCACACCAGACTTTTATGTGCTAAATGAAATACGGGCCTAACTCTATCCCCAATATGCCTTAATGGCATGAAAACGGGGATTTTACCTTACTCTTAACCTGCCTTACATGATAACGTGTTATGAAAGCATAAAGACTGTGACGATCCATTTCCGCTTTTTGTGTAGGTCACATCATCCTCATTTCTAAAATATTTGTACATCATCGCCATTGCTGTGTTACCAAATGAGGTAAGAAATATCATAAATGCTTTTCAGAAATTTTAACTATTACAAACAGTTTCTGTTTTCAGCAGATGAGCAGTACATGGCTTATGGCATGCAGCACATAACGCCAACTGGTTGGCAAAAAAAAAAACAACAAAAAACGCAGTAATCGAAGTCATTGATTTCTCTCACCCTAGTATTCTGATCATGGCCTTCTAAAACTGGATTTCTTCATTAAACAAACGCTTTGTTCTAAATTACACTTTCACCAAAGTTATAAAGGTGCTTCTGTATTCTTTCTTATATTACCGCATCTCGGTAAATAAAACTGTCGAAATAAAGCTCTTTTTGTGAAGTCAGGACACATTCACTTATACCCTCCCTCTTTCTTGTTAAACTATAGTCTGATAGTGATTGCCATAGTACTTTGTAGCTTTGTCAAAGATGGGCGTAGTGAACCTGGCGGGACATTCCTATCCAAATATTTGGGCCATGTTTACAGCCAACACAGCGTAACATTTATCAACGAGGAGAAAAGTTTTGCTTTGTGTGCCAGATAAAAAAAAATATAGCACAAAGCGCACGGCTGTTTTACTTGGTGAAAAATGTGTCCTTTCAAATATTTAGACACAGTGTACTACTCTATGCAGCAGATACCTCCATCTAAACTTGGCTTCACATAAAATCATACAACGAGATTTTATAATGTAAGAATGAAAACAGGGCCACTGAAGTGGATCACTTGAGGCACATTCACTCTTTGTAGACGTTACGGTCTATATCAGCAGTAAACAACGTCCCATGTCTCAGACATACCTTTTTAACACAAGATGTCCCCAGATTCCTGTTCTGTATATTACATCATCACACAGAAGGAATTTTCACAGTTATCCATTCTTTCGACGCTGTCTGCTTTGTCAAACAGCTACCCACATCCGACATCCTAGCGTCAGAGTTAGTGAACCATAACTGACCAAGACCCTGCTCCATCTCTTACAGTTGGTACCCCGTGTAATAGGCCTAGTCTGACTAACAGGGCAGGGATCGTCATAGCTCCCAAGGCGGTGGGATCTGTTAAAGAAGTATTGCACAACCCCCTGGTTTTTAAGTTCCAATCAGGAACTGAAAAAAATAACTCCATAACCCGCTCCTAATCCGACACAGTACTTCACAACATCGGCTGCAAAGAACATCAGCTTACAGTTCAAGAAGAAGGGAGGAGGAGGAGGAGGAGGAGGAGGAAGAGGAAAACATTCCTCCCCTGGGAGTCACCTCCTTCCTCTCTGATATTCGCTGATTTATACCCTAATTCCCGACCTTGGCTCCGTAGACTCTGATATGAGAGGCAGCGTAACAAGTGTAGATTGTGTAAAATACTACAAATATGTGACGCTTCTGTGATATGAGAGTCAGCATAACAAGTATAGATTGTGTGAAATACTACAAATATGTGACGCTTCTCTGATATGAGAGTCAGCGCAACAAGTGTAGATTATGTAAAATACTACAAATATGTGACGCTTCTGTGATATGAGAGTCAGCGTAACAAGTGTAGATTGTGCAAAATACTACAAATATGTGACGCTTCTTCTTGAGCCTTCAGTTCTGTGTGCTTAACTTTCTAAACAAGGAGATGGGTCGCATCCATGAATCCTGCTGTCAGCAAGAGGTCTTCGAAGGAGCCCCAGTGTTTCTCTACCATGCATTCTTACTCGGGGCCATACCTGGGCTCTGAAGTCTCTGTACATGGTGCTTTTTTTTTTTTTAAAGACCAAGTGTAGTGGGGTCCAGGCGTATTATTTTTTGACTTCAGGGGCCTGCGACCTGAAAAAGTTTGGGAACTACTGATTTAAACTGTAAAGGATACCATTAACAAGATGTATTTTAGAATCACATAAAACTATTACGCAGGACAAAGAGTCTAAGAAGATTACTGGTCCCCAGACTTGCACAATAAAATAAATGTAAGAGAATACACCAAGCCGTAATAGCTTTCAGACAAATGAGAAACATCTTGTGCAATGCGTCTCTATCAGTGAACATCAGAAAAAGAGTTCTAAAACACTACAATAAACCTCTCTACTCTGTGACAGTGAGTCAAGGAAACAATATTTGTGTGTAAGTATATAAAACTGAATATATACTGTTCAAAAAAAGAAACGCAACAAATACAATGCTGTGATTTAAACTGAAGTTTGCTGGTCAGACAATGGCAAATTGCCTGAAACGTTCACTTGGACATCAACTTCACGCGCTGACCTGAACTGTACTCAGCAGATAATTTATGAGCACAGAAAAGCGACACAAGTTAAAATACCATTTTTGAGAATAACTCGTGGCAGGTTCACGAGAATCCCCGAAACACTCTGAACACAAAATTCACTGACCATGTTATTAACGCCTATAAAAAAATTGACGCTCCTCGAATCAATTCATTTGAAAATTCAATGCGCAAGTATGGCTCATCTCACTGCAGAACATCGACTCATCATCATTGGACGTTTACAGACTGGACAGTCACAAGGTGTGGTGGCCAGACAATTTAATATGGTTAGAAGCACCATTAGTCGCCTTTGGAGACGATTTCAAGAAACTGCCTCAGTTGCAGGACCCCCCCCCCCCCCGCAGTGGAAGACCCATAGTCACAACTCTTGCCGAAGACCGCTTCATACGGCTGCGTCATCTCAGGAATCGATTTGCATCTGTGTCCTCAACACTCCAGTCAATGACAGCAGCTCACTGAATTTCAGATCAAACGGTCAGGAATCGGCTGCACAACGCTGGTCTTTGGGCTAGAAGACTCCACAGATGTCCTGTTCCTACGGACCGGCATCGCTAGAACTGATTGCAGTGGGCGAACCAGCATCGTCAGTGGACCGTTGTGAATGATTGGAGAAGAGTTTTGTTTTGTGATAAATCATTCTTTCTGCTCCAGCGACACGATAGAGGGAGAAGAGTTCACCGCAGACTCCATGAGCGCTACGCCCAGAACTGCGTGGATGAGGCTCCTCCACATGATGGTAGAAGTGACCTGGTGCAAATTGAAGGACTTCTGAATGCCCAACGATACGTCGCTGAAATTCTTCGTACTCACGTCCTTCCACTTATGGCTGCACCAGGGTCGATTTTTCAGCAGGATAACGCTCGACCTCATGTGGCACAACTCACCACCCAGTTCCTCGCTGGAAACAACCTCCAAACCATTCCATGGCCATCCATGTCATCAGACATGAATCCAGTGGAACACTTATGAGATGAACTCAACAGACAAGTCCGCCAGCGAAACGTGGCGCCAACCAATCTTCTATAGTTGTCTCTTGCACTGCGGGAAGAGTGGGCAGCCATCCCACAACATCCGATCCAACGGCTAATCGGATCGATGTCAAGGAGATGTTCTCTGATACAGACTAGAGGAGGCCATACACCTTATTGAAAAGGAGGCCTCAGTCGCAAAAAATAAAAGTAATAAAAGTCCTAACCAAATTTAATGAACATCATTTCACTGTTAAAGTTTTAAAGTTTCTTCATGCCAAGACTGAAACATTAATTCCGTAAAATACAATTTTGATACAAGTTTGAAATTTCGTGTCCATTACGACTACAGTAGTGTTGCGTACAAAGCAACTGCAGTGAAACTGTGATAACAAATAATTAGACTATTTTAAACAGGTAGAAGCAGCTTTGTTCATTACCGGACCACACAGTTAACGGAGTCCCCCCCCCCCCTCCACCCCCCCCCCCCCCCCAAGGTTTACCTACACCCAGACAGAGACAGGTAAACCTAACCTTTTTTTTTTCTTCCTTTTACGCTGGCTCTAATTACATGCGAACCGTGACAAACTAAACAGACATAGATAACTTCCTGCACGCTGGAATTTGGATGCTGGATACAAATCTCCTACATCAAACCAGTGTCAACAGAGATATTACGTGAGACGACTTGAAAATCCTGTAAAATGAGCCGTCTCGATTTTTAGTCTTTGTGGAAAGCGGGAGCCAGGCTAACAGTGGCTACCTGTGCGCTTCTCAGAGATACGTTAAGTGTTGGTGGAGGTAGGTTCGGTACATGGCTGGAGGCAAGTCCATGTAGTTAAGGAGAATTAAGTGCTGGGATAATATAGCCTACCCTGTATCCTTCAAAAGACTCTGAAAACAACAACAAATTTATCTGATAAAACATCTGTACAAGAGTTAGAAGCCCTTGACGAATTCGATGCCAAAAAAATTATAACAAAATTTTGAATGACATCTCTAACACTGGATATGTATCTAGTGAACGTGGGGGTTTGGGGGGGGGGGCAAAGACGCTGTCCATTTTGGCTGCCAGCGACCCATATCTGAAATGCTACCACCCAGCTGACCAAGACCCTACTCACCTCTCCGTTGATACACCAAGTAACAGGTCCAGCCAGGGCCAACGGGGCGAGGATCGCCATAGTCCGCGTGATGGTTGAGCCTCTGTCTCTTGGTAAAACTGAACCATGAACCTCTTTAGACCTTTATTACTGAAGAAGTATTGCACACCCTCTGGTGTTTTTAGCTCAACTCAGGGACACGAGAAAGTAGCCGCCATAACCTGCTCACAAGCCAACACGATGTTGTGCCTCAACATCTTCACATCATCGGCTGTAAAGAACACCAGCTTGAAGTTCAAGGGAGCTGGAGACAAGGCGACAAGACATATACCTAATGAGCTATTAAAATCAATTTTCATAGATTTGCCAAATAAGCCATGAGCCAGAGTGTGAAGACATCAGATCTATGGGTCTTCTTGTCGTATCACATCATATCTATAGGTCTTTCATGTCGCATCGTATCAGATCTATAAGACTTTCATGTCGTATCACATCAGATCTATAGGTCTTTCATGTCGCACCACATCAGATCTATAAGTCTTTAATGTCGCACCACATCAGATCTATGTCTTTCATGTCGTATGACATCAGAACTATAAGACTTTCATGTCGTATCAAGAAGTTGTTGTTGATAATTATTATGAGAAGAACTAGACACAGAACAAAGATGGATTTGTTGAAGGAAAAGGGACACATAGTGCCATGTTTGCACTAAGAATTTTGGTAGAGAGAAATTCAGAAGAGCATTAAGACTTATTTATATGCTTCACTGACTGCAAAATCTTGAAACTGTTAGAGGATATAAAAACTGATGAATATTTTTGTTTAAAAAACATGTAGTGAAATAAAGAAGCAGCCATCAGGGTAGAAATATGATAGACACATTGTTCAGCCGAGGAAGCAAAGAGTTACACAAGATTGTGTCCCTCGCCTGATTTGTTCTCATCGTACAGTGAAAGTATGAGAGAAATAAAAGAAAGAATTCGACTTGGGGACTACAATGTGAACAATATGCGACATAGTTTTTAATCTATCTAGGTTTTGTTTCGTTTCTTTCCTCAGAAGAGATTCAAATTTTAAGTTATAATACAAACTAAATGCAAGATTTGATCATTTTCGTATTTAAAGAGAGAGAGAGAGAGAGAGAGAGAGAGAGAGAGAGAAATGACTGATTGTTCGCCAATACTAACGCTAGCATATCAGTCATGGTTTGATAATTGCCAAATCGGACATGAAGATAAAGGAATAATGGTCCCAAATTGAATAGACTTGTTTTTACTTCTTGGCTTGGGAGCAGAATGCTGACAGTACTGAAACCAATGTATTTACAACCAACAGGTTTCAGTTCATTGTTTTTCTGCTGTAAGGGAATTGCTTCATAGTTCCGTGGTGCAGGAGTTCCCCACACAAGGACCCAGCTTTTCAAACCAGTATGTTAAAAAAAATGGATATGACCTCGTTCCAGTACCGTGTACATTCCGAAGACAAGCTATGCGTGTTCAGCCATGCGAGACGGACAAGGGGGGGGGGGGAAACTGAAAGGTCGGTTCTTGGTTGAATGCAGTATTTACAACAGAAGAGGGGGTGGGGCGTGAGAGTAGAGAGAGCGGTTGAGACAGAGGTCATCAGTTGGTGGAATAAATGTGTCAACAGCTTTATACGTTTTTTTTTGTCAGGACGTTAACAGAAGCTTTAGCCACTTTCTTTCGCAGCGCCCTCTACGGCACCGAAGTTGTCTCATGTCCATCTTTCACATTTAATTCTAGGCTTTTTTCCCCCTTTCTTTCATGGTCACCTGATTCAGTGCGTAAGCCTAGTCACTACCGCGTAGTAACTCTCTACCTCCATGGACTTCACGCTACAGCACAGACCAAGTGTAGTGTGTGTTTACTATATTTTCAGAAATAGACTGGACTATTCTTTGTATTGTGGACTTGACTGAGGATTTGAGTAATGAAATTAGCGTATGTGCAAGAAGGAAAATCTGAAGGAAAGGTGTAAGACAAACATGGAACCGTCAGTCTAAAACAAAATGGAACAGACATTTCTTTCTTTGCTCGAATGCCTAAATACTCGAGACACGTTTTGCAAAGTATTTGGAAGTCTTCATTGGCCGCTGACTTAAAAAGAAGTCGTAGTAAGTCATTTATGCTTTGTCATGTTACTGTATTAAAATTATACATGTGCAGAATTGACTGATTCATGATTCGATAAAATTGGAATGTTCGTAAACTAAATAAAATTTGCATGGTAAAATTTCGAATATTATAGGAAATTTTGTCCTAGATTGACCAACACTGGGGCCAAAAAAAGCTTTTATTTCTATCAGAAAAGATCAAACTCGAAATGTTGAACAAAATAATGTGTAATTAGTATCTGCAAACCTGTATCTGCAAGCTTCTAAAATAGTGCAAAAATACGTTCAAGAAAGAAGCAATAATTTGGCGTCAATTGAATGAGATTGTAGTATCACTTTTATTATCAGACTTTTTGCCAGTAGTCCTGTTTTCACTAATCTACTATTCATACTTGAACCCAGGAAGTCCATTATTAGTATTTAACAGAATATTTAAACTTAGATATTCGGTACAGCTCTGATTAAGATACGTCTTTATTTAAACTTTATAGTAGTAATTGTCTTTTTTCTAATCCTATCACATTATCACTAAATATTTTCCACCAAAAAATTCAACATTTGTGTATTTTTAATCTGTTTTGTCTTTTCTGTTGTCCTTGATAAAGACGATTTTGCCCACATATTGAGTTATTATTTGTCGTAACCATTTCATTGTTCCTAATCCTTATTGCTAATTTTTCTTTCTTCCTTCCTTCTCCTTCTCTCTCTCTCTCTGCGTCTACCTGTTCCGTAAAATTGCACCATGCACCTACGTCAGACTCTGCTGGCCTTCATATAGTACAGCTAACACAGTGGTTGACCCTAATGTAATTTTACAACCCTAGGCAAGGCGTAATGCTTGGGCAGAGCCCGGAAGTCAGAATGTTTTTATCTCAATCAAACCGACACCTAAATATAGTATAGTATAAGATTACGTAGTATTACCTCAAGTGGGCCGGCAAGAGTCTGAACAACCCATTTTGCGCGGGGATCCAGAGACTTTGAGAAACCACGCTATGTCACGTTTCACAGGTGGGTGAGTTAAGCGAAGTCGGAGGCAGGTTTTGATTTTGATTTGAAACCAGTGTTTTGAAAGCCTTAGATAGTTTTTCTGGGCGCCTGAGTGGCGAAGTGGTTAGAGCACTAGTCTGTCATGGCGAAGATCGGGGGTTCGAATCCGGCGGGAGGCGCCTTTAGTTACCCAGCTGTAGAAATGGGTACCCGACTTCTTCTGGAGTTGGAGAAGGAAATGCGGCCAGACGTGATAATGACCACATCATCCTGATAGGTCAAGGAAAATATGGGCCCCATGTGCCTCTAAAGTATGACAGGGTTACCTTTACCTTAGCTTTAGATATTTTTTCTACTTTATATATTGAGTAATACTCCCTCAATCTTCTGTTGAAATGAGTAAGAAATAAACTTTATAGAGTTGTAGAAATTGATCAACGAATCCCTAACAAGCCGTGACAGCTATCTACCTGTTTGTTTTGAAAGTCTGAAACAAACGTCCAGCAGATATGTATACAAACAATAAACAGCAAAATATATAAATAAGAACTAGTGAAAAACAATTCCGCTATGGAAGTTTTACAAAATCACAATGGATATACTATAAATTATATGAAAATGATACCTGCAACAATCTTGTATATTGATATGACAGCTATATTACTTTACCTCAGGTATAATAATGATTTGATGATATAGTCTCCACTAACTTGATGATTTCTCCCACGTTCTTTCTCGCCACTCTTTTTTTTTCGTAATCTTTACAGCTAGAAACGAGAATTTAAAAAAAATTCACCAGTTATATCTTTCTCTTTTTAGCAGTAACCTCCGTAGCTAGAAACAAGTAGAAATGCAATTCACCTTTCATATATTATTTCTCTAGTAAGAACAATCTATACCGCTAGAAACAAGGAGAAAAACAAATCACCCTTTATATCTTCATCTTTTTTTTAGTAATAATCTTACAACCAACAGGAAAAGCAAATCACCTTTCAGAAACAGTATTTCTCTGTTTAGTAGCAATCTGTGTAGCTAGAAACAAGAAAAAGCAACTCACCTTTCATATCTTTCTCTCTTTAGTGACAATATCTACAGCTAGAAAGGAAAAAAACAAACGAGCTCACCTATAGTATCTTTCTCTTTTAAAAACAATCTCTACAGCTACAAACAAGAATTTTAAAACAGAATTATATTATCTAATTAAATGCAACCATATAAAAACCTTTTATTTGTGATTTTATTTATTTATTTATAAACGAAATCATCTGAACATCTTCCATTTCGATGACATCTTCTCACCCTTCTCAATAAACTCATGTCCACAAGCTCAGGTTGGTTATTTAGGTCAGGGTCAAGTTAAAAGGTTGTGACATTCAAACAGGGCTACCGCTTCCTGGCAAGAGATGATGGGAAAAAAAAAGATAACTTTAAGAATTCTTACAGTGGTCGTCAGCATTGTTTTCTTTGTTGCTGTCGTCGTCGTCGTCGTCGTATCCGTCTTTGCCGTTGATGTTATTATTGTCTTTGTTGTCGTTGCCGTGTTTCTTGTTGTTATTTCGTCAATGTCACAGTTGTTGCTGTTTTTATTGTTTTTGTTGCTGTCCTAGTTGTTGTTGCCCTCGTTATTATTATTATCCTCGTCGTCTCTGTTGTTATCTTCGCTTTTGTTGTTGTTGCTGATGTCCTCGTTTTTTTATTGTTGCCTTGTTTTTTTATTGTTGTTGTTGTCCTCGTCTTCGTTGTTGTTCTTGCTATCCTCGTTGTTGTTCTCTTTGTTGCTGCTCTCACTGTTGTTGTCCTCTTTGTTGCTGTCCTCTTTGCTATTTCGTTGCTGTCCTCTTTGTTGTTGTTGTTCTTGTCGTTGCTGCCGTCCTCGTTGTTAACCTTGTTATTGTTATGTCACTGCTGTTGTTGCTGCTGTCCTGTTTGCTGGCCTCTCGTTAGTCCCGTTATAGACTTCATTGTTCTTCTTCTTGCTATTGTTGTTGTGGTTGTTGTTGTTGTTGCTGCTGCTGCTGCTGCTGTCCTGTTTGTTGTTCTCGTCATTCCCGTTATAGACTTTGTTGTTTTTCTTCTTGCTATTGTTGTTGTGGCTGTTGTTGTTGTAGTTGCTGCTGCTGCTGTCCTGTTTGTTGTTCTTGTTGTTCCCGTTATAGACTTCGTTCTTCTTCTTCTTCTTAGTGTTGCTGCTGTCCTGTTCGTTGGCCTCGTTATTCCCATTATAGACTTCGCTGTTCTTCTTCTTGTTATTGTTGTTATTGTAGTTGTTGCTGCTGCTGTCCTGTTTGTTGATCTCGTTATTCCCGTTATAGACTTTGTTGCTCTTCTTGTTGTTATTGTTGTCCATTTAGTTGTTACTGTCCTCGTTGTAGGCATCATTGCTCTTCTCGTTATTGTTGTTGTCCTAGTTGCCAGGGCCTTTGGTGTTACTAATGTCGTATTGGCGGTTAATGGTGTGCCTTTACGTTGGTGAATTTGTGCTGAAGAATAAATTGTGTCAAAATAACGAAACAAAGGATAATAAAAACAGACTCTTCTTCATGTTCAGATCTTTACTATTTGTAAACAAGGATCATTAGTTCCTTTCCCTATACGTTATCTTCCTTCGCAATAACAATTATATTATCATTAATTAGTATTTATTTAAAAATTATTAAAGTTGTTTAAAAACTATTAAAGGTATTATTTTTCCAGCACATTTTCATTCATTGGCATCGGAATGTTTCATCGGTTTCTTGTGTCATTTTTATTAGCGTGAATGGTAATCAAGGCTTCTTCTTCTTCTTCTTCTTCCTCCTCCTACGTTATAATTAGTATTATTTAACACATCTCTCTGTTTCATTTTCTGCATCTTTATAATTTTCGACTTTACCATTTCTTATCTTTCATCCTGTTCATGAAATTTTAATAAAATATTTACCTTAACATTTGAAGTTTTGTTAACTCGGTGTATCTTTTGATTTTTTCAAATTAGTCGACCACGTGGTACACACTTCAACAAAAGTTCAATCAGTCTCAGGGAAAACTTACAGTTTGTGAAGAGTTCTGAGTCATATTGTATCACCTCTCTGTAAAACGGTGAGTGGTTTACTGTATATTATACACTATGAAGATGTTTGTATGTCATCTATACGGGACTTCTCCATGTCTTTTGCTCATTTAAAGCTAGCACTAATATCTGTGATCCTCATGTTTTGATTTATGGATGACATTCTTTCTTTTGTTTTGCACAGAAATCAATTTTTTTTAGACAAACTGTCGTGTTTATGTAGTACGCAGTGATGGGAGATTCAAAGGTTCAAAATCAGATTCCGACATCAATGCATTCAGGACAGCCCCATGTATGCTCCGCCGTATGCCGCAGCATCGACCCAAGAGTATGTTTGCTAATGAAGTTTTGCTACTGAAGGCTTGCGAGTGAGGGGAGGGGTAAAGAAGAAAAAAAAGTGTGTGTGTGTGTGTGTGTGGGGGGGAGAGAGAGAGAGAGAGAGAGAGAGAGAGAGAGAGAGAAAGAGGGAATAATTGTGCTGCTACAGAACGTCCATGTCCTTGGTCGGAGATCGGCTAACCAATCACTGCCCAGTACGCCGTGTGGCGTCTTGCAGGGCAGCAACAAATCTTCTCTACTCCTCATGGTCTGCGGCCAGCCCTTGTATTGTACCCCAGTTGTGCTGCATGCTACTTATTTCTGCTTCTACAGTTCTCTACCAGATAACCTTTGGTCGGCCTCTCTTTCTTTTTCCCACAGATGTCCATCTCATGGGTGTTTTAGCGATGTTGCTGGGGTTTCTTTGGAGCAGGTGACCAATCCATTTCAAGCGGTTTTTTTTTTTTTAGCTATTGCGACATAACGCCTGTGTGGTTACCGGGGCCCAGATGTTGGGAGAAAAGAATAGGACCACTGCCACCTTACACGTATGTCGTAAGAGACGACTAAGGAGGTTGGGGAATAGGCCAACGACCTGTTCCCTGTAAAAAACTGGAGCGGTACAGACACACGGATAGGAAAACCAAGAATCTTTGTCTTGGAAAAGGAAGGGACTCTGATAACAGAGCGCATGACATTGTGCAGTCAAAGCCGAAAGGAAGCTGCAGAACCGACGTTCCAACTGAGTACTAGGACATCTTTTACCATTGCATATCGGAATGTTAGAATCAGGTGTAGGAAATGGAGGTGGATTGGCCACGCTCTGAGAAAACTCGACACCAGCATAGCAAGACAGGCACTGACATGGAATCCACAAGGAAACAAAAAACGGGGAAGGCCTAGACTTACTTGGAGAAGAAAAATTGTGACAGTGCTCAGAGACAAGGGATGCACATGGAAGGATGTAGAGAATAATTCCAAGAACAAGGATGACTGGAGAATCTTTATCCATGGCCTAAGCTCTCAGGGGAGTGAAAGGCGATGATGATGATGATGATGATGATGATGACGATGACGACGACGACGACGACGACGACGGCTTACATATCTTCTAGTTCACATTGTAGGCCTCTATTATTGATTGTCTGTGGCCAGTAAATATTTAAAATCTTTCTGAGGCTGCTTGTGTAGAACGAGGATAATTTGCCCATTTCCTTTTCAGTTGCTCTCCAGCATTTTGGTCCAAAGAAGAGTATGGATAACACACAACTCTGGTACAGCTTTATTTTGATTTCAGCACTATGTTGCTGTTATTGTGATGGCGTGACTATCGGGATTATGGTCACTGTTATAGTTTTTGAAGCTCCAAATTTCTTCTTCTTCTTCTTCTTTTTCTTTCTCCTTCTTCTTCTTTCTCCTTCTTCTTCTTCGTTCGCTTCTACCACCAAGACCGCACTGTGATCCTACTGAATTTACGCCTGTGGTCCTCGTTAAGTCCCGTGGTCTCCTGTGTGGTCCCCGAAAGGACCTCCAAATTTAATTTTCCACATTGTTTTTTTTTTCTACTGATTGCCAAAACGTATGGCGTTTTCACATCGTAGAATGCAAATTCTCAAGGAACAATGTATTTGTTTCAGGATTGAAAGTTGATTCCCTAGGTTCTGAGTCAGACTTCCTTGTTCTTATTCCAAGAAATGTTTAGCTGTTGTAAGCGACATGATAACAGTTCTACTGTGTCATTTTACAGTAAAGCAATGCAGAAGACAGTAACCCAGCCCGTGGGCTGAGAGGGAAAGATTTCAAATATTTATTATAAATCTTTTCTCCATAACCCATCCCATCCTAAAAATGATGGAAGCATTTTTTTTCCTGTCACACCTGGGTAATTTATGTGTCACAAGAGCCAGAATGACATGACATTTTTTACAGATGGGATGATTTTATTTCATAGCTCGTGATCCTGTCTGCATTTCGTGTTTTATATATATATATATATATATATATATATATATATATATATATATATATATATATATATATATATATATATATATATATATTATATCCTTCTCGTGCCGTTAAACGTCACATAGGGCTCGCAAAGTAGTTCGCCAATTTTTCCTGTCTTCAGCGAGTCTTTCAACCTCATCAAAGGATTTTATGCCTGTTAATTTTATATATATATATATATATATATATATATATATATATATATATATATATCCCCTTCTGCACCACGAGGCAGCCCTTGACTCTTATACGAGCGTATCATAAAGTCTTTATTGAAGAATTTTCTTAACCACATGACCATGTGGGCGAAAAGGAAGTACTAATTTGACTCTGTCGGAAGAGGTTACAGAAAATGCCCGCTGGAAAGCATTTAACCGTATCCAACTAGTGATCAGTGAAGAGACACTCAGAAACAAACATGTAATCTTATCCGACAAAGTCAAATTAGTGCTTCCATATCACCTACATGGTCAGATGGTTAAGAAAATTCTTTTATCGCCAACTGCCACTAATCCAACTGGACTCAGATACTGGCGACATCTTCTCTGATCTACGCATGTTAGCATACACACAGGAAACAAATCTTAAGGGCATCCTCGTCCATAGCCACCTGAAGCGGAATCTTGAATATATTGGTACTAGAAAATGTAACCGCCTTCGCTGTGTTACCTGTCCTGTAGTCTGGAAAACTAAAACGATCACCTTTTCGAAAACTATCCTCGCTCTCCATGAGGAATTCACATGCGAGTCCCGTATTGTGATATATGTCAACGTATGCAAAAGATGCAGGATAACTTATATTGGTGAGACTGGCCTCAAATTGGTGGACCACATGCAGAAACATCTGTATAATAACACCCAGTATGCTTCTAAACCAGTCCCTAATCATTTCAGAGGCAAATCTGATTTTCTGGTAACAGCCATCAACACGCCGATGACAGAACCCGCCTAGCGCTTGAGAACCGCTACATTCAGAAATATAGGACGCTGGAACCACGTAATTTGAATTCACAACTCATTTACACCTAATATTCCCCTCTCCCACAATCACACTCCCTCTGCTCCAAGTTCCACTCTTCTCTCACTTGCTACACATATTTCAAAATCTCCTCACGGCATCAGATTACAACCCCTGATTGATGATTTGCTTTGCTCTACCCCAGTTGTAATCACCTGTTTCACCTTCTCCCGGCTAGATTACCATTATACAACTCTCTCCTTTCTGTGGCCCCCACCCCCTCTTTACGACCCATCTATCACACATTACAGGTCTCCATTTAAAAGTTCTCAACACTCCACCATGCGCATTTCTGGACACATCCTCTTACAAGCCACAGCTAATGGCTCCATTTATTTTATTTATTATATTTTTTTCAATTCCTACTTTTTACACATCATTCATGTGAATTCATATTTTATCTTCTTTCTCTATTTCTTCGGTCCTGTTTTTTTATGATTAAAGTTCACGCCGAAACGTCACAACTGCGTGCTCGTTAATTAATAAAGCTGTTCCTACTTTTTCCCCTAGTTTACACATCAAGGTAAAGGTGGGAGTGGCCAAGTCGACAGTCATGTGACATTTCGGGCTGAAGACACTAGATTCTATCCTCGCTGTTCACTAATCTCCAGTTGTTAATGACCTACCTCATTGCTGTCTAGAAGTATCCCGCTTTCTAAAGAGATATCAGAGTACTTATGGGCTTGTCCAGGACGCAGTTATGGCGATCCTAAAGGGTTTGAATATTTTAAAATTATTCTGTAAGGAAAAGGTAAAGATCTTCGCAGTTCTTGATTCGCATCAGCTGATGCTCCGAGGCGTCGGGGAAGATAACTCTTATTCCCTTTTCATCTTTTCAGAGAGAAACTAATCCATAGGAAGATTTTGTCTTGCGATAGTGCGATCGTAAATGGTTCTTCTTCTTCTTCTTCTTCTTCTTCTTCTTCACACAGTAAACAGTGTACAACTATACACAAAGCACTGCAGTAAACCTGTGATACTAAAATGTATAAACAAGAAAAAAGTAGAAACAGCTTTATTATTTAACGAATACAAAGTTGTGACGTTTCAGTACTTGCCTTCGTCAGACAACAACAAACAGGACGAAGAATAAGATAGTGGAGACTAAGTATAGGATTACATTAAACTAAGTTAATGAAATAACAAACAGGACGAAGAATAAGATAGTGGAGACTAAGTATAGGATTACATTAAACTAAGTTAATGAAATAACAAACAGGACGAAGAATAAGATAGTGGAGACTAAGTATAGGATTACATTAAGCTAAGTTAATGAAATTTTAAAAAAATGAATGAAAAATACAAAATGAAACTTTAAAATTAAACGTCATTTTAGCTTGAATAATTGAGAGCGGTGTGAGGTGTCCCCTTTTTCGGCGTCACCAATGTAAACAAGAAATGTCTGTTACTAGGGTGAGGTCGCGTACGTTCTGAAAGGTGTAAAATAGTGCATGACTAGCTGAGTACCCGGCTTTGCCCGGGTATTTATTTATCCCAATCAACCCCGCTGCTGGCGAGATTCTTCAACTGCCGTGCGTGGAGCGGTGCTCCTCCCGGCCATTGAAGAAAGGTGCAAATGAGGTTGCCGCGCGGCATCACTGCGGAAAAGGTGGCAGAAAGGATACAGCGAAGCAAACAGTCAAATCACGGCACCTCTGGTCTGGAGGTAGACCACGTCCTGAGTGCAGTCATATCGGGTGAAATGCATGAAGAGGCTTAACCAAGAGGTTAAGACACTGCTGGCGAGACTCTTCGAATGCCGCGCGTGGAGTGAAGCTCCTCCCGGTCAGGGAAGTAAATGCGGAAAAGAAATAAAGGTTGCTGTGCGGTGCCGATGTGAAAAGATGAAGGAAAGGATAAAGTGAAATTTAAACGGTATGTCCAGTAGTATCGCTACAAGAGCTATAATACCACGGCGCCTCTGCTCTAGAGGTCGGCCATATCCGAAATACACCTACACTGGTGAAATATGCCTAAACCGGCACACACCAGGGGTGAAACTTGATGGCCAGTCATGTCACGCCACCTCCGCTCTAGAGGTCGGTCACGCCCGATATACACCCATACTGGTGAAATATGCCTAAACCGACTCACACCAGGGGTGAAACTTGAAGGCTAAGCATGTCAAGGTACCTCTGCTCTAGAGGTCGGTCACGTCCCAAACACGCCCATACTGGGATAATATAGCTAAACCGGCTCAACCCAGGGGTGGAAGTCACTAGTGGCGAGGACTCGTCCTCCTGGACAAAAGCTCCATCCTGGTCACAACTAGGAAAGGTAGCGGCCACGACCACAAAATGCTGAAGTCGGAGACACTGGACCAGGGCAGTCTAGATAGGCAACCACCTCTCACCCGGCGGGATGTATGCGTATCCTAATCACGCTGAGGTTTTCCGGTGAGAAAGTCCAACACTGGACTGGATGGGCAACCACCTCTCACCCGACGGTGATACACGGGTATCTCAAAACACGTCGAGGTTTTCCGGTGAGAAAGTCCAACTCTGGCCTGGGTGGGCTACCACCTCTCACCCAGCGGGGATATACTGATATCCAAAACACGTCGAGGTCTTCCGGTGAGAAAGTCCAATTCTAGACTAAACTGGTGCAACGAAAACCATGGTGTCACGCAATCCCACTTCTGAGACCCACCAAGAATACAGGCTCAAGCCCTGCGATACTCTGAACCTCTTGTGGTCCTCTCGGGGATCTTGTATGGTCACGGGGGACCACGGGACTTAACGAGGACCACAGGAGTAAATTCAGTAAGATCACAGGGGGGCCTTGGTGGTAGAAGCGAACGAAGAAGAAGAAGATCCCAATCAACAAAGTTCTATTCATTTCCACAAACTTCTAGATGGTCCTACAGAGTTTGGGCGGTTCTACAGAGTTCTATTCCTTCTATTCGACTAAATGTGGGCTTAATTGTGGACTGTCACCAATCAGCTTAGCGACCCCGAACACTATGGATTCGACACTAATCTCGGTCAGCTTGGTCATTTTAGTTTTCACCGCTTCTCACCCCCCCCCTTCCCAATGCCGATGGGGACTGAACTTGACAGTGCCACTATTCATCTCAGCGACACCGAAAACTATGGATTCGATAATAATATCGGTCGTTTTCGATTATTTGTACATGCCACCCCATCCCACATCTACCCCTAGGACCCCATGCCGGTTGGGCTTAAACGGCATCGGGAAAGTCAATATTCATCTTAGCGACCCCAAAAACTATGGATTTGACACTAATATCGCTCGTTTTCGATTATTTTTACATATCACCCCCATCCCACTCCCACCCATAGCCCCCCCCCCCCCCCCCCATGCCGACTGGGGCTGAACTTGGACTTAAACGCCATCGCGAGTGTCACTATTCATCTCAGCGACCCCAAAAACTATGGATTTGACACTAATATCGCTCGTTTTTCGATTATTTGTACATGTAACCATATCCCACTCCCACCCATAGCCCCCCCCCCCCATGCAGTTGGGGGCTTAACTTGGACTTAAACGGTATCGGGAGTGTCACTATTCATCTCAGCGATCCCAAAAACTATAGATTCGACACTAGCATCGTTCATTTTCGATTATTTTTACATGTCACCACGACTCCTATGGGTCATAGGGGTGTCAAAGGGATGATCTAACCCCCATGGTGCACTGTCCAGATTGTAAGCCATATGTGTGCCAAGTTTGGTTGAAATTACTCCAGGCGTTCCAGCGTGGTGCTCTAACATACACACACATTCATATATATATATATATATATATATTGAGTATAGAAAATGTTAAGAGTATAGGGATGCGCAGAGAAGGAGTACATAATTCAACAAGGAACAGTGATGCATGGAGAGTCAGTATCCGTGGATGATGCTCTTCTTCTTCTTCTTGGTCGTCGTAAATATGTTGTATTTTATTCTGTCTCTCAGCTTCAGTGTCAGTTAAGTTTGTTATATGAGCAGCGTATTTGTAGAATATCTTGGGCAGAGTGAAAGTTGTAGGATAAAGGGCGGAGTGTCAGTCGGGCCTGCGGGTCCAGTTCTTAAGCCTTTGAAAATAAAGATCAATCGATCTTCTTCCGCGTTCGAGCACTGGTTGGTAACGCTACTGTCTGCAGCCACGTCGTCCTGACGAAAGTTTGCCGTCTCTTCCAGGGTTGAACAGAGCCTGAAGTAGATGTTTCTAATTTATGATATTTCTTTTGACACCTACACAAGGATGCCAAAGTATGGTCAACATCCCCCACCACCCCAAACCCCCCCCCCCCACCCTCACAGGCCATACCGCACCTTTAAATACCACACTTGTGTTAACGCAAAGGTGTAGGTACCACCAATGTGGAATCTGCAGTATGCGACCAAAGTATTCACTGATTTTATTCCGCAGCGAACATATTATTTGGTTTTCAGTAGAAGTAAGGAAAATATGGCCACTAACACCATATCCCTATGTGCCTCTAAGGCATGACAGGGTTACAGAAGAGAGAAGAAGAATTTTAAATACTACATACCAGTACACACGTGTACGCTCTATCAACTTCAGACATACCGCATGTAACATAAATACATACTAATTTTACTTTTAAAAAAAACGTGCTACTGTTTGGACACAAATTTTTATATACTACACACCAGTACACACCAGTACACACATGTACACACCAGTACACACATGTACGCAAAACTTAGTTTGGAATTTACAGAATGTGATATAAATATTTACTGTTATTGCGCGCAATAAAAAAAATAATGTATTACTTCCGTGTGTAAAAATCTTCATTTTTTAAACGAATTCTTTCATTAATTTTTACCTTGACGGAATGTGGCCTCTCATAAATTCTCTCGTAACTCATCATCCTTCCCCCTTCATCAACCACCTTACCAGGGGGCCCAGAATAAATCACGTAAATAAGAAGTTCTTCTGAATATGTTATTGTCAACTTGTCAAGTGTCTGAATCGGACATTCATTGTGCACCTTTCATCGTGTTGTATAGATATATTGAATCTTATTTTCTTGGCATAAATGGTACAATTATCGGTTTCAGTAAGACCGGTTAAGTCAGTGCACC
Organism: Achatina immaculata; assembly: GCA_009760885.1. Taxonomy (NCBI): domain Eukaryota; kingdom Metazoa; phylum Mollusca; class Gastropoda; order Stylommatophora; family Achatinidae; genus Lissachatina; species Lissachatina immaculata. The sequence continues at coordinate 30,812,220 of CM019719.1, read as the reverse complement.
TTGCTTGTGTCAGGTCGAATGTCTCATGTTCTATGTATAACCTAGTTCTGTTTAATATTAAGTAAAGGTAAAATCATCCTGTCCATGCCATTAAGGCATACTGGGGGTACGGTGTTAGGCGCGTATTTCCAAGACCTTCGGCACAAGAAAGTCTGATGTGGGTCAGTATCACGCCTGGCCGCATTTACCTTCCCAGATTTCTCTGGAACCCATTTTTAGAGGCTGGGTGAACCCAGGGGCCTTTTTTTTTTTGGTGTGGCAGTTCAAAAAACAAACAAACAAACAAACAAACAAACAAACAAAAACTGCTGGAACGTGAACTCGGTACCACCGAGCGCCTAACCACTCAGCCAGCTAGACCACTGTTTTATATTAGCCTAGAACTAAATGTTTTTTATATGAGAAATGCTGTCCTCTCTGTGGAGAAGACATGCTTTTGGTGAAAACGAAGTACAGAAGTTGTAGGACCATTGTGGTCAACTTTCCCTGGGAAGAGGGCACATGATGATGATGATGAAGTCGTCTGTAGAACCTAATTAATTTTGTAGCCTTATTTGACATTTTCCTCCCCCTGGGAACAACTGTGTTAAGAGCACACATATCTTAACATAGTGTTTATGAGACAGGGAACATAGATCTGTTTGCTTAAAAACTCTGACCTACCTCTGTAGCCCAGAAACTTGTAGCAATCAACACTAATTGTAATTGTTATTTTTGCAAAATGTAATGTCAGGTTGGTGGACGGATGGGGACATGGAGATCTCTGGCGGGGATGAGGGAAGTCTGGTGTGAAACCAATGAATCCAGGACGTGACAAGCCTATGGGTCTTTACAACAATGGCTATCAGAATGATGTAAACAAAACAGAGCCAGTAGACTATGGGTGGCGGGGAATGGATATCGTTGAAGCACTCATCAGATTCCTCATCTCAAAGTCAGAGTGTCTTTGTGGAACTGTCTCAAACCATCTGACATGGAGAAGGCGCTTAAGTACAGCCACCAGGGGCTGGAAAACAAAGTTTTGGCCAGGCCAGCCACACTGTCTTCATGGCAGTCCGAGCAAGACCACAGTCTGCCCTAGCAAGGAAAGGTGCTGAAGTCGGAGTTACCCAGCCAAAAGGCGCATCGCAAAAATCAGGGTAACACGCATTATCGCTAATGAAATGTCTCTATCTGCAGTTTTCAAACATGGTGCTCGCCCTGTGAAGACTAACCAGGCAGGTGCAGTGCCGGGCCCCCTGCCTCGAAAGGGTCCACCCAATGCTACTGGAGGTCCTCTCAGTTCGTCTTGTGGAGTCAGGAGACATGAGAGTAGAGCTACTGGCCAAAAAATACAACAGAAAAAAATAGCCAAAAAGCAAGAACTTAAAATAATGCAGTGGAATGCTGAGGGTGTCAGCAGTGTTAGAGATGGCTATAGCAAAAAGGTTGAACTAGAGAACATACTTTTTGCAGAGCAGGTAAGTATATGCTGCATACAGGAGACACACCTAACCAAAGATGCCGCCTTTAAAATCAGAGGCTACCAGTGCTTTAGATCAGACCGACAGGACAGAAGAAAAGGAGGAGTACTCACACTTGTTAAGAATAACATCAGCGCATGTCAGGTGGGAGTGTACATGGAAGGAGCCGAATACCAGATGATCCATCTAAAAAGTAGTAATACAGATTTCCACCTCCTTAACTATTACTGTCCTAATGACCGCCCACTTGCTTTAGGAACAATCCCACACAAAGAGAGACTGATGGTCTGTGGTGATTTTAACAGTCATTCCCAGAGCTGGGGTTATGACCACATAGACAAGAGAGGAGAGGAAGTGGAGAGCTGGCAGGATGATAATGGACTTCTCCTGATCAACCAGCCAATGGATGCCCCAACATTTTACTCAAGGGCATGGCATACAAAATCAACACCAGATCTGGCATTCCACTCTCCAGATCTGAAGTGGAACATTACACGTGAAGTTGGAAAACAACTTGGAGGTAGCGACCATCGACCAGTCTTCCTGACAATAGAAAATGAACTCCTTAACACCAGTAACCCTCTCCCCAGATGGAACTATAAAAAAGCAAACTGGACAATGTACAGACATCGTACAGGTACCCTGGTGGGACAGCTGTCCATAGAAGGTAAGGATATTAACAGCATAGTGAAGGAATTCAATGCTTGTATCCTTCAGGCCGCTCATGAAACCATTCCCAGAGGAGCTCGCAGGGACTATAAACCATACTGGTCTAGTGAGCTGGGAAAACTCCATGATGACGTGGAAGCAGCTCGAAAGCAAGCAGAAAATAGACCATGCCAAGAACACCACAATAATTACCAACATTCTAAGGCCAAATTTCAGAGAGCAAAGCTGCAAGCCAGACGGGAAAGTTGGAGAGAGAAAACAGAGTCCCTAAACTTTGAAAAGGATGGAAGGAAACTGTGGAAACTAATCAAACAGTTAAATGATGAGAGTACTGGAAGAAGTACAAAGGTTACACTAATAAAGGATGGGAAAACTCTTACAGGTAAGCAGGTAGCAGATCACTTTGCTCGCATTTTTGCACAGGACTGCAACATTGATATCCATCCAGAGAAGGAGCGTACAGTGCGCATCGAGCCACAGAAAGAGGAGGAACAAGTCAGAAAAGTGGAGGTCATGGATGCACCAATCACACGCAGTGAGTTAGACCTAGCAGTTAGTAAACTGAAACCAAGGAAATCACCAGGACCAGATGGAGTGTCCAATGAAATGATCAAGAACCTGGGAATGGCAGCAATGGGAAAGCTGTTGGATATTTTCAATATGTGCTGGAGCACAGGTAAGTTACCTCAAATCTGGAAGGAAGCAAGCATGGTACCACTGCTAAAACCAGGGAAAAACAGTGATACTGCCTCCAGCTACAGGCCAATCAGTCTCACTAGCTGCCTATGCAAAACGATGGAACGCATCATTGACCTGAGGCTAAAATGGTACCTAGAAAGTGAAAACCTTCTCGTTCCACAACAAGCAGGATTTAGGCAGTACTACAGTACGGAAGATCAAGTGACCTATCTCTCTCAAGAGATTGAGGATGCATTCCAAGAGAAAAACCTTGTACTAGCAGCGTGGATAGACCTGAAGAAAGCCTTTGATAAAGTATGGAAAAAAGGTCTGCTGTGGAAACTAAGAAACTGCAATGTGAATGGAAGACTGTACAACTGGATAAAGTCCTATTTACACAATAGAAGAGCTAGAGTAGTGATGGATGGTCACAAAAGCCAGAAAGTACTTCTGCGACACGGTGTACCACAAGGAGGAGTCCTTTCGCCTACACTATTCCTTGTATTCATTAATGACCTGGTCAAGGAACTTCCCTATGGAATCAAAGCGGCACTGTATGCAGATGATCTGGTCATGTGGTGTACAGATGAATATGCGACAGTTGCTACACAGAGACTCCAAAGAGCAGCAGACATCGGGACATCATGGACAAACAAATGGTGTGTAAGTACCAACACAGAGAAATCAAGTACCACTCTATTCACCCTCTCATCTAAACAGAAAGCAGGTAAGATTTTTGTAAATGAAATACCCTTAAGGATGGACAACCAACCCACTTACTTAGGAGTGACTCTTGACTCAAAACTGACTTGGAAGCAACACATCAACAGTGCAGAAGCAAAAGCCAGAAGAAAACTAGCCATATTAAGAAAATTGAGTGGAACCACATGGGGAGCTAGTGAAAGAATCCTCAAGAATGTATATCAGCAAAGTATTCTACCACATTTAGAATATGGCTCAACATCTTGGTGCACAGCATCAAACACTACGCTGCATAATCTAGACAAGGTTCAAAATCAGTCACTACAGATTATCACAGGTGCCATGAGGTCCACACCAATAGTAGAAATGCAGAAAATAGTTGGTGTTCAAGCACTAAAGGAACGTAGAGACACAAAGGTCATGACCATGGGAGAAAAATTCCTTAGCTCTGTAAGCCATCCCCTGAAGGAGAGATTCAATAACTTGGCATTAGGACGGCTTAAAAGAAGCAGCTTCATTCATCAGGCCAAGCGTATGCGTAAGCTGATACCTGACCTTCCAGCTGTAGTCGCTCCATTATCATCTGTACCAGAGCATACACCATGGAAAGAAGCAGATTATACACAAATATCTATTCAGACTGAAGTGAAAGGTGTGCAGAATGGTGAGATGCAGAGCAGTCTTGTAAGATCAACAGCCACACTTAGTGTTCTAGATGACAAATATCCATGTGACACCTGGATACGTGTGTATACAGATGGATCTGCACATAATGCCATAAAGAATGGAGGGGCAGGAGCATATATTGAATATCCAAACAACACCATTGACAAGATTTCCATACCCACTGGTAAATACTGCAACAACTTTGATGCAGAAGTTAGGGCAATTATTGCTGCAGTTGAAAAACTATCAGACTCCAGAATTGATACATGTCCTGTAGTAATTCTCACAGATGCAAGATCAGTACTGGAGGCTCTTCAGTGCAACAAACTACCAGACCTTAAGGATGCCTTGTCAAAAATTGGCTTACAACATGGAGTCACTTTGCAATGGATTCCCTCCCACTGTGGGATACCAGGCAATGAGAAAGCTGACCAACTGGCCAAAGAGGGCACTGAAATGGAGCAGCCAGACATACCAATCACCTATAATCAGAAGAAAAGCATGATAAAAACCTACAGGAAGCCACAAACACCACCACATGATGACTATCACATGCTAAACAGAAAGGAACAAGTCACCATCTTCCGTCTCCGAACAGGACACAGCCGACTCCGAAGTCATATGTATACAAAGTTTAAGGTTGGTACTACTAATCTGTGTACATGTGCCCAGGTGCCCCAAACTGTGGAACATATCCTCCAGAACTGCATCAACTACGAGTCACTGAGAAATAATTACTGGCCCAGTGAAACCACTAAAGAAGATAAGCTCTATGGTTCCATACATGAATTACAAAAAACAGTGAAATTTATCCAAGAGACAGGACTGCAGATATAGACAGACAGTGCGAACGAAGAAGAAGAAGAAGACATTTTCTTTTCAGATATTGTTTTCTTCTATTTTTAAGTTTTTCGGATGCTTTGTAAATCTCTATTTTGCTTTGTAAGTCTCTAGATTGCTTTTTAAGTCTCTGTTTTGCTTTGTAAATCTCAAGATTGGTCTGTAAGTCTCTATTTTGCTTTGTAAGTCTCTAGATTGCTTTGTGAAAATTCCGATTGCTGTATATTCTTCAAATATCATGGACACAAAAAGAAACAAATTTATCCATACTACAAGAACTTAATATTGAAGAAGTCTGGCTAGTAAAGAGGATTAAACAAAGAAAATTTAAATAATATGAACACATTAAACGTCGTGGTAATCTAGAGAAGACCGTCTTGGAAGGATACATAATGGGAAAAAGAAAGAGAGGATGACCAAAACGAAGATGGTTGCAAGACATCGTTGATGATCTGCAAATGTGTGCATCAGCAGCAGGGCATCTTGGTTCCAAACGAGAGGCCTACATGAGAGCTGTTAGTGAGGCAAAGTTCCGCAAAGGGCATGGAAATGACTGACTGACTATGAATTTTTCGATTTATTTTTGAGTTCTTAGATGCTTTTTAAATATTCTGTTGTATTTTGAGTATTTTGATTGCTTCGTTAAGTTTTCGATAGCTTTATGAGTTTTTCGATTGTTCTTAAGTTCTTTTGGATTACTTTTTGGGTATCTCGATTGCTGCTGACAATATTTCGATCGATTACTAGTGTTCTGTTGTTATGTAAGTGTCTCCATTGCTTTTGTAAAATTTATGAAAATGAAAATAAATCATGTTCTGATAAATGAAATGAATGATTTTCTTCTCCTTGTGTGCAACTATTAAAGTTTTTCTTTTGTTTACTTTGAAAATGGCTCTTTAAAAATCATTATTTATATCTGTATATATATATATATATATATATAATTATAATGAAGTAGATGGAAGTGTTAGGTTCAGTTTTACAAAAAGATAGAAAGAGTGAAGAATGTGGGCAGAAATAAGAATGGCAGAAAATAAGATGAGCAGGTATAAATGAAGAACGTACAACAATCCAATAGTTCGGTAAAACCCTTTCTTTTCAAGGACCACATACAAAAACAACACAACAGATAAAAACGCGAAAAATAGATGAAAAATTAAACAGACAGCATTATTTTGTTTCTTTGTATTCTGCTTGTAAGAAAGAAGGGCATTCTTGAAAAAGGCTTTCGTTGAAATACTGGATTTTTTTTTCATTTATACATGCTCGTCTTACTTTATGTCAGTCTTGTTTCTGTCCACTTTTCTCACTTTTTTTTTTCTAAAACTGAACCATACACCTCTATCTGCCTTCATTGCTAGAATTAGTTTTACATGTCTTCATTTCACTTATCGCTATGTATGTATGTACGTACGTATGGATGGATGGATGGATGGATGGATGGATGGATGGACGGACGGACGGACGGACGGATCACCTGTTATGTCTTTCCCATGCATAAAATAAAAGTTACTTAACACAATAATTAGATGCCCACGTTGTTCAAATGAACCTTTTGTTGCGAGGCAGATTTTGGTTTAGAGGAGAACAAATTTTTTACTTTTTTTTTTTTGCACATTAATCGAATACCTCAGAGAGAACATTGATCTTGATCACACGTTTCTCCACGTTTTTTTTTTTGTTGTCTGCTTTGATCTCCAAGTATTCTTTATGTTTTGTTTTTTTTTAACCCTCAATTTTTTTAAATTTTAAAGTGAACTTTGAATTAGACTTTCTAAAATGATTGCCTGTGGGAGCAAGCACCAAAGACAGCACATGCAGCACAGTTTGGGCAGTTGCATTCTTTATTACTACCCCCTAAAATGACCCTGGCATCAAAGGAAAAGCGACGAGAGAACGTGAACACAGTTTATCTGCTTATCTCGTTGAGTTAATGCTCACATTTATCTGTAATGTATCAAGGCAGATTAGATGGGGTTTTTTTTTGGTCATATCAAAGCAAACATTATTACTTGTCACTTTCGAACTTGTTGCTTTGTGGGTGACTTGAGGGGTGGGGATGAGGTTGGGGGTGTGATGAGGGAGGTCAAAGGCTGAAGGAGTAATCTTCGGTAGAAAAAAAAAAACCCTGAGGTAGGGGTTCTTAAGCTCATCATCATCATCATCATCATAATAATCATCATCATAATCATCATCATCAGGTGCCGTGCCGACTGGCGTTGGCCATTATGCTTCTCCAGAGTACACGATCCTTCATGCAGGCCATCAGCTCAGTTGGTGATCTCCTCTCACACCATCCCGTCAGACTGTCCAGTATCATTTCTCTTAGTCTCCCTCTTGATCTTCTTCTTTCTATTTTTCCTTTTGTTATAATATTTTCAATGTCCCCTCTTCTCATTGCATGTCCTATGAAAGTACATTGTCTCTCTCTTATTTTTTTTTTACGAGATTTTTTTTGTCTCTCCAGCTCTTCTCATACATTCTTCATTAGTTATTTTTGCTGTCCAGGGGATTCGTAACATTCTTCTAATAAACCACTTTTCTACTGCTTCCAATGATTTTTGTGCAGACCTGCCTCTAGCCCATTATTCACTTCCATATAGCAAGATAGATTCAGTATAGCATTTTAGGACTAATATTCATTGATAAGAATGTGTTGGATAATATGTTTCTCATTCTCTGAAATGCAGTCTTTGCTTGGCCTATTCTGTACCTAATTTCTGTTCTGCATTTCCCATCTGAAGTTATTACTTCTCCAAGGTATTTGAATTTCTGCACCTGCTTTAGAATATTTCAGTTTAATTTTATACGGCATGTTGGTGGATTCTGTTTCTCTGTCTTTTTGATGTTCAAAGTAAGGTCTTTCTGTTCATTTTCTTTGGCGACTTTATCCAAAAGATTTTGCAGGTCTTATTGGTTCTCAGCTATCAGTACTGTGTCGTCAGCATACCGAAGGTTGTTAATATTGTATCTTTCAATTTTTATGCCTGGTTCTGTGATGATTGTTCTTAGAATATTCTCGCTGTACAGAGAAAAAAGGTCTGGAGATAGTACTTATCTTCTTTGTCGCACCCCTTGTTTTATAGGTTGATATTTTTCAGTTCTATTTTCAACTCGAATTCCTGCTTCTTGCTGCCAGTATAGATGTTTTACAATCCTCAGGTCTTTGCCGTCTATATTGATGTCTTCAAGAATTTTAATAATTTTATTATGTTTCACCATGTCGAATGCATTGGTGTAGTCAATGAAGCATAAGTAGAGATCTTTCTGTACTTTTAAAGCTCTTTCTGTTAGTATTCGTAAAGCATAAATGGCATTGTATGTTCCCTTTCCTTCAACAAATCCAAACTGTTCATCTGCTGTTTCCATTTTTATCTTTTTCCTTGTTCTTCTCATAATGATTCTCAGAAGTAGCTTTGTTGTGTGACATGAGAGGCTGATAATCCGGTGGTCAACACATTCCATTGTTATGTGACATGAGAGCCTGATAGTCCGGTGGTCAACACATTCCATTGTTATGTGACATGAGAGCCTGATAGTCCGGTGGTCAACACATTCCATTGTTATGTGACATGAGAGTCTGATAGTCCGGTGGTCCTCACTTTCCTTTGCACCTGGTTTCTTCTGAAGCTGCTGGAAGCATAATGGCTTCTTGCTTTTTTTTTTCTCTGGGCATCAATGCAACTCATCTGATTTCCCAGGCGTAAGATCTCGTCCTTCCTTAGGAGTCGATTGATAAAGTCGAAAGATGGGGTATTGTAACATCATCATCTTCTTCTTCTTTCTGAGCCGTTAAGGCTCACTGCTGAAGACAAGACACGTCTCCATTCCTCTCTGTTCTTGATCTTTTCTTGCCAATTGGTCGATTCTAAGAGCGCGTATATCTTCTTCTAGGTTGTCTCGCCATCGTTGTCTAGGTCTACCTCTTGGTCTATACATGAGCAAGGACATTTTTTCTTCCGGACTTACCAGGCAAGGCAAGCACTTACCCATGTGTTTAAAAAAAAAACTAGCCGTTACCCGTTATTTCAAAATCTAGACTAGTACCATTGAATATGTTGATCATATACTGAAAGGTATATGATCAACATATTCAATGGTACTAGTCTAGATTTTGAAATAACGGGTAACGGCTAGTTTTTTGTTTGTTTTTTTTTATGTTGATCATATACTGAAAGGTAATATATGTATACTACAAGAGCTTAATATTGAAGAAGGCTGGCTAGTAAAGAGGATTAAAGAGAGAAAACTTAAATATTTTAGACACATTAAACGTCATGATAATTTAGAGAAGACCATATTGGAAGGATACGTAATGGGAAAAAGAAAAAGAGGAAGACCAAGACGAAGATGGCTGCAGGACATCGTTGATGATCTGCAAATGGATGCATCAGCAGCAGGCCATCTTGCTCGCAACCGAGAGGCCTACAGGAGTGCTGTTTGGGAGGCAAAGTTCCGCAAGGGACATGCAAATGAATGAATGAATACTGAAAGGACATACAGTATGTGCAGAAAAGAATTAGGGACTGGAGACGGGGGGATTGAGAGAACAATAAGGGATTACCCAGGACAGAAGGAGTTCATCAAATTTGGTTGAATAGCAATCCATTCCGTGAAGTTGATCTTGTTCTGGTTTCAAGTTGTGTGAGACCGATCAGCCTTATCTTCTACTCGATGAAAATAGCGGTATGGATGTAGAGGTTGTCTTAGATTTGTTCGTATCCCAAGTAGAGGTTGTTATAGATTTGTTCGTATTCCAATGTCGTCTTAGATCTGTTTGTATCTAAAGTAGAGGTTGTCTTAGATTTATTCGTATCCCAAGGCTAACACAAGAAGATTGGACAACATTGTTCCATCAAGCTTCAGAGCAAGGCTTCTCAAAGTTTCGTCATGCCAATGATCGATCTTTTCTTTGATCACCTTTCTATATGCACCGGTTCTTGACACCGTCATCATCATAATCGCCTTTCATTTCCTTTGGAGCAAAGGACACGAATAATGGCTCGCTCTAGTCGTCGTTGTTCTTGGATTTGTCATCTGACTCCTTCAGTGTGTAGCCTCAGTCCCTGAGCACTGTCATAATTTCCCTTCTCCAATTTTTTAAAAAGTCTTCCTCGATTTCTGTTTTCCTGAGGATTCCATGTCAGTGCCTGTCTTGGTATGCTGATGTCAAGTTTTCTCAGGGTGTGCCCAATCTACTTCCATTTCCTGGACATGATTTGGTAGGCTCATAGACTCTTGTCCTGCTCTTTCCCAGACATCCTTGTTGGCAGCAAGGGGGAATTTTTGTCGACTGCAGCCCAGGAGTCATAGTGTAAGAAGAAACTCAACTGCTGCTCTGTGGAGCTAATCTACAACAATTCTGTGGTTTTAGTGGACGCAGAGTTGCAAATTCAAGAAATCTTAAACAGACGCTATGAAAATGCAATTAGACCACAGAAAATAAAAATGTTTCAAGCAGCTACATCCTCATATGTGTATACAGGCTTTGATTCGCTAAGCATTTCCTTTAATATACCGCCAGGGATCTATTCCTTATAGGATTATTTCAAAGACAAGCAAAAAAACTCCATGGGAATTATATTCTCTACAGCTACAGGCCTTAACATAAATATAAATAGTGGACTAGCTCGCTTTATTGGAGTCCCATATTTATCTGCCCTGATCCGTGTAACCGGCAATTCTGCTCGTTCGAATAACTTTAAAAGATGTCTAACACATTATGGAAAGCAACAACTGGCGACACTTGTGCAACACAACTTATATTCTGTCTACTCTGTAAAGCGTTTTCATGACTGAAGCTGCTTTTTGAGTCATTTATGACTGAGAGTCACTGCGCATTTAGCTGCCGAAGGAACAGTGTGCAAAGGAACATCATCTTTGCCGTAGAAAGCAGTCATCCGGAAGAAGTGTTTTGAATCATAAATGTTTCATTAATTTCGTATGTAATATTTACGTGACTTGAGCAAAGCACAGGTCACTGCTAATGTTGAAATGTGTTAGATTTAGGCAGGTAAAAGGAAGCTGGAGGATACATAGAAGAGAATGAACTCACGAATGAAGCATAAAAGAATTAGTCTGAGTCGTAAAGGATAGTTCAGATAACTTTAAAAAAAACATTGCAGGAAAAAGAAAATGTCCCATCCTGTAAGAAGGTCAGGAAAATACGAATAACTGTTGTGAGCAAAATCTGCTGCATGGTACAAATACTCACCATTTGATATAAACTATTTTTTAAACCAATATAATCAAGTCCAATTTCCTTGAATATCTATAGAAACAGTAACTATATGGTCTAGCTGTGAAAGAGGAATACACACGTCTATAAATAGCTCTTCAGAAGTCATTGAAGATAGAGTATATAAAAGAGTTATTTATAAATAAGATACTAAGCATTTATAGAATTCTTTAAAGAAAAGAAGCTAAACTTATGTGGGATAGTGAGATATATTCATGGGTTTTTCTAAACAGGATGCATCCTTTCTTCATTAATGTTTTGACTACCTATGTCAAACGCAAGGGACATGCTGTTTTGAGTAAAGAATTCCGAGTTAAGCTTTGTCAGATGTTTTGTTGTACCACGTGCTTGGAATGTGAGACCATATGATCTGTTCTTTGTTTCAATGTCCTGGGTAGGCAGTTTCTGAAGGCCTAAACCAGTAATGGTTCAAGGTGACATGGTACCCACTTTTAAAAGTGGGACTGACAGGGGATGCCTCTGACTGTGACCATTAAGGGATTTGTCACAGACTATTTGATACCATTTGATATGATCTTCCCATTTGTTATTTAGCATTTGTTTGTTTGTTTTAATACCCAGTAGCCTTCACTAAGTCTTAGTGTACTTACTACGTAGTAACCAGATGGAAGCAGTGCTTATTCTTTCTATTATGAAACAAATGGAGCCTTTAGTCACCATATAGAGCTTATTCTTTCGACGTTTATTTTTCAGTATTTCTATACGGCGCTGATGTGTGGTGATGTGCGGTAAACCGTGACATCAGTGTGGTGGTGTGCGGTAAAGCGTGACATCAGTGTGATGGTGTGCGGTAAAGCGTGACATCAGTGTTGCTGTGGGGGGGGGGGGAATGGTCGCATGTCACAGTCTCTAGAAGCATGTTTCATGACAAAGTTCGACATTCATGGTGTACACTCATTTAGACACTCCTGATGTACACGCATTTCGACATTATGGTGCACACTCATTTTGACACTCATTGTGCATACTCTTCTAAGACGATGGAACACTCTTCTACTCTCGGGGCTAAGTTCTCTTCAGAAATTCAGAATAGTGACGATATTTTCAAATCGTGCAGATGTTTTTGTCACAAAATGCAACGTGTCACCACTATGAGAAATATAAACTGGAATTTAGATGTCCCACTTATCAGCTTACTCAGTTCAGCTCATTTTTTTGTGTGTGTTTGTTTGTTTGTTACAGATTTTATATATTCCCTCTAGTCCCCAACCCACGTAGGCGTTTCTGAGATGAATTACATCGGCGAAAGTCTCTACCTGGACTTGGGTATTTCAGAAAAACCTGAAGGACAGCTACCATGGCAGTGCGTCATTTCAGTGAACAGCAGAATCAGCTGTCCCCGGATTGTAGACTTCGACCACAGGCGCTATGCAAAAGAGCTAATCACTCGCGCCTAGGGCATCAGACCTCACCCTCATGCATTCATCCGTTAGCTGTTATGTTGAAGTAATGCTGCTCTATTTAATGCTGTGCTGGATATTTATGATCACATAAGACTTTTTTTTTTTTGTTGGTGTTTTTCCCTACCAGTTTCTCAACCCTTTCAGACATTTCCTTCCTAGTTTAATCTCCCTCCCCTTTTTTTCCCCTTCCTTTTCGAGTGACTGGGACACGAATACCTTAGCTTCTGTCGTGGTGTCACATGTCCAAGGATTAAAAAAAAAATTGTCTTTACATTATTATTTTAATTTATTCCGATGTGCAGAAAAAATCTCTTGCTTCGTTTGTATTTCTTAGGCATGATATATAAATTTCAAACACTTTTTTAAGATATTAAATGCGGTGTAGCCACATAGAATTGTGCCAGATCACTGTGCTGTAAAAAATATATGATACAAGAAGACAGAAGTTCGAATACGCGGTGACGTTTGCAAAAATGCAGTGCACCAAATATCATTAGGAAAGTATAGGCCATGACAAAACTGAAGCTGTCTAGTTCCTGATTCTGTATATAGGTAACAATATTGTTCTTCCTTGATATAGTATCTGTGCTACAAGAATTAGTCACAGATCATTTTGACATAGTATCTCTACAACAAGAATTAGTCAGAGATCGGCATCATTGTAACTGAACATATTAAAGTGCCTTATGAACACATTACTCTCTGACCGGTATCACTGTAACTGAACACATTAAAGTGCCTTATGAACACATTACTCTCTGACCGGTATCACAGTAACTGAACACATTAAAGTGCCTTATGAACACATTACTCTCTGACCGGTATCACTGTAACTGAACACATTAAAGTGCCTTATGAACACATTACTCTCTGATCGGTATCACAGTAACTGAACTCATTACTCTCTGACCGGTATCACTGTAACTGAACTCATTACTCTCTGACCGGTATCACTGTAACTGAACTCATTACTCTCTGACCGTCATCATTGTAACTGAACACATTACTCTCTGACCGGTATCACTGTAACTGAACACATTAAAGTGCCTTATGAACACATTACTCTCTGACCGGCATCACTGTAACTGAACACATTACTCTCTGACCGTCATCATTGTAACTGAACACATTACTCTCTGACCGTCATCACTGTAACTGAACACGTTACTCTCTGACCGGTATCACTGTAACTGAACTCATTACTCTCTGACCGGTATCACTGTAACTGAACACATTACTCTCTGACCGGTATCACTGTAACTGAACACATTACTCTCTGACCGGTATCACTGTAACTGAACTCATTACTCTCTGACCGGTATCACTGTAACTGAACACATTACTCTCTGACCGGTATCACTGTAACTGAACTCATTACTCTCTGACCGGTATCACTGTAACTGAACACATTACTCTCTGACCGTCATCACTGTAACTGAACTCATTACTCTCTGACCGGTATCACTGTAACTGAACACATTACTCTCTGACCGTCATCATTGTAACTGAACTCATTACTCTCTGACCGGTATCACTGTAACTGAACTCATTACTCTCTGACCGGCATCACTGTAACTGAACACATTACTCTCTGACCGGCATCACTGTAACTGAACACATTACTCTCTGACCGTCATCATTGTAACTGAACACATTACTCTCTGACTGGCATCACTGTAACTGAACACATTAAAGAGCCTTATGCATTTGTATTCTCTGCAGATTCTCTTCAGTACATCATGGTAACGCAAAAGGACAAAGCCATAATAGCTGGCAGTGTTCTGGGTGCTGTAGCTCTTCTACTCCTGCTGACCATCGCCGTCTACTACGTTTGCCGGTAAGTTTTTCTGTGTTAGTAATATCAGTTCATATATTACCCATCTTCCTTTAAGAAAAAAAAAGAGCAACACTTATACTAAAAAAAAAAAAATCAAAGTAAGAAACGACTGCTTTCAAACGTGCACGAATAAAGAATATATACATCTTGATCATTTAAAAAAAAATAATAAAGGCGACGATGCCATGAATAAAAAACCGTGGCTAGATCATACGGTAAACAGGACCAACATAAAAACATACAAAGAGGCGGAGCTCTGACCTTATAGATAAGACTAGAGGTAGAGAGATGTGCTGAAGAATGGGCGTGATAACAGATTACTTTATTTCGTTAGTTTTTACCTTAATGTGGTCCGTGTTTTCCATTAGATCAACTATGAGTCCAAATAATTGATTTATATATTAGTATGTGAAGACTCTTCGGAGTTGGCACAACCTTGAAACTGACTTACCAGCCCCACAAATAAATGTTAACCTAGATGAGATTAAATTGCATGAAATTGAAACAGCAGTGAATTTAATGGCTAACAACAAAGTTGCAGGTGAAGATGAAATAACAGCCGAAATGCTAAAAGCTATCAATAGTGACAACATGAGACAACTACAGAGAATGTTTAACAAGATTTGGAAAGAAGAAAAGGTCCCTTCTAATTGGAAAAAAGGAATCATTGTTAAAATACCAAAAAAAAAAGACAACCTTAGTGACTGTAACAACTGGAGAGGAGTAACCTTAATATCAGTTGTGTCAAAAGTATTTTGCAAGGTCATTTTGAATAGACTCAAAGATATAGTGGATACTGCAGTGAGAGAAGAACACGCAGGATTTCGAAAAGGTAGAAGCTGTCTCGACCAGATATTTACTCTCAGAATAATACTTGAAGAACATATTGAAAAGCAGAAACCATTAATACTGAACTTCATAGATTTTAAAAAGGCATTTGATAGCATACACAGAGATTCATTAAGGAGAATTTTATGTCTATATGGAATACCATCTAAAATTGTCAACATCATTAAGGACTTATACAATGGATATGCTTGTGCAGTCTAGACAGAAGAAGGGATGAGTGAATGGTTCCAGATTGAAACAGGCGTGAAACAAGGATGTATACTGTCTTCTTTACTTTTTGGGATTACAATAGACTTCATAATGAAAAAAATGCTGCACAGGTAACACAGGTATTGACTGGGTACATGGGACCCAACTAGAAGATCTTGATTTTGCTGATGACATAACTCTTATCAGTAATAATGTGAATTCCATGCAAGAAAAAACAGATAGCCTGTCTTCACTGGCTAGCAAAATAGGACTTGAAATTAACAAGGACAAAACAAAAACAATGAAAATTCCTCTCAATCAAAATGGAAAAATACACATAGAAGGGACAGATATTGAAGAAGTCAATCAATTTGCATACCTTGGCAGCTACATAGACCAGGATGGTGACACTAGAAAGGAAGTTAGGATCAGAATTGCAAAAGCAGCATCAATCTTCAAGAATCTTGAGAACATATGGAATTCAAAAGTTATAAGCACAAAAACCAAGTTAAGACTATTCAATTCAAATGTAATATCCACCCTCATTTATGCATGCGAAAGCTGGAAAACAACTAAAGAAATAGAAAAGAAATTAGACTCTTTTGAAAACAAATGCCTAAGGAAAATACTCGACATCAAGTGGAACGAATTCAAGAACAATGCAGAGATAAGACAGATGATTGAACAACAACCAGTCTCATGGGTGATCAGGAAAAGAAGATGGACATATGTTGGTCACTTGATGAGAAGAAATGATCAGAGAATCCCAAATCAAGCTATCAAGTGGAACACAACAGGCCAAAGAAAAAGAGGCAGACCGCGTCTGAAGAGGACATTATTAAGAGAGGCCAAATTAACAGGCATAAAATCCTTTGATGTGGTTGAAAGACTCGCCGAAGACATGAAAAATTGGCGAACTACTTTGTGAGCCCTATGTGACGTTTAACGGCACGGGAAGGATATAAGATATAAGATATATAAGATGTGAAAACTGTTCTTATACTTTCATAGCCCTAGATGGTGTGTGAAGACTGTTTTTCTACTTTCAGTTCCCCTGTTTTTCTACTTTCAGTTCCCCTGTTTTTCTACTTTTATGGTCCTGTAATGTGTCTGCCTTTCAGCTAGTCTGTCTGTTCTTCTACGTTCATGGACCTATATGGTGTCTGCTTTTCAGCTCGTCTGTCAAAGTCCTATATGGTGTGTGATGACTGTTCTACTTTCATAGTCCTATATGGTGTCTGCCTTTCAGCTCGCCTGTTTTTCTACTTTCATAGTCCTATATGGTGTCTGCCTTTCAACTCGCCTGTTTTTCTACTTTCATAGTCCTATAAGGTGTGTGCTTTTCAGCTCGTCTATCTATTCTTCTACTTTCATATTCCTATATGGTATGTGAACTGCTTTTCTATTTTCATAGTCCTATATAGTATGTGAAGATTATTTTTCTATTTTCGTAGTCCTTTATGGTATGTGAAGACTGTTTTTCTGCCTTTCAGCTCGCCTGTCTGTCTGTTCTTCTAATTCGATAGTTCTGTAATATCTGCATTTCAGCTCGCCTGTCTGTCTGTTCTTCTTCTTCGATATTTCTTGTATAAATGTCTGCCTTTCAATTCGCCTGTATGTTCGTTTACTTCAATGCTTCCTGTATATTTATCTGCCTTTCTATTCGCCTGTCTATCAATCTGTCTTCCTGACTTAATCTTTGAATAAATGATAAACACAAGCCAACAACAACAACAACAAAAGATACTTAAAATAAGTTTCAGTTTATCTCAAGAACTGATCATGCAAGTTCTGTTTAGCATCAGATCAGATTCGAACCATTCACTGTTCTCACTGTTTTCCTTATCTGCCTTAACTACCTACAGATTTGAGTGTCTGCAGCCAGGCTGGCGCACAAGCTGTTTACATTATTCGCTGTAGCTTTACATTTCCATAATCACAAACGCTATCACATTTAATGTGATATTTTCACTCGAGAAAGCAATGCGCCGAAAGGCTGTAACTTTTAATACACATTTTATTTCGATCTAGCAAGATTTCATGTACAACAGAGGACAAGGCGCCCAACAGATTATGAAGAAAGGCGATGGGATAAAATATGTTTTTAAAAATTGTAAACCTTATACTTAAGTCTCTAGCAGAAGTTCATGGCATGGTAGGGTAGGGCGCACCCCTATCACGTTTCTCATTTTTGGCATAGGTTCTCAAACTGTCAATTTGTTGCAATTTTAGTGTGTTTTTCACAAACACATGAGGTGGCAACTTTAATTAGTGGGCGATGTCCACATTATCCAGGCTCTCTTTTCTTCTTGTCATTGATCACCGAGTCCCAATCCCTGTCTCTTGGGAACCGTTCAATGACACTTTTCACGTGTGCTTTATTTACTTTTATTTTATTTCCAAGATTGTATTTATTTCCAAGATTGAATAGCTCTGTTTACTTCCAGGATTACACGTGTCTTTATTTCCAAGATTGTTAGTTAACCCACTGAAAAGCATAAAACAGTAATAAAAATCACACTTGAGGAAAAAAAAAACTGAAAGAGAAAGAGCAAGAATGAGACAGTCTTCCAATCTTTTGAAAGTTTCCACTTCAATGTTTTAAACATTTGTTTTGAAAAATTTCAAGATCATCATTATTGCAATTCATTAATATCTTTAGCTAATCTGATCTTCTACATGGAAGATTGATCTAAACATGGGTACAGATACTCCGTCAGATGTTCCGGAGAGAATCTTTATCCATATGACGGCCATGACAGTCGTGATAAATGTGCTCTTTAAGGTTTTGCGGTTCGTGCACAAAATTTTGAACCTGTTTGCAAATATATTCTAAAGGCAAACAAACAAACAAACAAGCAAACGAACAAATATTGTGCCTATATGTGGGTTGTGATGTCAACTTAAAATGTATAACTCAAAGTTCTCATAGAAAAAAAAAATTATATTAAAATCCAAAGAAATCGTGGGAAGAAACCTCATGTATGGCTGTGATAATTTTCTTGAACGCTACCATTGCAGGAAATTGAAAAATAAGATTATGAATTTTATTTCTTTTGCTCGGCATATAAAAAACTTCAAATCTTTATGTGCTTACATGCTCGCGCGCCCACTGCCGCGTAGCTTATAGGGAATATTGGTCGTGATAGAGCCCACTGCTTTCAGTTTGAGAATCTGCTTCGCTGCCATTTCGGCTTTTCCAACTTGTATATTTCAAGCCTTATCTTAATAATATTAACTCTGTCATTGTTGTTATCAGTCTACTTTATACCATCTAGTAGTTTATTACCTTTTCAAACAGTTCGCTACATTTTAAAATCTGTTTTATGCATTTGTCCTGTGGCATTTATTTATTTTCTAGCACGAAGTTTAGTTTTTTAATTTTTTTTTTTCAGTTTATGGTAACGATGTTAAAAGATAACGATGTTAAAATAACTGTTTCAGTTTGTTAAGATAACGATGTTACACTAACTGTTACAGTTTTTTTATTAGGTAACAATGTTGCGTTAGCTGTACTATGTTATACGCAGTAAAATTGGTGCATGGTTTGATTCATGAAACTGATTCGCTCGCTTGTTGTAGAGGACTGTTATATAGAAATCACCAACTCTGTAAATGCAGTGTAAGGAATGGAGGCTGCAATTTCTAGCATTAGTAACCTACAATTTATAATATCACTAAAGGTTCAAAGGTTCAAAATCAGACTCCGGCGTCATTGCATTCAGAACAGCCCTGTATACAAGCGCGTGCCGCAGCATCCAAGAGAATGTTTGCTAATAGTTCCCATCAAGTCTTGCTTCTTCACCACGCGTTTTCTGTCACACAGTTCAAATTTCTTACAGTCAGACATTTGCATGTCCTTTGTAGAACTTTGCCTCCCTAACAGCTCTCTTGTATGCCTCTGGGTTGTAAGCAAGATGCCCTGCTGCTGATGCGTCCATTCGCAGATCATCAACGATGTTCTTGCAGCCATCTTCGCCTTGGTCTTCCTCTCTTTCTTTTTCCCATTATGTACATTTCCAAGACGGTCTTCTGTAACTTATCATGACGTTTGATATATCCAAAATATTTAAGTTTTCTGTGTTTAATTTTCTTTACTAGCCAACCTTCTTCTATATTAAATTCTTGTAGTATGGATATATTTTTTTCCCTTTTTTTTTGTCCATGATATTTGAAGGACTCTTCTGTAACATTTACATTCAAAGTCATTTATGTGTTTCTCAGCTGTTTTGTTAAGTGTCCAAGTTTCACAGGCATGTGTTGCGATGGGAAAGATGGATGCCCTTAAAAATCTTATTTTTGTAGTTCTGTCTGTTCCTCTTCACAGCTTCTTTATTTGTTGTTTGTTTGTTTGTTTTTGAAGAGCGATAGATGTCCTCCTTTTACTTTCCCTAATTTTATCTCCATTATTAGTTAGCAGTGATCCAAGATATTCAAAACTCTCCACTTCTTTCAATATATATTTCACCTGCCTTAGTTTTTGTGTCAGTTGTCATCAATTTAGTTTTCTTTACAGTAAGATAAAGGTTTTGCTCTTCACCGTTCTTACGAACTTACATAATTAGAAGATGTCCTACCAGCACCTTGACTTTGTCCTAGCGTCAGCTGTGCCTCTTCACAGCTACATTGTTCTTTCTTTCCCGCTCTTCATTTTCCCGCAGTCTTTCCAATGCGGCTTTGGCAATGTCACCCTGGTCCATTCTCAACCGGCCATTTATTTTATCCTGTCCAACAAGTCCATCTGCCACTTCATTGCCATATACTCCCGCATGTCCTGGACAATAAAGCCACGTTAGGCTCCTCACAGTTGACTTGACAGATGAACCTATTCTTTTCGAAGCAATTTTTTTCTCTGTCTTACGTAGTATACTCTGTGAATCCGTCACAATGACACCATGAACTACATCGTGGGCAACTATCCATTCCATGGCCGCCGACATAGCCTCAGTTTCTATTCGCATGCTTGATGTGCTGACTTCACAGACTCCCGAACCCTGTGCCACTACTCTTCCATTTCGGTAGACAGCAAAACCCCGGCCACTTCTGCTGTCCAGAGACACTGAGCCATATATTACCGTGTCAGAAGAGCCACAATGACGTTGGGTGAGATCTTGAACCCACGTTACTGCCCCCTTGTGCCCAGTCTCTACATTCGCGGCCCTTCTGTATAACAACCTTTGTTAGCTGAGGTCAAAACTGTACCCGTAACCACTCATCACTTTTACGCGCCTCATCTAGATCGCACGCTGACATTATTGTATCCTCAGCCTCAGCCATCCCAGGATCTGCCTCGTCTGATTCGGCCTGGTGTATGAGTTCACCTGGGCATACTTGTGTTTTGACCTGTTACTCAGCATATCAGTAAACTATAACTTATAGTATCAATAAACTGTTATTAACCAAATATCATCATTTACTCTTTCAGCGCGTATGTGCTTATTTTATAAAGTCGTATTTTGCTACAGCTGCCCAGTCACATGCGTGCTATGTGCAGTTACACCTGTGTAGACGCTGTTCTGTTTACTGTACACAACAATATAACATTCACATTCAAAGTATTACTCTTCGAGTATACGTCTATTCACAAACACGCAGCCAGGCCACATTTGGGCGTGGTTTTCATCTTCTAAAAAAAAAATATGGTCTTCAGAATCAGTCCTGCATATTTTTTTTTAAAAGAAAAACAGAATCAACAGCGCGCGACTGCTCTGCATCACCCGCCCCCCCCCCCCCCCCCTCTTCGCCTGCCATGTTAAGCGTTGTTAAGTTTCCAAGGTTTGGGCCAAAACATTTTTTAAAGGACATCTAAGTTCATGCTTCACAACCAGTAGCCAACCAGTCTCCTTAAGATTTTGTCGACGTACCTCAGTATCCTACTACCTGGAGATGACTTGAATGGCATTTAAATCTTCGCTGAATCTTGATGGATTTTTCTTTTAAAATTGGAATATTATGTTTTGACAGCAAATATAAATGACTACCTTACCTCAAGATTTACGACTTCATTTGCAGAAGAAAAGCCCAGCCTGTTTTCTTCTATAAATATCATCGTTAACTAGATTTATTTCGCCCGGAAAGGATTTCGCATTTTTTCTCTGGAGCCGTCATCAGCTGTGATTTTATGTTCGTGCTTATGGTGTAAAATGTGCTTTTTAAAAACATATGTTTATCGTATATTGTTGTTTATCATATAAACTTCGTAAGATTTTTTTTTCAAGAAGGGAATACTTGAAAGTATATAGAAAGAAGGTTTCTAAGTTTTTCTGTTCGAATCGCTAGGGACAAGTTATGAACGAATGGCTTGGGTTGTTAAGTTAGTTTGTTTCGACACAAAAAACACAGTTTATGATCACAAAGAGTTGTTTTCTCCGTTGACGGTAGGTTAACGCCATTTTTAAAAAAACCAGACCGATGACTTTCATGTTATAAATCTGTTCTGAAAAAAAAAACACACACACACATACACACACACACACACACACACACACACACAGAGAGAGAGAGAGAGAGAGAGAGAGAGAGAGAGACAGAGTCAGCTCCGATGTGCAGAAAAAAACTTTTTCAGATAGCAACCTTTGATGTCAATGATAATTCACTTATTTTCATCTCTCTCTCTCTCTCCTTCTCTCTCTCTCTCTCTCTCACACACACACACATGGTATAAATGTAAAGAACTTTTGAGTGTTCTATTGTTGAAAAATTGGCGGCCTAGATATGTTTTGATATGCAAAGGTGATTTTAAAATATATAGACTAATTCTTCAGCACCCAAGAAGGTGGCAGGCTACCACAAACAGACACAAGCATGACGTACGAGGAAGCTAAATCTGTGACAAAAGTAACATCCAAGAATAAATATGGATCAAAAGAACACACTGGTCACCAGGGAAAAAAAAACAAAACTAACATTACCAACTTGGCAGAGGGCGTGGTCATTATTTCGGCTCCGCATTGGACACAAAAGACTGAGTCGCCACCTTCTCAAAGAGCTGGAGATGAGCACAACCGACATGCGGCACTGGTAGGAACTTATCCTCCAGGAGTGCCCAACATATGAGGTGCAGAGAAAACAAGATGTGGCCAACAGCTATATTAGTTCAAGAGAAGCTATAACTGGACGTACACAAACTCCAGCTGACCACCGACTACCTCAGAAATATACAAGTCGACGTGTGAGAAGGAAAGGAGAGCTCAAGAATCACTTATCCAGTTATATATAGTCTTGTCTTGTCTTGTCTTGTGCTATCTCCCTGTAACTGCGTGCTGTTGTTTTTGCACTCGATGCCGTGAAGGAATTTAGGCACACCATCGTATCGGCGTGAGGGCGGGTTAAGGCTGCTGTCATTGCCGAAGAGCAGCTAAAAAACAGGGGGTGTGGGGTCGGGTGTGCAATACTTCTTTAGCAGACTCCACCACCAAGGTGACTATGGCGATCCCTGCCCTGTTAGCCAGGCTGTGCCTGTTACTGGAGGTACCCACGGATAGGTAGGACAGGGTCTTGATCAGCTATGGTTCACTAACCCTGACACTAGCATATCAGCTATGGATCGCTGATGGCCTACTCAAACAGCGTTTTCACCCCCATTCATATCTCACAACGTCATCATTGTTTTTCTTCAAAGATGGCACGCAATGCCTAACCTATAACGCAGCCAGGGGGCCATCTGATAATGCAGACCAGAGGCTGGTAACCACTGATCTAGACTACCTACGTCCACTCTAATATGACACTTCTCGGACTGTCCTTTGACCCCTTGTGGGCCCTTACAAGACCATCCACTGATCCTATTTGGAAAATGACGCTGTTGGATTTTTAATGCATGAGTTGTTGGATGCCGTTTTCTTTACTTAAGATTCCAAAAATATACTCACGTAAATGTATGACAACAAACGTCAGTACATTCATCATCGTTTCTCTTAGAATTGCTAAGAGTTGTTCTGTGCAGCTGATGCTGTGATGACACTGATGCAAGAATCGTTTCGGATGAAGAGTGGATTATAACGGCTTTCTTGACGGCCAAAAATTCACCCAAAGAGCTAGTTTTCCCCCTCATTAATTCCTTCACTATAAAACTCCGGCCAAGTTCCACATCTTTAGTTAGACTAGACAGGCTGTATAATCTCCATATTTTTAGTTAGACAGGCTGTATAATCTCCATATTTTTAGTTAGACAGGCTGTATAATCTCCATATTTTTAGTTAGACAGGCTGTATAATCTCCATATTTTTAGTTAGACAGGCTGTATAATCTCCATATTTTTAGTTAGACAGGCTGTATAATCTCCATATTTTTAGTTAGACAGGCTGTATAATCTCCAATTTTTAGTTAGACAGGCTGTATAATCTCCATATTTTTAGTTAGACAGGCTGTATAATCTCCATATTTTTAGTTAGACAGGCTGCATAATCTCCATATTTTTAGTTAGACAGGCTGTATAATCTCCATATTTTTAGTTAGACAGGCTGTATAATCTCCATATTTTTAGTTAGAAAGGCTGTATAATTTCCATATTTTTAGTTAGACAGGCTGTATAATCTCCATATTTTTAGTTAGACAGGCTGTATAATCTCCATATTTTTAGTTAGACAAGCTGTATAATCTCCATATTTTTAGTTAGACAGGCTGTAAAGCTCCTCATCTTTAGTTAGTCAGGCTGTATAAGCACATCTTTAATTACGCAGACTAGGATCATCATGTCTCTATTTAAACAGACTGTAGTAGCTAAACGTCTCTAAACACAATGTACGAGTGTCATACCGAAAGTCGTGAGCAAATTTCTTTTTAAAAATCAGAATTTATAGATAGAGAAAATATAAATGCATCACCTTAATCTGCATCCTTTGCACTTCATGTAGAGGTCACATGGTATCACCATCATGTGTCACGTGGCCACGCGGAGCATAAACAAAATGGCGGCTGCTGAAGTTTCGTTTTGTCAACGTGCTGTTATTGAGTTCCTCGTTAAAGAGGAAAACTCTGCTGCTGAAATTCACCAAAGACTTCAACTTGCTTGTGGAGATGTCTGTATGGATGCTAGCAGTGTTAGGAGGTGGGTGAAACATTTCAAAGATGCAAACTCGAGCATCCAAGATATGCCTCGCACTAGTCGCCTTCGAACTGCCTCCACTGAGCGCAGCGTGAGTGGGTCCCACAGGAGAGAACGCCCAGAAAGCAGTGCGTCTGTGCCGTCGGTCAGCTGGAACGGAATTCTACCGGAATGGTATTTTCAAACTTGCAGAGCGATGAGGAAAATGTGTGCAGAGAAATGGAGATTATGTTGAAAAGTGGAAAAAAGGATACAGGTTAAAGTGATACATTTATATTTTCTCTATCTATAGAAAATCTATAACGTCTAGAAAATCTATAAAAGACAGAGACTATGGTTATATCTAAGAAACAGAATCCACCAGCATGCAGTATAAAATTAAACGGAACTGTTCTAAAGCAGGTGCAGAAATTCAAATACCTTGGAGCTGTAATAACTTCAGATGGGAAATGCAGAACAGAAATTAGGAACAGAATAGGCCAAGCAAAGACTGCATTTCAGAGAATGAGAAACATATTGACCAACACATCCTTATCAATGAATGTTAGAAAACGAGTCCTAAAATGCTATATTGAACCTATCTTGTTATATGGAAGTGAATCATGGACAATAGGCAAGTCTGCACAAAAATCATTGGAAGCAGCAGAAATGTGGTTTATTAGAAGAATGTTGCGAATCCCCTGGACAGCAAAAATAACTAATGAAGAGTGTAGGAGAAGAGCTGGAGAGACAAAAAACCTTGTCAAAAAGATAAGAGAGAGACAATGTACTTTCATAGGACATGCAATGAGAAGAGGGGGCATTGAAAATATTATAACAACAGGAAAAATAGAAGGAAGAAGATCAAGAGGAAGACCAAGAGAAATGATACTGGACAGTCTGACGGGATGGTGTGAGAGGAGATCACCAACTGAGCTGATGGCCTGCATGAAGGATCGTGTACTCTGGAGAAGCATAATAGCCAACGCCAGTCGGCTCGGCACATGATGATGATGATGCTATCTATAAATTCTGGTTTTATTTTTAAAAATTGCTCACGACTTTCAGTATGACTTTCGTAGTAACTAAACGTCTCTATTTAAACAGAATGGAAAAACTAATTATATCAGTCCGTAACAACAGCGAAGAGCAAAACCTCAATCTTAATGCGAATAAAACTAAATTGATGACAACTGACAAAACAAACAAGGCAGCTGAAATATGTATCAATTAGGAAAAACTGGAAGAAGTGGAGAGTTTTGAATATCTTGGATCACTACTAACTAATAATGGAGATACAATGAGGGAAATTAAAAGGAGGACATCTATTGCTCTTCAGAAAGTAGAACTGCTAAAGAATCTGTGGAGAGGAGCAGACAGAACCACAAAAATACGATTTTTAAGGGCATGCATCTTTCACATCGCAACATATGCCTGTGAGACGTGGACACGTAACAAAACAGCTGAGAAGCATATAAATACTTTTGAATGTAAATGCTACAGAAGACTTCTTCAAATATCATGGACACAAAAAAGAACAAATATATCAATACTACAAAACTTAATATTGAAGAAGGTTGGCTAGTAAAGAGGATTAAAGAGAGAAAACTTAAATATTTTGGACACATTAAACGTCATTATAATCTAGAGAAGACCGTCTAGGAAGGGTACACAATGGGAAAAAGAAAGAGAGGAAGACCAAGGCGAAGATGGCTGCAAGACATCGTTGATGATCTGCAAGTGGATGCTTCAGCAGCAGGCTATCTTGCTCACAACCGAGAGGCCTACAGAAGTGCTGTTAGGGAGGCAAAGTTCCGCAAGGGACATGCAAATGAATGAATGAATGTATTAGCTAAACGTCTCTATTTAAACAGACTGTAGTAGCTAAACGTCTCTAGTTAGACAGACTGTAGTAACACCACGTCTCTAGTTAGACAGACTGTAGTAACACCACGTCTCTAGTTACACAGACTGTAGTAACACCATGCCACTAGTTAGACAGACTGTAGTAACCCCACGTCTCTAATTAAACAGACTGTAGTAACACCACGCCACTAGTTAGACAGACTGTAGTAACTTCACGTCTGTAGTTAGACAGACTGTAGTAATACCATGTCTCTAGTTAGACAGACTGTAGTAACACCACGTCTCTAGTTAGACAGACTGTAGTAACTCCACGTCTGTAGTTAGACAGACTGTAGTAACCCCACGTCTCTAGTTAAACAGACTGTAGTAACACCACGCCACTAGTTAGACAGACTGTAGTAACTCCACGTCTGTAGTTAGACAGACTGTAGTAATACCATGTCTCTAGTTAGACAGACTGTAGTAACACCACGCCACAAGTTAGACAGACTGTAGTAACACCACGCCTCTAGTTAGATAGGCCGTAGAAGCTGCACATCTCTACTTAGACAGTCTGTAGGAGCATCACGAGTGGGTAGTATATGGTCTTGGCCAGCTCTGATAGACCAAGTAAACCGTCTAGTTACTCTATCACAGTCACCATTGCTCTGGCTGCAGTAAAACACTTTACGTGCTTGCGGTAATATTCTCTTCCTGTTTAATCCATTAACCCCACACAGAACTATGTCTGGCTTAGACCGCATATTTATTATGTTCGTGGAGGAATGCATGTTTTTTTGCATATAATTAATGTATACTGCACAGATAATGGCTCTCTCTCTCTCTCTCTCTCTCTCTCTCTCTCACACACACACACACTTACACACATCATCATCATCAGGTGCCGTGCCGACTGGTATTGGCTATTTTGCTTCTCCAGAATACCCGATCCTTCATGCAGACTATCAGCTCAGTTGGTGATCTCCTCTCATACCATCCCGTCAGACTGTCCAGTATCATTTCTCTTGGTCTTCCTCTTGATCTTCTTCCCTCTGTTTTTCCTGTTGTTATAATATTTTCAATGTCCCCTCTTCTCATTGCATTTGCTATGAAAGTACATTGTCTCTTTCTTATTTTTTTAAGAGATTTTTTTTTGTCTCTTCAGCTCTTCTCATACATTCTTCATTAGTTACTTTTGCTGTACAAGGGATTCGCAACATTCTTCTAATAAACCACACTTCTGCTGCTTCCAATGATTTTTGTGCAGACCTGCCTATTGTCCATGATTCACTTCCACATAACAAGACAGGTTCAATATAACATTTTAGGACTCGTTTTCTAACATTCATTGATAGGGATGTGCTGGCTAATATGTTTCTCATTCTCTGAAATGCAGTCTTTGCTTGGCCTATTCTGTTCCTAATTTCTGTTCTGCATTTCCCATCTGAAGTTATTACTGCTCCAAGGTATTTGAATTTCTGCACCTGCTTTAGAACAGTTCAGTTTAATTTTATACTGTATGTTGGTGGATTCTGTTTCTTAGATATAACCATAGTCTCTGTCTTCTTGATGTTTAAACTAAGGCCTTTCTGTTCACTTCCTTTAGCGACTTTATCCAAGAGATTGTGCAGGTCTTATTGGTTCTCAGTTATCATTACTGTGTCGTCAGCATACCGAAGGTTGTTAATATTGTATCCTCCAATGTTTATGCCTGGTTCTGTGGTGATCGTTCTTAGAATATTCTCGCTGTACAGAGAAGAAAGGTCTGAAGATAGTACACATCTTCTTTGTCGCACCCCTTGTTTTATAGGGTGATATTTTTCAGTTCTATTTTCAACTCAAATTGGTGCTTATTGCTGCCAATATAAATGTTTTACAATCCTCAGGTCTTTGCCGTCTATATTGATGTCTTCAAGCATTTTAGTAATTTCATTATGTTTCACCTTGTCGAATGCCTTGGTGTAATCAATGAAGCATAAGTAGAGATCGTTCTGTACTTCTAAAGCTTTTTCTGTTAGTGTTCGTAAAGCATAAAAGGCATTGTGTGTTACCTTTCCTTCAACAAATCCAGACTGTTCATCTGCTATTTCCATTTTTATTTTTTTCCTTGTTCTTCTCATAATGATTCTCAGAAGTAGCTTCGTTATGTGACATGAGAGGCTGATAGTTCGGTGGTCCTCATATTTCTTTGCACCTAATTTCTTTGCTAGTGCTATAAACGTGGATTTAAGTAGGTCACTGGGCATATAACCACTGTTGTAAATGTCATTAACTTGTTTATTATTTTTATTCCTATCTCCTCTAGAGCCTCTATTTCTTCTATTGTTATATTATCAGACCCAGTCGCTTTTCCTTTCTTCATGTATTTAATAGCATCTATGATTTCATCTTCAATTATTCGTGGTCCATCACAGTTTTCAGTATCTGGTGTTAATTCTGGCCTCCCTCCTCCGTATAGCTCACCCATGTACTCTGTCCATCTGTCCACAATGTCTTCTTTTCCCATTAACATTTTACCTTGTTTTGAGTTCAGGCATCTTGTGGTATTTTTTGTCTTCCTGCCTGTGAGTTCACTATTCGTTTGTGCACGTTTTTGCTGTCTTTATTATGGGAGTCCTCTATTTGTCTGCACTATTCATTTAACCACACTTCTTTTGGTTCTTTGCATTTGCGCCGTATTTCTTTATTTATCGTGCTATTTTTTCTTGGTTATTTTTACTCCTCCTCCTCTTATCCATCAGTCCTAAGATGTCGCCTGTCATCATTTTTAGGGGCCTCTTTTTTTCGGTGGTAAAAAAAGCAGTTTGCTGGATATAATTTCTTAACATTGCTCATTGTTCATCTATACTATTTATCTTTGCTATTGCAGCGAGTCCCGAAATGTGATATATGTCATCGTTTGCAAAAGATACAGGATAACATATATCGGTGAGACTGGCCTCAGATTAGGGGAGCGCATGCAAAAACATCTGTACGACATCGCTCAGCATGCTTCGAAACCAGTCCCAAATCATTTCAATGGCCCCAACCACAGAGGCAAATCTGATTTTCTGGTAACAGCCATTAAACAATGTCACGCAGATGACACAAGCCGCCTGGCACTTGAGAACCGTTGCATTCAAAATTATGGGACGCTGGAACCACATGGGTTAAACTCGCTGTTTAGTTACACGTAACATCATCTTCTTTAATCATTATAGTACCTCTCCACTAAATCCACCCCTTCTTACTTTTCAAACTTCCTCTCAGCATCACTCTGCAACCCCGCTTACTTTTCAAACTTCCTCACAGCATCACTCTGCAACCCCGCTATTTTCTCTGCAACCCCTCTTCTCTGCAACCTCTCTTCCCCAATCATCTGTTTCAATTTCTCCTAGCTAGGTCGGTATTGCGTCACTCTCTCTCCCCTCCCCGGTTCCCCATCCACCACCCCCAGTTACAACTCACTGACCACATGTCACAGGTCTCTATTTAAAAAGTCTCTACGTCCCACTAGATCCATTCCTGACACACACCGCTGGGCAAGCCACACCTTGCAATTTACAGCTAAGTACTCTTTGAAAAAAAATTTTAGTTTTTTGTTTTGTTTTTAGTATTCATGTGAATCTATACTTTATCTCCTCTCTCTATTTCTTCGTCCTGTATGTTTTTGTATGATTAAGGCTCACGCCGAAACGTCACAACTTTGTAATCGTTAAGTAATAAAGCTGCTCCTACTTTTTTCCTATTTTATACATTATGAATAAGAGAGTACAGCGAGAAATGGAGGCCATGGAGATGTGGTTTATAAGAAGGATATTGAAGGTACCATGGACAGCCAAGAAAACCAATGAAGAAGTCTTAAGAGAGGCTGGAGTTAAAAAGCAAATTATAGCAAAGATCAGAGGCAGACAAGCGAGATTTATAGGGCATTTCCTGAGAAGAGGAAAATTGGACCACACACTGTGGCAAGTGGAAAAACTGAAGGAAGAAGAGACAAAGGAAGACAGAGAGAGAAGTTACTGTATGGGCTGTCAGTGTGGCTAGGAAGAAAGTCACCGGCGGATCTCATAATCAAGTCTAAAGACAGGGAATTGTGGAGAGAAATGATCGCCTACGCCACGCGGTATGGCACTTGAATTGAATTGTTCTCTTTATATCTCTTCTTGCTCTCTTTATATCTCCTCTTGCTCTTTTTATATCTCATCTTTCTCTCCTCTCTCTCTCTCCATCTCCCTCGCTCCTAGCATATGTATTTCTTCATCTCAGGTCTTCTCAGTTCGTCACTCCAATATTTTCTTTTCATTGTATCAATACTCTTCTCTTGCCACCTCTTATCTTCTTTCTCGTCATCTTTTATCTTATGTTTGTTTTGTTTTTCCTTCCACATCTCCCTGCCTTTCTGTATATTAATTTACTCACCACTTCCACCCCCACAACACACACACATTCTTTGCAAGTCTTTTGAAGTTTTCTTGCCCAAAGTAGTCCCTCCTTGTTCTTTCCTTTTCCCTTTCTCTTTCACACGTCCTGTCTCTCATTATTTTGTATACGTTTTCCTGCCTTAATTCACAAAATACAACTGACGTTTTTCGACATACATGCACGTTCTCTCTCTCTCTCTCTCTGTCTCTCTCTGCCTCTCTCTTTCTCTCTCTGGTTCTCTCTTTCTCTCTCTGTCTCTGTGTCTCTCTCTCTCTCTCTCTCTTTCGTTTATGTATCTGTGTGTATGAACAGGTAAACTTGACTAACGTTTAGGGGAGGGAAAATCTGTTGCATTGTCAATATACAGTCCCACAGAAGACTAACCATTTTTGACATTACATCAAGATTCCAACCACGAACTCTGGCGAGGTCTTCTCAGCAGGGAACCAGTATACACTGTTCTCGCTAGAATGTACAATAAATAACAGGACACGGGGCGACACATGAAGGTCTGCTGCAGTCAGCCAACTCCTCTTTCACATTCTACACCGTAAACGTGGGCTTGTAAACACGCAGACCTAAAATGTGTGGTGTAATTCACAGAAGGATATTCAATTCACCAAACTTTCAGGATGTGCTTTCATAGTTAGTTAAATCTGTTTGTTTCCCTAGTTAAATGTGTTTTCTCTTAGGAAAATATACCCAAAATGAGAGCATTCGGTGATTGTATGTTAGCTCAAATCGGTCATTTTTCACATTTTTATTATGGAGAACTAAATCAAAGCCACTGTGTTTCAGAACTAAGCTATGCATTATTATAACATTCGAAGTTTTTATATACAGAAAGGTGATAGACTTGTTTGTTGTAGATAAGTTCAGTGAGTAACCCTGGCATTTCGAAACTTTCGTGATATATATATATATATATATATATATATATATATATATATATTTCTTTAGAGTCGTGTTATCGAGGTCAGACAGTGCTCTGATAAAGTCGATAAGGTCCATATCTCTCTGTGAGAGAACACACGCAGTTCTTGCTGTTATATTTAAAGAACCGTTTTCATTTTGGTCACGATTTAAATCGTATCAGGAATCGTTTCTTCGTGAATGGATTTATGAAATACCATAATATTGCTGACAGCTGGCGTTAAGAGACGTCATTTCGCAGTATTAAGACACAAGTGGACAGATTTTTCCAACATGGTAGGTCAATTTCTGTGGGGGTGAATTAAATTGAAGAAATCTATTGGAGCTGCTGTACCTTTCGAATACGACCATGGACTGCTTGTAAGTTCGAGCATTTTAAGATAGGTTTTTATCTTAATGTTGTTGTTGTTATTATTGTTATTATTATTACTGGTGTTAAAAAACCAACAGGATTTTATTCGAGCAAACAAATTATGTACTTTTTACAAACTTTGGATGCCGATATATATATATTTTTTTTAAATCAAAAGGGATAGGACTGGCTCAGGATAATGGAATGATAATAATAATGAAATGATAATGATACTGAAATGATAATGATAATGTTTGTCGGACCAAACTGTAAAGAAATCGGTACTCTGAACGTCGTTTTAAGTGCAGTTGTCTCCGAAAACGGAGAATAAATAAACGCAAGGCCAGACACACTGGATTGTACTGCAATTACGCAGATCACTGGATGAAGAGAATGTAGAATTCACGCTGCACAGTTTTGTGAAGACATGACTTTTGTCCAAATCACGTAGTGTGAATATTTAAAACCAAGCTATTTAGAAACATGGCAAAATTAGATTCCCAT
Organism: Achatina immaculata; assembly: GCA_009760885.1. Classification (NCBI taxonomy): domain Eukaryota; kingdom Metazoa; phylum Mollusca; class Gastropoda; order Stylommatophora; family Achatinidae; genus Lissachatina; species Lissachatina immaculata. The sequence goes on along the minus strand of CM019719.1, from coordinate 30,779,602 downwards.
GAAGTACACTTGGTTTAGTTCCGGCATTTGGTTCCATTGTATGTTGTTGTTAAAGTTGATGTTGTTGCTGCTGTTGTTGTTGCTACTGTTGCTGCTGTTACTATTGTTGTTGCTGTTGCTATTGGTGTTGTTGTTGCTGTTGTTGTTGCTGTTGTTACTATTGTTGTTGCTGTTACTATTGGTGTTGTTGTTACTATTGCTGTTGTTGCTGTTGCTGTTACTATTGCTGTTGTTGCTGCTGTTACTATTGTTGTTGTTGTTGTTGCTGCTGCTGTTGTTGTTGAGTCTCCTCGGAAATGCGAGCATGATGTTCCTCGGAGTCGATGCCTTGAAACTCTGATCATGTAGAACTGGAGCTGGGTTGATCATGTAGAACTGGAGCTGGGTTGATCATGTAGAACTGGAGCTGGGTTGATCATGTAGAACTGGAGCTGAGTTGATCATGTAGAACTGGGACTGGGTTGATCATGTAGAACTGGAGCTAGGTTGATCATGTAGAACTGGAGCTGGGTTGATCATGTTGAACTGGGGGCTGGGTTGATCATGTAGAACTGGAGCTGAGTTGATCATATAGAACTGGAGCTGGGTTGATCATGTAGAACTGGAGCTGGGTCGATCACGTAGAACTGGAGCTGGGTTGGTCATGTAGAACTGGGGCTGGGTTGATCATGTAGAACTGTGGCTGGGTTGATCATGTAGAACTGGGGCTGGGGCTGGGTTGGGGAAATTTTCTTTTTAGTCCTTGAGCAGAGCTACAAAAAAGAGAGGAAAGGGAATGGGGGGGGGGGGGGGGGAGTGTGCAATCCTTTTTTTGTTTTTGGAGATTCCGTCACCGCTAGGGACGACAGTGATCCCTGTCCCGGTAGTCAGGGATGGGTCAGTCACTTGGGACGCCAATAAAGAAGTGGGACAGGGGGTTTTGGTCGTCAACCCTGTCGTCAGTATTTCAGCTATGGGTCGCTGACCCCCTAAATGGGATAGTATCTTTAGCCCTGGTCTCACTGTATGCATTTTTTTCTTTGCTTTTTTTGTGTGGTTTACAACTTTCAATAACCATTTATGTAGACATGTAATTTATATATTCTAAAAGCCAAAGTCTTTAAAGCGATTTCAGTATAATTGCACGACTTGGGGCCATTTCATAGATATAGTTTGGTGATTGTGTACTTTTGTTTCCGTGTTATTTAGTGTACTTTCAAATTTGTATACCCTGTATAGTTTCATAACTGTGTTCCGTTGATAATTTATTACATTGTATAGCGATATCAAACCATTACTTTTAGCAATTATCAGATCAAGTTATTAGAATGGATAGTTCTTGATTGTGGAACAGTTTGATTGCCTTTTGCATATTCCTTTGAAGTTTAATTTATAACATGTTTCAACAACTGATCATGCTTTGACTTGCGGTCTAAATTGCATTTGATTGAAACATTTGTACCTTTGTTGTGTGCTTTTAAAATAATTGTTATCCTTTGCCCAGTTATGAAATTTGTTATTCTAAATGCCAGTTTATTAGTAGCTTCTGACCTATTCATTAAACATCTACGTATATCAGTTGCAGAGAAACTGATAGATGTAATGTCAGGTCAATAACGACTTTACAAGAATCACCAAAACAGATTTTACGACTTCAAAACTGTAGCATATATAAACATATCTCCTTGTAACGCAATCGAAGACACTGTCTGATTTGGCAATCATCTATCAATAGCTGATATGCCAGCTTCAGGGCTGACGAACCATAGCTGACCAATAGCTGTTCAACCTCTCAGTTGGTACCCCCAGTAACAGGCAGTGGAGTCTGCTAAAGAAGCATTATCCACCCCCAGCTTTTTAAAACTCCACTCTTGGACTGAGGAAGGAAAAAAAATGGCATCAATTACCCGCTTCCAAACCGATATGAGATTGTGTTTTAACACCTTCACAGCATCGCTGCAGAGCTGGAAAAACTCTCAGTGGTGGTGGTGGTGGTGCTGGTGGTGGTGATGGTGGTGATGGTGGTGGTGCTGGTGGTGGTGCTGGTGGTGGTGGTGGTGATGGTGGTGGTGGTGGTGATGGTGGTGGTGGTGGTGGTGGTGCTGGTGGTGGTGCTGGTGGTGCTGGTGATGATGATGATGATGATGATGATGATGATGATGATGATGAAAAGAAAGAAGGTTGGTTGGTTGTGCAATCTTCCTGTAACTACGAGCTGGTGTTCTTTGCAGCCGATGTTGTAAAAGTGTTGAGGCACAGCATCATATCAGCGTGGGAGCGGGTTGTGGCAGCTATTTTTTCAGTCCCGGAGTACAGCTAAAAACCAGGGAGTGTGCAATGCTTCTATAGCAGACTCCACCACCATGGGGACTATGGCGATCCCTGCCCTGTTAGCCAGGCTAGGCCTGTTACTGGGGGTACCACGGGGAGGTTTAACAGGCTCTTGGTCAGCTAGTTTACTAACCCTAACGCTAGAATATCAGCTATGGGTCGCTGATTACCTCATTGGACAGGTGTCTTCACCCCCAAGAAAGAAGAATAAGAATATTCTATTAATAAATTTGAACTTCGTCTACATCATGTAAAATTTCATTATCATCTTACTCATCATCATCATCATCATCATCAGTTCTCGTCGCTCTCAGAAGAAGACGAAAATTTAAAGAGACGAAAACTTTCCATCCGACTAGGTCTTGAAAACCTCCATTAGTGTCTCATTTAAAACTTACCACACATTGAAAACTTCATGTTACTGCAAGTTTTGTTTGGCATCTTTCGCCAAACAGGAAACACAGATTGTTTTCTTGTTCTCGGAGCATGAAAAGGGCTTTGACGAAGATTCAAGTTGTTCTACGCATATTTTGGTTGCAGGTTTTTAAAGTGCTGTTCACTGGGATAAGTAGCTCTCCGCCCGTCTAATTTAAAAGGAGCATTTATACACATCATGGGCTTATAAAATACAGTAGAATATAAATTATCGTAACTTACACTCTGTGTAATCAGACAGGTTTGGCTGTAAACTGACTGCGCTTCTCAGTTCTCTAACTACACTAAGAGCGTTTCATACAAAAGTAGGTGTTGTATTTTCTGATTGCAGATTTATATATTTTTCTTTAAATTTCGCTTGCCTCTTTTTTAAATAATGGTTTTCTTCCTACTGTTTTTGTTTCTACTTTCGTTCATTAACTAAGAGCTATGTGAACAGCGAGTAAAAGATTGCAAATTCATTTCCCGGTGATGGAAATTGAAGGTTTTTTTTTTTTTTTTATTAAAGCACGAATCTTATTTTCATTTCTTACCCCGTCCTTCCGTCATGTTACAATTAATCGAAGCCGAATTAATCTTTGATACTTTTTTTTTAAATACAGTATTTTTTAAAATTGTAACTTGAAGCTTGGGAAGGTAATTTTTTTTTAAATCGGGAAGTGATCTCTCGGTCTCTTTAAAAGCATCGATCTGTATGTGGACACGGTACAACAGTCAATGACGAATCGGGAACATGGGAGATTGTTCTAGGTTCATCATCATCATCATCATCATCATGTGCCATGCCGACTGGCGTTGGTTATTATGCTTCTTCAGAGTACACGATCCTTCATACAGGGCATCAGCTCAGTTGGTGATCTCTCACACCATCTCGTCAGACCGTCCAGTATCATTTCTCTTGGTCTCCCCTTATCTCTTCTTCTCTCTATTTTTAATGTTGTTATAATATTTTCAATGACATCTCTTCTCACTGCGTGCCCCATGAAGGTGTCTCTCATTTTTTTTGTACAAGATTTTTTTGTATCTCCGACTCTTCTCAAACATTCGCCACTAGTTATTTCTGCTGTCCAGGGAATTCGCAACGTTATTCTAATAAACCACATTTCTGCTGTTTCCAGTGACTTCTGTGCAGACCTGCCTATTGTCCATGATTATAGATTCTTACATTAATTAAATTTAAGAGCTGATTTTTAACATTAACGCCACTCATGTACTCTACCGTATGTATACACCACATGTATATGTGTGCTATACTTTATGTAAGAGATTAGAATAGACAATCAGAAGGGACGCGTCAAGCAGAAAGAGTAGTTATTCAACGTAACAATCATTTCAGCAAAAATAGATGATGTAAGTTTTCATTCTTTTTTTAAATTTTAACGGATATTCGGATTTCACACGTTTCGGATAATCGAAGTTCTCTGTGTTATGGCTTGTAGAAACTAACCCGTGTTATATATATATGTATATATATATATATATATATATATATATATATATATATATATATATATATATATTCTTCTGCGTTCGAGGTTGTTGGTCACTTCAGATCCTGATCCCTGTCGACATGGCAAAGCCCGCAGTCCTCTCCAGATTCTGATAGGAGCCCCAAAGCTTTTGCCCCAAAGAATGGTCTTGATACATATTGAAAAGGAAAGCAATGATACTGTTGAACTGATGGCACTGAAGGTGGGAGACAAAGTAAACTTGAGTTTATTACAACCAAACTTTAGTGCGGAAGGTGCACAGGATGATGATAAATTGAGTTTACTGGATTGTGAGATGACTGAGAGGCATGTTGAGATGGAAATAGTGATAGTAGTTCAGAAAGACTGACTGGGTAACAACAGCAAAATGGGATGCTGCTGGCTGAGGCATTTTCACCTGGCGCTATCGATCGATATTTGCAATTTGCAGCACAAACGTATCAATCACTTGTGCTTCCGAGCATGGAGGTTTAACGTTACAATTACCCAATGTCACTACCAAGAGCATTCGTATACTTTGTTGAACACGCTGAAGTTCTCAAAACCTCTCATATCGTCTTTTCCAGCCTATATAGTGATTATCATCATCATCATCATCACTTGATCAAATCTTCGGTTTTAAATCCTAAAGATGTTGCCCTTTTCCACACTTTTTCTTTTCCTTTTCTTTCCATTTCCTTTTCTTCTGTTTCCTTTCCTTTCGTCTCCTTTCCTTTCCTCTCCTCTCCTTTCTTTTCCTGTCCTTTCTTGTCCTGTCCTTTCTTTTCCTATCCTTTCTTGTCCTCTCTTTTCTTTTCCTATCCTTTCCTTTCTTCTCTTCTCCTCTGTTTTCCCTTCCTTTCCTTCTTTGTCCTTTTCTGGAACGGAATGAACTAAACCAAAACTGCCTTTCATAAAACGAGCTATGCTCTGTGCAATTAATCAATAAATATTTCCAAGAAGTGAATGCTAAAATGCTGCTTTTGAATCAATCTTACTTTGTCGTAAATCAAGAACAGATCACTAGGATCATTTGAAGCAAAAGAAAGTTGATGATCTTGGAGAAATGTTTAGAGACCATTGTATTATTAGGGTATCAGTAAGTTATAGGCAAATGCGCTTTACAATTTCAAGAAATGTGACAGAAATATGAAGACATGAAGCTGTCACAATGACGAGAACATTGAAAAATAGGAAGAGGAAGGTCAAAAGAGATGATAATGTTTATAGACGAAAGCAGGGTGAGGGCTCATGAAACCACGTGATAAAACTCACTGTTTTGTGTACTGACAAACATGTACGTATGTCAGGCATCTCACCGTAATGTACGTGCATATATCACAAATATCATGGTTTTGTATACTGACCAACGATCTATCATATTTTCAGTTTTTAAATAATTTAGCTGGGACGTCATTCTGTTTATATGAGTATTAGAAGCATGAGGCGCGCGAGCTAGCTTATCGTTAACTTGTTACCCTGCATACCTTTAGCATACATTCACCTGGAGGGCTACATTATTACAGACTTACATTGATTCTTACATGCCGAAACGTATATAATTAAAAAATAATATAAAAATAACCAATAATTAACCGTAAAGTTATTAGAGCTATTATTTTAACTACTACGCGAAAGCGCCGTGGCAAAATTAACCGCATTATTAACATCTGATGTATCATTATGTTGCCTGACGCGTTGAAATTTATCCTATTCAGTTTTTTTTTTTCAGCCTAAAGAATCTATGCAAAACTTTTCAGAAGAAAATCTAATCATTACAGTCTAGAAAATGGTGTGATCAATTCTTTTATTACAAATTTAAGCCTTCAAGGATATGACAGAAATTCCAGGTTCAAGATAAAATGGACAAAGGATTGAAAATTCTGAATTTTGTTTGCTTGTTTGTCAGTGTTCTGTTATTCAAGACACACATAAAAAAAAGTTAAAATAAAGCAAGAAATACTATCCGCCACTAGGAAGGAGGGTTCTTGCTTCGTTCAGAGACACGGTTTATGTAAGTCTCAGAATTACAGGAGACAACGGCCCGTGATTAGTAGTCTTGTATACAACAAAGAATTTAATCTTTACAGTTAATCCATGCGTGCCTGGTATACTCGTATATCTATGGTGTTGGTCGTGTTATTCCATAATATTCCATGTAATAAATTTAATTTTGACGCATTTAATTACAGCCGATCAAGTTTCCTTTCTGAATACGTGTATACACTTTCTAAATATTTAGGGTATACTTGTATATCAGTGTAATAAATGCTCGGCTGGAAAGTGCATTGTTTAGTATTACCTGTTCGTGTGTTCCATATGCATGCATATTATGTATATCCACTTTATAATCTTTACGTTATGGAGGAAACATCCATGCGTAAATTTATACACAAATATCGGTGGTGATTGGTTAAGGAGAGAATTTCTGTCATTAGAAAACACTGTTATTTTTGTTGTTCTTTTTAAAGACGATCAACTGTGATTATTGTGGGGGAGGAGGTGGGGGGACAACTTAAATATCCTTTATAAGAAGAAAACCGCTGAACCCAGTCAAGAAGTGTGCTTGCCATCTCGGCGCTGAAAGGTACCTGAGACAGGGGACAAGTCTAAGAAGTGCGCTTGCCATCTCGGCGCTGAAAGGTACCTGAGACAGGGGACAAGTCTAAGAAGTGCGCTTGCCATCTCGGCGCTGAAAGGTACCTGAGACAGGGGACAAGTCTAAGAAGTGTGCTTGCCATCTCCGCGCTGAAAGGTACCTGAGACAGGGGACAAGTCTAAGAAGTGCGCTTGCCATCTCCGCGCTGAAAGGTACCTGAGACAGGGGACAAGTCTAAGAAGTGTGCTTGCCATCTCGGCGCTGAAAGGTACCTGAGACAGGGGACAAGTCTAAGAAGTGCGCTTGCCATCTCCGCGCTGAAAGGTACCTGAGACAGGGGACAAGTCTAAGAAGTGCGCTTGCCATCTCGGCGCTGAAAGGTACCTGAGACAGGGGACAAGTCTAAGAAGTGCGCTTGCCATCTCGGCGCTGAAAGGTACCTGAGACAGGGGACAAGTCTAAGAAGTGTGCTTGCCATCTCGGCGCTGAAAGGTACCTGAGACAGGGGACAAGTCTAAGAAGTGTGCTTGCCATCTCGGCGCTGAAAGGTACCTGAGACAGGGGACAAGTCTAAGAAGTGTGCTTGCCATCTCGGCGCTGAAAGGTACCTGAGACAGGGGACAAGTCTAGACAACAAAATCTACTTCAGAATGGTTGCACTTCACTGATTTTTTTTTTTTTTTAATAACATGAAATGATGCTGATATTTTCCTGGCGTTCCGAATTCTGTAGTCTTGTGCTATCTCCCTGTAACTGCGAGCTGGTGTTCTTTGCAGCCGATGCTGTGAAGGTGTTGAGACACAGCATCGTATTGGCGTGGGAGCGGGTTATGGCAGCTACTTTTTCAGTCCCGGAGTACAGCTGAAAAATAGAGGGTTGCATTGCTTCTTTAGTAGACTCCACCACCATGGGGACTATGGCGATCCCTGCCCCGTTAGCCAGGCTAGGCCTGTTACTGTTGGTACCAACGGAGAGATGGGACAGGATTTAAGTCAGCTCTGGTTGGCTAACTCTGACGCTAGCATGTCAGATATGGGTCGCTGATTGCCTGATCGGACATAGTCATCACTCCTGAATTCTATTCTAACGCAAATGGCCGATAATTATGACGATGATAATGATGATGTATATATCAACATATGCACTAGAGGACACGGCTTGCACAGGGGATGCAAAGTGGCAGAGGTGATAATGAGTTGTCCTCTCGTGACTAAATCACTGTTCGTCCTACTGTAGTTCGTGGTTCGAGACGCGATCATTCTGTTACTGTTTCTCATTCCCTCGAGTCTGAAGTGCTTGGCCTATCATTTACATAGGCCAGTCATGCGCACTGTGCTCTTATCGCTTTATGTATATTAGATAAGCTCTTGCAAAAAGTGCTTAAGCACTCCCCACTTCGCTGCTTCACCAATTTCGATATATAATAAATATTGCTACACGAACAATAAACTCAACGTATGCATCACAGTGTACACGGTTTCAATAATATTCCACCTCAGCATCCAACAGAAAACTGGTGTCCCTCTTGGATAGAAGTGTCCAACTTGAAAGGGCCCAAGGGTCACACTTGTATGCATGTATCGAGTGGAGGGCCCGCATATAAATCAACCAGTTTCTGGCGAATTACGTAAGGAAATTTTACAGTCGGTTAGAACTATGACGACTTCTTTCTTTCGCGGCTTACAGTTAAAATTCGTCGTGTCTTGGCTTACAATATTCATTTTAATCAAATAAATCACGTTTTCATAACTTCGCGGACCTGCAAAAAAAAAAAAACACAGAAAGCTGCATTTGACACCGCCCCTCCTCCCCCCCCCCCCCCCCCCCCCCCCACATCCCACCGCCAGGATACCTTTGCTCTAGAATTTATGGTTATAGGTTGCCAGTTAGATACTTTTGCTCTAGAATTTATTTGTACCATGGCCTTGTAGGTAATTATTATATTTATTATTATTATTAATGAATATGATTATGAATATATTGTAGGCATAATAGTAACATCTAATAGCAACAGAAAAAGTAAATAACAAAATTAGAGCAAGGTAGAAAAACAAACTTCCTTGACACTGTATGACTGGACGCTGACACGTGTAAACAGAATAGAAAAGGCAGACACGATTAAAAGCGAGGACACAATAAAACCCCCGACATAAAAGAGCAAGATAATGACTTAGGTAAATGACAGTTGTATAGACGGAGTTGACGCAGACTGACACATATTAGCTTGCTAATTTGATGACGCTATTGCACACGGTTTTTAAATAAAGGAGTAACCGACTCGGCCAGCTGACCATTTAAATATTTAGGGGCATGGCCTATTGGACAAGTGACTTACGACATATAAGTCGCGGGGCAGTTGGAGGGTGGACGATCAGAGAAGAACAGCAGACAGAGAGAGACCATCGGGTGGGGGATCGTCCGAACAAAGGCGGTCAGTAAAATTATAAAATTGAAGATTGTGAATTATATATTTCTGACTAAAGAAGGGGTTCTGAGTACTTCTATAGTATTAAAGCTTACAGATGCTCTTTGATTAACACATCACAGGTTTCAAAAAACTTTACTACATTCACTAGATCAGAACAAGTCCGATGAAAAGTTATAGGCTGCCAGTTAGATTTTGCTCTAGAATATCAACGCGTGAGACTTGTGTCCAGAAAAGTTTTGTCAACTATCCAACTATCCGTTTCTGCATGTCTTTTTTTCCGACGGTGTTTGTATGTAAACTGATTCCATAAAGAATTTAGTAGTTATTTATGTATTTCTGAAACAACGTATGTCTACAGAAGGTCAATATATCTTACTTTTTTTTTTATCAAAACAGACCGTCCTAATGGTACATCTCTTAAACACGTGATAAATACGACTAATGTGAGGCCGTTTAATTCTCTTTTGAGAACGCTTTTCTTTTCATTCCCCTTCTTTTCTTTCCTTTTCTTTTCCTTTACTTTTATTTTCCTTCATTTCCTTTTCTTTTCCTTCCTTTTCTTTTCTTTTCTTGTTTTACTTGTTATCTTTACACTAATATTAATTTTGTCACTATTGTCGCTGATATTCGATACTGAATAATTGATATAGGAACGAAGCAAATACTGGATATAGAAACGAAGCAATGTACAAATAGAAATAGAGTGTTTTTAAGTTGTTACTGATAGGACACAACATGAGACTGATTTTCCAGTATAAAGTATTCGTATTCGATACACAGAATGATATTCTAGTACAAAGTACTCGATACATAGAATGATATTCTAGTACTATTCTAATACTGCATGCACAGATTTTGAAAGCCTGGTAAGAAGACACCGTGTCTCCTTTATATGGTGGCCTCGTTAGCTGAGTGGTTAGAGCTCGGTTTGCTAATCCAGTGGTACCGGGTTCAGTCCCAGCAGTGGGAATTTTTTCTGGTACACACCAAAAAGGCCCCATGGTTGACCCAGCCTCTAAAAATGGGTACCAGAGAAATCTGGGAAGGTAAAGCGGCCAGGCGTGATACTGACCACATCACACTTTCATGTGCCGAAGGTCATGGAAAATACGGGCCTAACACCGTATTCCCCAATATGGCTTAATGGCATGGAAACGGGAATTGTTGCCTTCAATGTCAATTTTTGCTTTAGTGTAGATTTTTCTGAAAGTTTTCAGTGCAGAAAGGGAGGGCCTCCGACGGGCATTCTGTACGGCGGTTCAAAACCATTTTAAGGGCCCTACATTACTGCTCTATCTATAAAAAAAAGAATAAATATATCCATACTACAAGAGCTTAATATTGAAGAAGGTTGGCTAGTAAGGAAGATTAAACAGAGAAAACTTATATATTTTGAACATATTAAAAGTCATGATAATTTAGAGAAGACTGTCTTGGAAGGGTACATAATGGGAAAAGAAAGAGAGGAAGACCAAGGCGAAGATGGCTGCAAGACATCGTTGATGATCTGCGAATGGACGCATCAGCAGCAGGACATCTTGCTTACAACCGAGAGGCCCACAGGAGTGCTGTTAGGGAGGCAAAGTTCCACAAGAGACATGCAGATGATTGACTGACGTTATTGATTTGTCGTTCTACCTGTTTTCATACACAACGGTCCCATTCGGGGCAGAGGAATTCCTCCGGGTTGCAGAGAATTTCATAGATTGTAAGCATTCTCAGTGTTTGATTAACACTGTATTTCCATCGTTTCTTAATCTAAGGTCTTACTGTGGCATTTTCTCTTTAGACTGTCATGCTTCAGTTTAGGGTATATTTACCGGGCTTGATCATATGGTACTCTGTGTGTGTGTGCGTGCGTGCGTGCGTGCGTGCGTGCGTGTGTGTGTGTGTGTGTGTGTTTGTTTGTTTGTTTGTTTGTTTGTTTTTGTTTTCGTTCGTTCAGCCCCTGTAGACTGGACAAAGTCTCGTATTCTTGGAGCTGAGCTGCATGTGATAATCTATTTTCTGTCCACTCTGTGCATTGTGCATGTTCGAAGTACCCATCAGCCATTGTCAATGTACCGTATTGCATCAGCTTCTGTCCGTTGTAGTTACCTCCCAATTTTCAATTGCCTGTACTTTTAAAAAATTCTTTCTAATACAAAACCTAGGAAAATGGAGAAAAAAAAAGAAGTTAACTGACCCAGTATTTAGACCACAAAGAAACCTTCTTAAATAATATAAAGTCCCTCACTTAGAATGTATGACAGCTACAGATAAATGTGAAGTTAGTTTGACAAGGCCACGGTGTGACACTTACGCTGCATACTTCTCTTAACATTTAATAATAATTAGAGTCACTTTCCCCGGGTCTGAGTTGTTGTCCGGACGAAAAGCCCAGTGTCAAGAACGGGCGTAAAGAACCAGTACATTTTATGCTTGCAATATCGTTATGTTACAAATATGTATTACCACATCTTGAGTGACTGTGTTCTTTATGTAAGAAATTCTAGACCTCCCTCCCTCGCTCCCCCACCCTCTTTTCCCTGTTGAACTACAGTAAAGACAACTTTTTACACAAATGATTCGTGACATTAGTTTAGGACAGAAGAACAACGAAGGACAAAGCAAATGGGAGGACCATCGTAGCCAACCATCCATGGGGATAAGACACATGATGATGATGATGATGATGTAAGCAATTTCAAAAGTGCTTCTAGAAACGAAAAATATCAGGCTGCAAGGCAAGGTGCACCCAATGGAGGATTATCCCTTAGGTTTATTAAGTCTGTTGGCCCGAAAAAAAAGGGAGCCTGGCGTCAACACGGAAAAAGAAACTTTACAGATACAGATAAACTCTGCAGATACAGATAACCTCTGCAGATACAGATAAACTCTGCAGATACAGATAAGCTCTGCAGATACAGATAACCTCTACAGATACATAACCTCTACAGATAAACTCTGCAGATATAGATAAGCTCTGCAGATACAGATAAGCTCTGCAGGTACATAACCTCTGTAGATACAGATAAGCTCTGCAGATATAATTGTTTTATTATTTTGTTTTTAATTAAGAGATGAACAGTTATGGGTCGGAATGGGCAACCCCCCTCCACCCCTTATTATATGTCAGATTAGTGGTTAATGCGTCACTGGGTACAGCTGAGTGTTCTTCACACAACTGCTACCACACCCCCCCCACACACACACACACACACACATACACACATACACGCCACGTTTATAGCGACCTGAAACAAGCATTGTGCTCTGCTATGTGTTCGGACTTCATTAATCACAGCCGTGTTTGGCTTTAAGAAAATTGCGGAAGATTCTTGACTGGTTTTTATAGCTAGATTACACGGAGATTATGTTCTTCGCCCCACTGTTGTTGGATTAAGCAGCAAAGAGTCACTGAGACACTTATTCCTGTCAGATCTCTAATGAGTCATGTCTGTTTATTCCAGGATTTCTCTATTTACATTCTCCCCTTTTTCTGCAATTCTTATTCAAGTTTTTCGAATCTTTGGACCTGATGACTTTACTTTAGAAATGACTCAGTTTTAAAATCCTGCCCAGTCTTTTCGCGTGCACAGTAGCCTTACAACTGCTTCATTAAGTCCTTCACGAACAAGAGAACACAGACTTTGGATATTTTCAAAGGGTGACAAATTGAGTACCCAGGCCCGTCTGACATTCTGCCCTTCCTTTCTCAAAAGTTCATTCAAATTCGGCCATTCAACATCAGTTTAGAATTAGCATTACAAACATATAAAAGTAATACTAAATATGAATTGAAAACTATTATATGTAACATCTTATCCACACACTCAACACTTGTAAACTAGGGACCTTTCGACATGTCTCATGTGAATTTATTCTCTATTTAGTCTTTCAACAGAACGCAATGGTCTCTAACGCCCCTCCCGAACACGTTTATTTCATGAGAATATCACGTTAAACACATCCTTTATTCGTTCTTTTCTGTTCTTCCTTGGGTTCTCCAGTTTCATTTGATCAGACCATATAACTAGTTCTTGGATCTTCTAATCTCGTAAGATTGTGTTTTCACAGCGCCTTTCAATAACATAATCAAGAACTTCTGTGTTGCTATTTATAAATGCGGTCCTTACGCTGTCTGTTCAGTCTCTTAAGCCATCGCTTAGCCGTGTACAAAAATAACTTGTATATTTTTTCAATAAATATCATTGGCTGTAGTAAAAATTGTCATTTATGGCCCTCATTTCCCGAATGTTCTCTCTCACCGCTTTTTAAAAAATCTTATGCTAATCCTTTTTGTTTCAGATCCTGTATTTTCTGCTCATATTTTCTTGTTAATCATTGACTCTATAAATTTTCATGTAATATTCCGATTCCACTGATACAATTTGATACGGAAATTAGACGAACAGGTTCAGGGGTAATGAGATCGTAGACGGATTGGACAGTAATACTGCGATTGTAGGCAGAATCTTGGGGACTTTTTTTTCCCAACGGTTTGGCAATATATATGAGGATAGTGCTGTATCAAGCGAATGACGTGATTAGGATGTTTGGGAAAAAAAAAAAGGACTAAAAAGTGTCTTTATAATCGCCTACTGACTGGGAGAGTAAGAAGTCAGTCTTGGATGAATGATGGAATGAGAAAAGGCGCAGACATGGGTATGACCCGAATGCTTTGATGCTGGTTCCTATTTCTAGCTTGCTAATATCAATCGAAGTAGGAAGTTAAACAGCTGTAAGTGGGTTTTCCTTTAGCTTTCAAGCTATATTTGGGGGGGGGGGGGGTTTAATAGGAAAAACGAGGCCTTCGTACCGTAAAGTAAGAGAAAACAGTTTTGTAGGATTAGACCTGGAAAAGAAATCTTAGATAAAGAACTTTTAGACGTGAGAAAAAAAGAACAATCATCGGAGAATTACGTGGGATTCGGAGGTGCGAGATAGTGCAGCTCGATAGAACGCTGTTCTCTCGTGGCTAGACCACTTTTCGTCCTCCCGGAGTCCGTTGTTCGAATCTCTTATGGTTTATCTTTCTCTCACGTCTCACTAAAGTGCTTTGTCTATGATTTTTTCGAGGTCTAATCCTACAAAACTGTGTTCTCTTACTTCAAGCTATATAATTCTTTTTCTAATGAAAAAAAAATTAATGAATGAATTAGATACTCCTAGCCCACACAAGAAGTTTATAGCAAACAAATCATTCATGATATAATTAGAAAATAAAATTACATCCTGCTAAGCTTGAACCATTGTCGCAAGAATCGAAGATTTTTGCATGATCATGACTTACTCGTGTGTCCTGATTCCACCCTACCCCCTCCCACCCCCAGACAGTAGCTGAAATACCCCTCGTGATCGAATGAGCCTATTATTTTAGGGGGAAAAAAGAACAGTCATCTTGGTTATCGGATGCAAATTAATAGTAGTTCAAGCAATTGAAGCAGTATACCTGACTTGTCTAAACTTTCTCCCTTCAAACTTTCAAAACGCTTGGAGGTATTTTTTTTAAACAACAATCCACAATATATGACATTATGAATACATTAACGTGTTGTTGAGGCTATCAGGCACAGTCGCGAGTTGGGCAGGATAACAGTTCGCAAATGCCACTTAAACCGACATAGGGCCCTAAGATTTCGTGTTGACATTCCCCAGTAAACTGCCTGCAGTTATCTAGGCGACACACTCCCTTACAAAGTTTATGGCCGTAAAGTATGCGAGTTTTCGTGAAACGGACTCCAGATAAGATCGCGGTTGCATTCTGACGCTGAGATTAAGTTTGGGCCACGCCCTGCATACATTTAACCAGAATGTTACTTCGTATACACAGACATAGGGCGACAGAACACTGACTTCACGGAAACTGTAACATTTGGAAAATTGCATTCTTTTCTTTCTTTTTTTTTTCACTTGTTAAATGTCAGAGGCAAATCACTGCAGCTTGTCTTTATGTTTTTGATGGTAAATCACTGCAACTTGTCTTTCTGTTTGTGATAGCAAATCACTGCAGCTTGTCTTTCTGTTTGTGATAGCAAATCACTGCAGCTTGTCTTTCTGTTTGTGATAGCAAATCACTGCAGCTTGTATTTATGTTTGTGATAGCAAATCACTGCAGCTTGCCTTTCTGTTTGTGATAGCAAATCACTGCAGCTTGCCTTTCTGTTTGTGATAGCAAATCACTGCAGCTTGCCTTTCTGTTTGTGATAGCAAATCACTGCAGCTTGCCTTTCTGTTTGTGATAGTAAATCACTGCAGCTTGTATTTATGTTTGTGATAGCAAATCACTGCAGCTTGCCTTTCTGTTTGTGATAGCAAATCACTGCAGCTTGCCTTTCTGTTTGTGATAGCAAATCACTGCAGCTTGCCTTTCTGTTTGTGATAGCAAATCACTGCAGCTTGCCTTTCTGTTTGTGATAGCAAATCACTGCAGCTTGTATTTATGTTTGTGATAGCAAATCACTGCAGCTTGCCTTTCTGTTTGTGATAGCAAATCACTGCAGCTTGCCTTTCTGTTTGTGATAGCAAATCACTGCAGCTTGCCTTTCTGTTTGTGATAGCAAATCACTGCAGCTTGTCTTTGTTGTTTATGGTAGACCACTACAGCTTGTGTTTTCATTGTAAATCACCGTTATGTCTTTCTGTTTTGATCATCATTATAAACGTGCAGAATGCTTCAGTGTTATATATATATATATATATATATATATATATATATATATATATAGATATAGGGTGGGGGTGGGGGTCTCCAGGCTTGATGCTGACCACAGCACACTTTCATGTGCCAAAGGTCATGGAAATACGGGCCAACAGCTTATCCCCGATATGCCTTAATGGCGTAGAAACGGGAATTTTGCCTCTACTATTATATATTTGCGACTCACTGCCACAATTAGGTACGTGAGCAGCAGCAGCAGCTTAATTAATTAGAAGTAAAGATTTTTTTACATTATGTTATTTGTCCTTTTTGTTCTTCCATAGGATGTATTTGCATCAAAATATTGATTTTGTGGATTTTCAGTATTATTCCTCATGTACGTAAATCGTTTGAAGAAGCGGGCTGCATAAGTTCAACAGTTCTTTTTATTTAGGGCGCATCTTCATCAGTAGTAAATTCAGAAAGTAAAAAAAAAAAATAACAAAGACTTACAGGGCGCAAACAAATTTTAACATCTTCATTTCTTTCTATTTTCTTCTCCTCCCTCAAAGGGACGGTGGTTGTGTTGTATCACTCCTACGTGTTTTTCAGTATGACACCTCCGACTTCGGCTAGGCGTATTTCTATGACCAGGATCGCTTTCCCTTTAGGATTTCTGTGTACTTGTTCAAAGTGCTGTCTATTTCCCCCAAACCTGGCCCAAGCAGTCAGCACAGTCTCATTCAGCTTCAGTACTTCTTCTTCTTCGTTCGCATTGTCTGTCTATACCTGAAGTCCTGTCTCTTGGATAAATTTCACTGTTTTTTGTAATTCATGTATGGAACCGTAGAGCTTATCTTCTTTAGTGGTTTCACTGGGCCAGTAATTATTTCTCAGTGTTTCATAGTTGGTGCAGTTCTGGAGGATATGTTCCACAGTTTGGGGCACCTGGGCACATGTACATAGATTAGTAGTATCAACCTTAAACTTTGTATACATATGACTTTGGAGTCAGGTGTGTCCTGTTCGGAGACGGAAGATGGTGACTTGTTCTTTTCTGTTTAGCATGTGATAGTCATCATGTGGTGGTGTTTGTGGCTTCCTGTAGGTTTTTATCATGCTTTTCTTCTGATTATAGGTGATTGGTATGTCTGGTTGTTCCATTTCAGTGCCCTCTTTGGCCAGATGGTCAGCTTTCTCATTGCCTGGTATCCCACAGTGGGAGGGAATCCATTGCAAAGTGACTCCATGTTGTAAGCCAATATTTGACAAGGCATCCTTAAGGTCTGGTAGTTTGTTGCACTGAAGAACTTCCAGTACTGATCTTGCATCTGTGAGAATTACTGCAGGACATGTATCAATTCTGGAGTCTGATAGTTTTTCAACTGCAGCAATAATTGCCCTAACTTCTGCATCAAAGCTGTTGCAATATTTTCCAGTGGGTATGGAAATCTTGTCAATGGTGTTGTTTGGATATTCAATATGTGCTCCTGCCCCTCCGTTCTTTATGGCATTGTGTGCAAATCCGTCTGTATACAAGCTTCAGTACTAAATCTTTGCTTCAAATACAAATTTTTACAACTAGAAAACCACGAAGCTGTTGTACAGTAAAATAACAGAACACAGTGTTGCACGGCCAGATCTCGAAAAAAAATCTTAGATAAAGCACTTTTAGACGTGAGAGAAACACAATTTGCAAGAAAATTACCTGAGATTTGAACCACGGACTCCGGTAGGACGAGCAGCCGCCTAGCCACGAGAGAACAGCGCACTAACAAACTTCGCTATCTTGCACCCCGATTAAAAAAGGTGTTGACAGCGAGTTCAAGTTACAAGTAATTCTCTTGTAATTTTTTATTTTTCTCATGTCCAGAAGTGCAATGTCTATGATTTTTTTTCCCCGAGGTCTTACTAAATCTTAGCCTCCAAATTTTAATTTAAACATGGGCTTTAATCTAGAAATTATTTTTTTAAAAATAATAAACACATTTCAACATTATTGTATCTTAAGAGTCACATAAATGGTCGGGCCTCATGTTCGTTTACAGGAAGCGGAAGCAACGCAAGCGACGGGAGCAGAAAAAGGTTCGACTAGTATCTCCTCATGTTTCTCCAAGCCACAGCCAGCCATCCACTCTGGGCACCACGGCCAACAGCACCTTACCAAAGGTAAGCTTCGTGCCCTTATCTTAAGTCAGTGTCCTTCAAACGTATTCAAGTGCCCAGTTACCGTCTCCCCTCCCACTCCCTCCGTGATTTCTGGCATATCATTCATTCATTAATTTTCATGTCCCTTGCGGAACTTTGCCTCCCTAGCAGCACTCCTGTAGGCCTCTCAGTTGTGAGCAAGATGGCCTGCTGCTGATGTATTCATTTGCAGATCATCAACGATGTCTTGCAGCCATCTTCGCCTTAGTCTTTCTCTCTTTCTTTTTCCCATTAATGTACCCTTCCAAGACGGTCTTCTCTAGATTATCATGACGTTTAATGTGTCCAAAATATTTAAGTTTTCTCTATTTAATCCTCTTTACTAAGCCAGGGTTTTTCAATATTAAGTTCTTGTAGTATGGATATATTTATGTGTGTGTGTGGTTTTTTTTTTTGTGTCCATGATATTTGAAGAAGTCTTCTGTAGCATTTACATTCAAAGGCATTAATGCGTTTCTCAGCTGTTTTGTTAAGTGTCCAGGTCTCACAGGCATATGTTGCGATGGGAAAGATGCATTCCCTTAAAAATCTTATTTTTGTGGTTCTGTCTGCTCCTCTTCACATATTCTCCACACATTCTGGCATATTTTAACGTGAATATCTGGATTTTACATAATCTACTAACGGCCGTGCGTACACTGTGTTCTGGTGCACCTCGTCTTGCAAATAAATATTCCTGTTTTAAAGGCATTTTCCCCTAACATTTCTACTACTGGATGATCTGTTAACTGCAGAGTTCTCTTGCATTAATTTTTACTGCTGGACGATCTCTTAATTGCAGTGTTCCCTTGCATTAATTTTTACTGCTGGATGATCTCTTAACGGAAGAGTTCCCTTGCATTAATTTTACTGCTGGATGATCTGTTAATTGGAGAGTTCTGTTAATTAACTGAAGCGTGACAATGAGTACGCAGCTCGCGGTCGATTGTATTGTTTCTGTGCACACTTTTGTTATATTTGAAGCATTATAAGAACCAGAAATGCTTATAAGAGCAGTCTTATTAGCTGTTTTTAATTTCAGAAATGATACATAATAATCTCACAGCAATAGTATATTGTACTATCAATTTTAGTTGCCAATTTTAATTCGTCAGTTTAGCTTAATTTCAAAACTATTTTCATGACTTTACATTTAATATGTTAAATTTTCAGATTTTAAATTGACGACGTTTGAATTAACTTTAAATATATTTTTCATGTTTAATACGTCTAAATTTTCAGGTTTTAAATCTTCAGCTTAGGTTAATTTCAGTACTCTTTTCATAACTTTGTGTTTACTACAGTTAAGCTGGCATGTTTTAACTCACCTATTTAGGTTAATATCAAAGCTATTTTCGTGGTTAATTTCAAAGCTATTTTTCATGTTTTCTGGTCTATAGGTACAGTCGTCAAATTTACATTACTATCTTAAATTAACTGCTAGAACAGACACACTTTTTTAAAGGCAGATTTGACTGTCAATTGCAGGTGAGCAGTACAGGTCTATGGAGAGACAACCCAGGCGTGTATGCTGTAAGTCCGGCCCAGTTCTATTACTACGAACGCCCATATCCTGGGTCCCTAAACAGAATAGATCAATATTACATGCCCAGGGCCGTCTCTGACGCTACAGTACCACAGCCAGGTAAAGTTCTGTATTCATTCTTCCATCTAGATTATTCCATGAAGACATGGTCTCTTTGATTGTTCTTTGAATTGTATGCTAGCACCACAGTCAGTATTCAAGATCTACTTGCTTTACAGATATCTACTGCTTAGTCAAGACATTTTGGCTATAGAGATCTATGTAAGATGTTTTGGCTACATAAAATTAAATTTAAGACTTTATCAGCTCTGATAATGCAAATTAAAGACCTCTTTGATCATAAAAGTCAACATTTGGCTGTGGAAGTTCACGCTCAAGATCTTTTGGTTACGAAAAACAACATCTGTTCCCAAAAGCTTTTCAAATTAAAAAAAAATCTACATTCATTGTCTTTTGGCTATAAAAATCTACAGTCGGTTTTGTGAAAATTGAAATACGTAATTCATCTCTTCATTTCCCCCCCCCCACCCAACCTCCCTCCCAACCCCAAACTCTTTCTCTCACATACACATAAATTTCTGTCTCCTGCTCTCTCACTCTTCTCCTCCCCACACCCCCATATATACTTCTACCCACAGTATCATCATCATCTCTTTCCAATATCTTATTATCACTGGAAATTTGATTGATCAGTAACATTTACCTTAATGACAGACAGATATACTTAAACCCCTACCATAAATAGGGTAAATGAAGATATACTTAAACCCTACCCCACAAGTATGTAATAGATTCTCTGGTAAATGTAGATATATTTAAACCCCTACCATACAAGTATGTAATAGATTCTCTGGTAAATGTAGATATATTTAAACCCCTACCATACAAGTATGTAACAGATTCTCTGCTAAATTTACGTATATTTAAACCCCTACCATGCAAGTATGTAACAGATTCTCTAGTAAATGTAGATATATTTAAACCCATATCATGCAAGAACGTAATAGATTTTCTGGTAAATGTAGATATATTTAAACCTCTATCATAAAAGTATGTAACAGATTCTCTGGTAAATTTAGATATATTTAAACCTCTATCATACAAATATGTAACAGATTCTCTGGTAAATTTAGATATATTAAAACCTCTATCATACAAATATGTAACAGATCATCTGGTAAGCGAAACACTCTGGCGCTGTAATTATTTCTTTATAAACACTTTACTAGAAATGTTTAACTGCAGATCTCACTTGTGCCTGTTGTTGATTTTAATCAAAACATCTCACCCCGCAGCCCCTAATCCCCAAAATTTCCACTTCGCCTCTTCCTCAATAAGTCAATGCCATCTTGGTCTCCCTCTGTCGAAGTATCTTATTTCTTGACCGATGTCCTTTCTGTCTCATAAATTATAAACACAACCAACTGTTGGTTAATTGATGGGGGAAAAAAATAGGGGTGTAGTTTTTTATGTTTCCTAAACGATCCACAAAATAGAACCACCCATAGAAATACAAGATTGGCTTTATAATATCATTTATGGTGTTAATACACACGAGGTCTTTCTCACGTGCATGCCATTCACTCGTGCACACAGACACAGGAACTCTGTCGTTCTTCAGCTTCCCCTCCAACCCTTTCATCCCCTCCTGTTACCCTCCCCAAAACCAAAATCTGAAAAAAAAGGAAAACCTATTATTAACAGCATGTGTTTGTATGTGGATATGCTTCGGCCAATATATACCCCTTCCCCGTTGCGGTTACATAGTCTGACATTCTTAACAAAAACATTGAGCATATTCAGATTATTTCATATCAGAATATTCAGACCTTCAGTCACGGAGTTAACCAACTAATCCAATGTTAATTTACAGGGCATTCCTTCCCGCTGCCTCGACCTCTTTTCCTGGGCAGAGACAAATCATATTTTTGTAAGGAGATTATTTCGTTGGGTAGCTTGGTGTATTCACTTTTTAAATAACTTGCATGTGAAATATAGTTATCTCACCTTTCCTGGGGTCTGGTGTATTTCGTAACTGCTTAATCAGATTACTGTAGTGTACATCTAATTTTAATCTTTCCTGTAACTATTTCTCGAACAACAATTGTCTGCAGCATATAATTCACATGTTAAAAATAAAATTCACTCTTTCCATTTCGCTGCTATTTGAAAACAATGTTTATTCGTGTACGTAAAGCTGTCACTGCGTTTTTTTTTTTTTGTTCCATGTTTTGTATAATTCAGCTTCTTCTGGTGGAGGACAAATAACAAGATAATCCTCTGTGGCATTTAATGCCTGGTTGGTGAGCGTTGCTAACATGACTAGAGTTAACTTGGTCTTTGTGTAAACGGTCTGGGCATGAATTAAACGCATTCGTTGATGCATGAGCTTAATAAGTCTTATTTTCTGACACGGGCCCTTTGCACAGTACGGGGCGCCCAAAGTAAAGCTTTATAACCCCCTGGTCTTACGCAGAGTAATACAGTTGGGGAGATGGCTAGGAAGATCAAAAAGTGGTGAGGAGTATTTAGAAGCACATTTAAAGATCCTTTTTGTTAAAAGAAATCTTTGTTTAAGACGCCGAAAAAGCCATGCTCACATCTGCTACTGAATTTTACATTTACAAGATATATAAAAAATATTGTGTAAAGTTAATATTACGAAGCGAGTTAATGCTTAACATTTTTCAGAATAAAGTTTGAAGGGATAAAAAAAAAAGAACTATTAACCTCACCAGCAGGTGCGCAGTTATATTTTCATATCGTTCCTAGAAATACATGGTTTTTCTTTGAAAGTTCAGCTGCCCAAGGGAGCCAACCAAATTCACTTGAGTGCGATGTTTTGGGTGATATTAAATGTAAGCGAAGAAGATGTGGTTGGCTATTACATTATGTCAAATACTGACAGTATGGCTTAAAAGTAGTTATAGTGACTTAAGATCTATGTCAAATACTGATAGTCTGGGTTAAAAGTAATTATACTGACTTAAGATCTGTGTCAAATAAGACAGTTTAGCTAACAATAGTTATGCTAACTTATGATCTATGTCAAATACTAACAGTTTAGCTACCAATAGTTATAGTGACTTAGGATCTATGTCAAACACTGACAGTCTGGCTCAAAAGTAGTTATACTGACTTAGGATATATGTCAAATACTAATAGTTTAGCTAACAATAGCTATACTGACTTAGGATCTATGTCAAATACTGACAGTTTAGCTAACAATAGCTATACTGACTTAGGATCTATATCAAATACTGACAGTTTAGCTAACAATAGCTATACTGACTTAGGATCTGTGTCAAATACAGAAAGTTTGGCTAACAACAGTTGTAGTGACTATGTCAGATACTGACAGTCTGGCTTAAAAGTAGTTATATTGACTTAGGATCTATGTCAAACACAGACAGTTTGGCTAACAGTTATACTAACTTGGGGGTTTTGTCGAACATTGACTATCTGACATGAAGAAACTATAAGCAAACATACTTTCAGCAAAGAGCGTGCCCACATTATTTATACACACTCTCAGATTCAACACTTTCGTTAAACTCACATCAAAAAGCTAGAAAACAAGTGTCAAAGCGAATATGAAATTAGTTTTTGCTTTTCTTTTTGTCAATCATTTGTTTTTTCACTCAACATGAAGTATAAATAAAAATATCTTCCCCAAGCTGAACTTTTCTCGGAACTGAAAAACCCAACGTTTGAAGCAGGGGACAGTGCTCTGGCCAATAATATGCCTCAGTCCACCATTATACAGTCTGGCGTTCTTCATATGAGCATATTCAGAACATTGTTCACAGCGTTAGCCAGCTAATCCCACATGTCTAAAATGCATCTCATCCACCGTGTGCACTCTCTTATTGCTTTTTTTTTCAATCGTGTGTATTTTAAACATACCCCCTACCTTCTATTGTTATTACGGTCTACAACGCCATACTTTCTTGTTATTAATATCTACATACGCCCTAGTTTGTTTTTAAGATCTACACGCACCCTACTTTCTATATTATTAAGATCTGTCTGTTGTTGTGAACTTTGCGGACGATGTGATGAAGAAACTGTAATGTGTGTTTCATATCAGATGTGAAGATTATTGAGGCTTTCTGTACTTCCCAGCGTGCATCTAAACATAATAAACAGACATTTTAGCAGATTCAGTCAATTGGAATTGCCGAACACTGCTATAGTGACCCGATAGTCACGCATGGCCAAAATCGGTGGCTCGAACCCGATAGAAGGCATCCAATGTGTCTTAAAGGTTCAACTGCAAAATTCTGAACTCATATGCAAATGTATTCTTAAAAAAAAATGTGCGGCATTATTTTTTTAAAAAATATACATGATCGCTCTGCCGCGGAGATTAAAAGAAACATTGGAGAGGTGGCAGTCACCCAGCCTGGAAAGTAAAATAGGCCATGTGATGTGTTCACTGATGTGCTGATAGGTCCAAAAAAAAGGCGGAAAGGGAGGGGGGGGTCGAAAGAGGAGGTAAGGGAGAGAGTGGCATTTATGCTTTGCCTTAAATGACTCCTTACCATGATAGGGCCCCCAACACTCTGCCAGGCTCTAGGTATTTAAAACCTCAAGCAACAGCTGTAGCATTGCCTTATGATGAGCACCAGACTCAAAGGTCCTCGGACCACAGACTGCTACCGGCGAGACTCTCTCGCCTTCAGAATTCATTCATTTGCATGTCCCTTGCGGAACTTTGCCTCCCTAACAGCTATCCTGTAGGCCTCTCGGTTGTGAGCAAGATAGCCTGCTGCTGATGCATCCATTTGTAGATCATCAACGATGATCGTCTTGGTCTTCCTCTCTTTCTTTTTCCCATTATATACCCACCCAAGACGGTCTTCTCTAAATTATCATGACGTTTAATGTGTCCAAAATATTTAAATTTTCTCTCTTTAATCCTCTTTACTAGCCAGCCTTCTTCAATATTAAATTATTGTAGCATGGATATATTTATTCTTTTTTGTGTCCATGATATTTGAAGACCTCTTCTGTAGCATTTACATTCAAAGGCATTTGTTCATTCTCGCGTTCAGAACCCAAACTTTAATCTAGTGACCAAAATGTGTTTTAAAAATGCAAACAAACTGTTGCACTCAAATTGTTTAAAGGTTTAAAGCTGTAAAGAAAGACTGCGGTGCAAACTGCGTTTATGTATTTTTCAACGACATTCTGCGCCTTTACTTAGAGTTAATTTCTGTCCCGCTGATTCAATCTCAGAAACACAAAACCTCATCACATACATCATTTACGCCTACTGGAGCTTAGACATTCAGCCACGCCCTCCTCGCTTTTCTTCACACGGTTGCCAGTTTTAGAAGGGCAGTGTCTTCTATAGCGTGACTGTGAGAACAATTTGACATCTGACATTTAGTCAAACATATGTACCTTTGTGAACTGTTACTCTTCTGGTTTACCTGAGTAATCTCTTAGGGCGTGGGGAAAATCAGTGGAGGAGGTCAGTTCAGGGGACAGCCATGGAGGAAAAAGAAGAGGAAGTTGATAGGAAAATTACGGGAGAAAATGTTGCTTCTAGGCAACAGTAGGTTTGTAGGGGGCAAAAAGAAGCGGATGATTGCGCTTATGGGAATACTGGGACAAAGCTATGGAAAAGGGAAATTTTTATAGAAAACAAAGGGAAGTACAGCTTTTGTGAAGACAATTTAAAAAAAAAAAAGGAAAACATCGGGCTAATAGGAAATTCTGAAGACTTCACTTGGAGAATTGAAGGGGAAACTAATGAAGTAGGAGACTTGTGTGGGAAAAACTAATAGACCACGAGGCGTTGAGTAAGTAAAACTAATGGAAGAAGAAGTTACTATTTGAAGGGGAAAAATGCACTGAAAGATTGGAACTGGAAGAGAAAAACTGGAGCTAAAGGTGGAAACTACTGGACCGTAAATACTGAACAGACTGATAAAACTGATGGCATTTATTTATTTTTTTTTCTAAATAGAAATCACTGAACGATAAGGTTGCCCGGGAAGAGCAATGGGGGTGGAGTGGGGATGGGGCTGGATTTATTATGAGGATAATGTTTGTGCAGTCAAGACAGAAGAAGGGATGAGTGAATGGTTCCAGATTGAAACAGGCGTGAAACAAGGATGTATACTGTCTTCTTTACTTTTTGGGATTACAATAGACTTCATAATGAAAAAAATGCTGCACAGGTAACACAGGTATCGACTGTGTACATGGGACCAACTAGAAGATCTTGAGCTTGCTGATGACACAACTCTTATCAGTAACAATGTGAATTCCATGCAAGAAAAAACAGATAGCCTGTCTTCACTGGCTAGCAAAATAGGACTTGAAATTAACAAGGACAAAACAAAAATAATGAAAATTCCTCTCAATCAAAATGGAAAAATACACATAGAAGGGACAGATATTGAAGAAGTCAATCAATTTGCATACCTTGGCAGCTACATAAACCAGGATGGTGACACTAGAAAGGAAGTTAGGATCAGAATTTCAAAAGCAGCATCAATCTTCAAGAATCTTGAGAACATATGGAATTCAAAAGTTATAAGCACAAAAAACCAAGTTAAGACTATTCAATTCAAATGTAATATCCACCCTCATTTATGCATGCGAAAGCTGGAAAACAACTAAAGAAATAGACAAGAAATTAGACTCTTTTGAAAACAAATGCATAAGGAAAATACTCGGCATCAAGTGGAACGAATTCAAGAACAATGCAGAGATAAGACAGATGACTGAACAACAACCAGTCTCATGGGTGATCAGGAAAAAGAGATGGACATATGTTGGTCACTTAATGAGAAGAAATGATCAGAGAATCCCAAAACAAGCTATCAAGTGGAACACAACAGGCCAAAGAAAAAGAGGCAGACCGCGTGAAACTCTGAAGAGGACATTGTTAAGAGAGGGCAAATTATCAGGCATAAAATCCTTTAATGAGGTTGAAAGACTCGCTGAAGACAGGAAAAATTGGCGAGCTACTTTGCGAGCTCTATGTGACGTTTAACGGCACGGGAAGGATATGAGATAAGATAAGATATAAGAAGAATGTTGAATAACATGAAAACGTGAAGATCTGTGGATGATTAATTAGCGCTGGATTCTGTATAAAATTAGTTGTAGTGAAAAAATCAAACAAGGAACTCATCATAGGTGAAAAAAGACGGAAGAAAACTTGCTAGATACAATCAACGATAAAAGGATGGGCTGGTACTGGGAAATGTAGGAGGACACGTAAAGAGATACGTAACATAGAATGACCACTCAGCGGAGTTGGGGGGGGGGGGGAGAGGAAGGGAGATGAGGTCAGTTGAGCCTGATGTGACACTCCTTAACTCCGGTTGTCAACTGCTATGTGTCAAAAGTTTTCGATCATTTGGCATGTCGCGTAATTCCCTTTCAATCATTCACATTTGCCTGTTTATACGAATTCAGAAAATTTGTTGCTTGAAATAGCCTTCAAAACAACGCATTAGATCAGTAGTTCCAAACCTGTGGTCCGGAGAACATTATCGGGTGGTCCACTACTGTATTGGGTGTCTGAGTGGCGAAGTGATTAGTGCACTGATCTTTCATGGTGAAGGTCGGGGGTTCGTTTCCGGCCGGAGGCACCCAGCTGTAGAAATGGGTACCCGACTTCTTCTGGAGTTGGGGAAGGAAAGGCAGCCAGGCGTGATACTGACCCCTCTAGTGTGCTGACAGGTCAAGGAAAATATGGACACTAACACCATATCCCTATGTGCCTCTAAGGCATGACAGGATTACCTTTACCTTTTTCTTATTACTATTATTATATCAGTTTCATATAAAATGTCATCCAGTAAATAGCAACTATTAATAAGGAGGTATGACACTGAAGTATTACAATTTAATATAAGATAGTGGCCAGGGACTTAAATGTAGCTGGAAAAGTGGTCCTTGGATGTAAAAATGTTGGGAACCACTGCATGTGATCTCATGTGTTCTTTGCAGCCGATGCAGTGAGGATATTGAGGTATGGCAACGTGTCGCCTTGGGAGCGGATTATGACAGGTTTTTTTTCAGTCTCTGAATAGATCTAAAGTGATGGCGGTGTGCAATGCTTCTTTAAGCAGACTCCACCGCCGTGGGGAGCTATGATGATCCCTGCCCCGTTAGCCAGGCTATGCCTTTTACTGGGGAGAAGTGGGGCAGGGTCTTGGTCAGCTATGGTTCACCAACCCTGACGCCAGGATGACAGCTTTGGGTCGCTGACTGTCACAACGGATAGCGTCTTCTCCACCATGTATGTGAATTAAAAACATAAATTTATGAGAGGGGTCTCCACGGGTTTCAGCAGACTGTCCCAAGGGGTTCTTGACACAAAAAATATGAATAATATTTGTTTAGAGTATAACCAGCTAGTACCAAAACAAGTGTACAGTTCCATTATAAAATCAACACAGCAGACTCATTTTTATGTAAAACGCGGCGTCAACTCGATCTTTCTCACTGTGTGTGGAATGTGTGGCTGTAACTTTAGGTGAGCTCATTAAACATTTTATTCTGAAAGTGTAGGACGGTGGATTGCATGAAAAAACCTAATAGTGTGTATATATAGGGTGTATATACAGGGTGTTCCAAAAGTTCCTTTTCATTTTCCGGGGGTCACTGACTGTCGGAAGACAAATGCAGCTACATGGAGAAAGTGCGTGTTATTTTGTAGAGAAATACTCGGAATTTTAGACACACCTTACAGGGGCTCAATGCGACCTCCCTCCCACACACACAAACTACCCCCCCCCCACACACACACACACACATCCCCCACCCTCCCATGTGACATGCGGCACACAATAATGGAGTTCCTCCCAGGTTTTTGGTTTTTCTGGAGCTACAAAATAACACGCAGTTTCTCTATGTAGCCGCATTTGTCTTCCTATAGTGACATCCAGAAAGTGTAATGGAATTTTTGTAACACCCTGTATAATACTGGGGAAAACTTCGGGACAAACTATGAGGTCAATAATTTATTACTGTCATTTTAAACAATGAAGCCACCTCACCTACACTTAATTTTTTTCCGCCTTTCGCTCTGAAAAAAAGCAAGACTCATTTTTTTTCCATGTGTTAATAATTTACTAATGACATTACTTTCATGCTTGAATAATTCTTCTTACGATTACTAATTTTACGCTTCAATAACCCTCCAGTCTGGTGTATTCTGTATATTTAACGCATGCGTGGGATTGTAAAGCTTTTGTTGTTTCACTTTTTCTAAACTTGGTCAAACAAGGAAGCTGGTGTTAAATGTTGAGTCCAGCTCAGAAATCGTCTAATATTAATTGATGGCCTAGACTGTTTACGACTCTTTAAATAAACTGAAGACTGCCTAAAGTTCATTTCGATATACGAACGTGTTTTCCAGATTCTATAACATATCCTGCAAACATGCGCTCTTTGCATAGACTTAATTGAGTCCACACCTTATCGCGGGACAAGAGCATAGATGGACAACTTCTAGGCCATACACAAAGAACTGCAGATAATGGGAGTAATGGGAGAGACTCGTCACTGTGTCAAGATAGCTGAGCATATGAAACTGAACACAGAAAAAAAATGACTGTTTAATTCATTAGTCCCCAAAGTTGGTGAAAACACCCCATTTGGGGCAGCGTGAAGATCCAGGGGGACGGTGATGGATAAGGAGTGGCATAAAGCATCAAAATCCAAGTGTTTTTTTCTGGTTGGGGGGGGGGGGGGGGGGGGGGGGGGGGGAGTCAAAATAAGTAAAATTTCGACCGGACAGGTCGAAAGGCTTTTCAAACACAAACTACAAAATGTAAAAGGAAAAGAATAAGAAATAAGAAGCAGATAAAGTAAATGCCAACCAACGGCAATTAACTGACGCCCATTTCTGTAGAGAAAAATGGCTTCCATGAATATTTTTTTTAATCAGAATTTTTGAACAAGAAAGTCTCTTTAAAAAAAAAAAAATCAGTAAAATGCATATAACAGTAAGTTATTTACCTTCTTAAGAATCAAAAGTGTCTGTTGTACAATATAATAATACTGATTCTTTTTTTTTTACTCCAAGCATTTATTACATTTTATGATATTCACTTTACCCAGCTATAAAAGTAAGTTACCTAACACAGTAATGTCAGAAAAAGCAACATCTGAAGTATGGAGAACAGCTACCACACTGTGAAAGACACATTATATTGTACTGCACACATAACTGCCACAGAATGAAAGGAAAACAGAGACTTATAGGAAAGTCTGTCTCGTAAATAAAGGACATATCCTGGGACCTGAGCTGGTGAACAGAATTTTTTTTTTTTAAACCTTTGAAATTATTTTCATGTTTGCTAAGCCAGGAAGAGGAAAGAAAGACTTCATTTGGGAAGACCTCGATGCAATCAACACATTTTGAGACACACCAGGAAGTTATGACAGGCTGTGGGGCAATGTGTATTAAAAACATGCATAAATGCTTTCAAAGCAGCATAACACCATTTTCTAAGAGTTGAAGAGTTTGCACTATTTATAAGTTGTTTTAGTTGTGAGAATGAAATATATTAAATAACCAGCAAGTTTACAACAGAAAAGATGAAAAGAAATAATAAGGCATGAAGTAAATATACAGTTATATATAGTTTTAACTATAACTATAATACTTATTTCTGCATAGGAAAGCAATCTCTATAATTTCCTGAATTTGTAATTTAAACAAGTATGAGCTGTGAAATCTAATCTAGTAGGTATGTACTGTGAAATCTAATCTAGTAGGTATGTACTGTGAAATCTATTCTAGTAGGTATGTACTGTGAAATCAAATTAAAAAAGCATACACCATGACATCAAATCTGACAGGCATAAATTGTGAAATCATGTTAAACAAGCATACACCATGAAATCATATTAAACAGGCACAAACTGCAGAATCAAATTCACATACTCAGTAACTTGACTGATCAATCAATGGAATTTATATGTGAATCAACTAGTTTATACATTGCTGTATTTTTGTCTACTCTAGGGCCAACACATGGTCAACGGTTCTACCACAGTCAGCAGATGACACCAGTCTATGAGCTGCCTCCAACAATGGGCATGGAGATCTACAGCTACCCTTATCCAGGTAGAACTTTCCATTCCCACTCAGTGCTTTATAGTTTAAATCCAACCTCAGAAATTAGAACTTTTTTTTGTTACTCTCCTAAGTTTATTGATTGTACATGCTGCATTGATCTTATTTAACAGTTCTGAGAATAATCATGTTATAATCTTACAATGAAATTTGCTGATGGACTGACTATATCTAATTATAATTTTGTATCTTTTTTGTCTCTTTTCTTAAGTACATTCTTAAACATTCCATTGTGTCTTTTAAATTCACACTAAGCCACTTTTGGTTATGCTGTCTTGTTCAGAGTCCTGCAGAGTTTTGAACAGCAGTGATGAAGTTTATGGACACTAACAAGGAGCATGAAAATTTTTCTTTATGCCGAAGAATTGTAACAGCGTTATATGAGGTTACACTTCATCAGCATTCTCTCAGAACATCCAGATGAGTTTTGCCAGAACCCATAAAGTCTCCTCTCAGCCCTAGTTACAGTTTTGCAGCACACTAGGAAATAATGAGGCTTGTATCTTCTTCTTATATCTTATATCCTTCCCGTGCCATTAAACTTCATGGTGGTTCACCAATTTTTCCTGTTTTTGGTGAGCCTTTCAACCTCATCAAGGGATTTTATGCCTATTAATTTGGCCTCTCTTAACAATGTCCTCTTTAGAGTTTCACGTGGTCTGCCTCTTTTTCTTTGGGCTGTTGTGTTCCACTTGATAGCTTGTTTTGGGATTCTCTGGTCGTTTCTTCTCATCAAGTGACCAACATATGTCCATCTCCTTTTCCTGATCACCCATGAGACTGGTTGTTGTTCAGTCATCTGTCTTATCTCTGCATTGTTCTTGAATTCATTCCACTTGATGCAGAGTATTTTCCTTATGCATTTGTTTTCAAAAGAGTATAATTTTGTGTCTATTTCTTTAGTTGTTTTCCAGCTTTCACATGCATAAATGAGGGTGGATATTACATTTGAATTGAATAGTCTTAACTTGCTTTTTGTGCTTATAACTTTTGAATGCCATATGTTCTCAAGATTCTTGAAGATCGATGCTGCTTTTGCAATTCTAATTCTAACTTCCTCTCTGGTGTCACCATCCTGGTTTATGTAGCTGCCAAGGTATGCAAATTGATTGACTTCTTCAACATCTGTCCCTTCTACGTGTATTTGCTTGTATACAGCAAAGTAAAATGTAAGTATATTAGCCTAGCAGATTAGCAAGACAGTAGTGGGAGAGGAATAAAAACAAATAAGAGAATAAGATGCTTCATAACCAAAGTGCTAATGCATTGCTTTTTTGTGACTAAGTGGTTTTCTATCCTACTGGAATCCTGGGAATCATTCCTATTTATTCTCATTTTTTTTCTTTCTTTCTCTCATGTGTTTTTTTCTTTCTCTCACATTTGGAAAGACTTGGTGATTTTTCAGACTAACCCTACCAATTCTGCTCCTTCATAGTCCAGGCCCTAGGACTTTTATAGTTCCTACTCTTCTCTTAGTGATCTCAGAATCTACAGTTAAGGGAAGTCCAGTCTTGCATGTTTTACTCATAGTGTTAATAATGTACATGAAGCAAATGTTAAGAAAACATTGTTTGCTGTGGTATCCATACTGTGAGAAATATTGAATTCTTATTATTTGCAGGAGGAACAGGTGGATCTCGATCTAGACTTCTAGAGACTAGACACACACCACACTACTATGCTGACACCACCCAGTTTACAATGAGGCCCAGAGTAGAAAGGACCAAGAGTGATGCTGAGAACAAAAAAGGAGCAAAACCTCACCACAAGAAAGAAACTCCAAAGAAGAACAATGCACCATCTCAGATGAATGGTGAACCTTCATCTTCAAGAGATATTAAGATGTCTCATCGAATTTTAGTAGATGATGACAGAAATTTACTGGAGACTATGGACTCTCCCAGAAATAATGGTGGAGCAAAAGCAGCAGCAGAATATGGGGCACACGTCAACAAAGCCTTTTCACACGATTATGTGAGAAAAGATGATCCACCAATGCCACATAAACCTGCTGCTTCAACGTCAATAATGGTGACACACTCATCTTTACCAAATGGCACTGCAGGCATGGTGAGGGCCATAGTGCCTGAATCTGAAAACATTTCTACGTCTGCTACTGACAGCATGAAGATGCTTGCCAAAAACAAAACTGATGATCAGAAAAAACATCCCTCTATCACTGTGTATGATGGGAGTGGTAAATTTGATGAGAATAAAATAGTAGACCCTAAGTATTACATTTATCAAGATGATATTTATTCACTACCAAACAAAAACACTAATAACAGCGGGGAGTATAATAACCCAATCATTACTCGTATGAAAGATATGGTGATTGAAAGGTCTCGCAGCAGTAATACTTCATTTTCCAGAAATGACTTGAGCAATCCTTATCAGATGAACAGCTGGATTAAGCCATCAACAGTTAACACTGAAGAATTTCAAGAAGTTTACAAAGAGGCAAAAGTTACCCACACAAAGGTGACAGGCACTGTGGACTCCATGAACAGAAGTAATCGAACAAGTAGCAGTAGAAATACTGTAGAAGACCTAGTCTTTTCTGACAATCTGGATATTGATGAGGTGATCCACAGTGGATCATTCCAGAAAAAGTTCAAGGCCTCATCAACTTCACTGATAGATGCTAGCAGGTGGAATGAGCTGCCGACTTTGTCCAGGAATGAACCAGTGATTTCATCCAGGAATGAGCCAGTGATTTCGTCCAGGAATGAACCAGTGATTTCGTCCAGGAATGAACCAGTGATTTCATCCAGGAATGAGCCAGTGATTTCATCCAGGAATGAGCCAGTGATTTCAGCCACTGATTCCACTGGTGAGAAAGGAAGAGACATGGTTATTACAAATGGAAATACAGATACCTATGACTCCACTGATGACCTAACCAATGATGGTAAGTGAACAGTCTCAACTTCTGATTTCAATTTGTGGATTAACAACCACCCAGAGCAGTGGTGGATTAACAACCACCCAGAGTAGTGGTGGATTAACAACCACTCAGACCGGTGGTGGATTAACAACCACCCAGAGTAGTGGTGGATTAACAACCACTCAGAGCAGTGGTGGATTAACAACCACCCAGAGCAGTGGTGGATTAACAACCACCCAGAGTAGTGGTGGATTAACAACCACTCAGACCGGTGGTGGATTAACAACCACCCAGAGTAGTGGTGGATTAACAACCACTCAGACCGGTGGTGGATTAACAACCACCCAGAGTAGTGGTGGATTAACAACCACCCAGAGTAGTGGTGGATTAACAACCACTCAGAGTAGTGGTGGATTAACAACCACCCAGAGCAGTGGTGGATTAACAACCACCCAGAGCAGTGGTGGATTAACAACCACCCAGACCGGTGGTGGATTAACGACCACCCAGACCGGTGGTGGATTAACGACCACCCAGACCGGTGGTGGATTAACGACCACCCAGACCGGTGGTGGATTAACGACCACCCAGACCGGTGGTGGATTAACGACCACCCAGACCGGTGGTGGATTAACGACCACCCAGACCCAAAAGCTAAACTTATTAATTAAGAGTCCTCACCCCTCCAAACCCATACCATTCATCTGCTGATATAAAATTAATGAAACAGTAATTTGTATTAGTAGTTACTTTTTTTTGTCCTTAATGCCAGCCTCCTTTCCTTCTGAGCCCCTAGGCTTTAGCCTAGTAATCTGCCACTGACCATAAGTTTGCCTAGCTTGTGAGTCAGTTTTTTTGGGGTTTTTTTTGTCCTTTAAAAATTGGATCAAGAACAGTTTCTAGTGAAAGAAAATTTATTCTGTCATTTGGCTTGCATTCTGCTTGCTTCAGACTTACCTGGTCCATCCCTCTGAACCTTTTTTTTTCCCCTGATGACTTTCCAATGTGGCATGCCTCACCTGAAATAGTTTTAAAAAATGCTTTTCTTGCTAACTATGAGATTGAATTTGACATGCTTTATGCAGAGAATCTGTACTGAAGATCAGAACTTAAGACATTACTAAAGATTCATTTCTTTCAGCTTGGCGTTATTGTGTTGGGTGTAACTGTATGCCACTTTAACTTTCATTTTATTACCTGTGACTGACTTCATTTTAAAAAGCCACAGAAGAACATTGTGAAAGGTCTGAATACCTGCTTCAGCTTCCTGATACGTTGACCTTTTGGATTACAGCCTCTGCATCAGTACTTACTTTCTTTAATAACAGTCTCCTTCTCTAGATATGAGCACATACAACATACAGCAATGCAGGTGTTGGACATTTATTTGGTCAGAATAAAATACCACTTGCAATTTAAAAGTCAGTGGATTTGAAGAAAACATTGTGTACAGGGCTGAAAACTAATAGTAAGAAATGAGCTGCAAAAAGCCACATTGATATTCAGGCTAAAGATTAAACCATCAAATTCAGCCACAGGCAGTTTACTTATCAGCAAAATACAGTTTGCAAGTGGCAAGCAAAGAATTAGGAAAGCACATTTAATAATGAAAAAAGACAAAAAAAAAAAAAAAAGAACTTGTGATCTAAAATTCAAAATCTGCAATATTTAATATTAAATTTTATAAAGTGCCTGTATGAGCAGCTCTGTATGGAGCCTAAGTATGCAAAACTGTGTTTAAAAACATACCTAAATCTGAAGAGGCCTTGAAAGCAGATCTGTGAGAACAATATTTAAAATCAGTAAGAAATGCACAGACTTTTTAATGTGTTTTAAAAAAATGAAATAAATAAATAAAAACATACCCTAAGATCAAAAAGATAATGCAGGTGGATCATTAATTTATTGCACACGAAAAATAGCAGTTTTAGACAAACTGTAGATAGAAACCTATTGGCAGAAGATTCAAGGGAAGATCAAAGACAAATGAAAATATATCTTCAAAGCAGAGATCCACTGTATTGGAATGGTGATTATAGGAACAGAATGAGAAGTGCTAATGGTTTGATCCAATGAGGAGATTTCTGTATGTTTTGTATGTCTAGAATTTCATAAAAATTAATGATGATGATTATGATCTCTAATATGAGACAAAGACTAATTTATTCAAAAGTGCCTAGCACTGTTGTGTGTCATTTATCAATTTATTTACACTAGGTAACATTCTCTACTGATATCAAGCTGTGATAAATGGTACACTCATTTATTTACTCCCAAGGTTATGAAACTAGTTTAGCAGGGACTAAAAATAAACCTGTAGTGCAGTCACGCAGAGAATGACAAACTGACATAAATCCCACTCACTAGTGATGTTCCTCTATCACATTCCAACCTCCCTACACCTTTATTTACTGGTATTTGTGTTATTTTTGCACATCATAGAATTCCTAGGACAAAATCCTGTTATCACAAAGGACAAATAGAATTTTTTTTTATTAATGTAAGAATATTACTGCAATAAGTCCTGATGATAGGGGATTTCATTAAGACTTGTGGTCAGCACGAGGATACCCAAATTTTTATAGCAATGGATAAATGATGCCAAATCTGTGAAACCCATAGAGTGAGAAACTGTCGTTTTCTTTATATATCCAAAAATAGTTGTAGATTTTTCTTCTTCTTTTCTCAAAGAAAGGTTCAGTATGCTTTCACAAATATTATTTATTTGGCTTTTAAATGTACTGTTTTCATACCAAATATTTTCTTTTGTGACAATGGCACACTGAAATGGGAAGGGAAACATGAATGCAATTATCTCTAATACATGTAGCTTCTGCCTTTGATCAAAACAATGGAATATTCTTGATAGCAAAATTTTAGATTGTTCAACATAAATGTCAGATTGGTCCTTTTGTTGGAATCAGAAACATGGACAGCATCAGCCAAAAGTATCAATAGACTGCAGACCTTTGTTAACACCAAGGAAGATCTTTCAGATTAGATGTCCAGACAACAACATGAATGAAGAACTATGGCATAAAACGAACCAACCCACAGTGAAAGAAATGATAAAGCTGCAGGAGATGGATAGGACAAACACTTTGAAATCTTACTGCTAACATAATCAGACAAGTTCAAGAGAAAACAAGGAAGATCTAGAAACACCTAGCAAAGGAGTCTTGAAGCAGAGATCAAAATGTTGGACGTTAGGGTAATGAAGGTAAGGAAGGAAGGAAAGCAGTGAGACATTGCTGCTGCTATTTCTATTCTCTGAGTTCTCTAAAAAATGTTTGAATGAGTCCTTTCACTCATCAGTTGAAAAATCTGCATGCTTTTGGGGGATACTAAAATAATGTAAAGCAACACAAAAGTAGTTCTTGGACAAATCATCACCAAACTGCTGCTAAGATCTGAAGAAGGTGAACCTAACAGATACAAACAAGCAGTTTAATCAGTCTGTGTAGTAATTTCTTATTAAATTTTTAGTTATTCTTCGTCACCGAACACTGACCATTCCTTCTAAATCTTCAGATAACAGAAAGAACAGTATTTTGTGAGAGAATTTCTCATTTACTTAAATAAGATGAACATGAAAATAGTTTTGCTTTTTATGTTGGTATTACTGGCAGCTAGCACACAGATTTAGTTCGTTGAATTTTTAAATCAAGGGTAGCAGAACTAGATTTGTTCAACTGTGGTTTGTTAATCATGTTTCAAAAATATTTGCATTTACTTCGATGGATGTTTCAACTGATGATGTGTTCTTCTTTGATTTTGTGTACTGTAGGTGACCAAATAGCAACCTCTGCCTTCAAGTTTTTGGACACTTATCTTTCGGATGATGAAGGCACAGGAAGCCAAGTTGATAGCCCACCTTTATCTCCTGGTGGACTTAGAGGTGAGTTTTGGTGACCTAATGAGTCCAAACTAGATTTATCTGGCATTTGCATTTCACTGAAATCTCCCAGCTGTCCTTGTCATTCATCTTTTATCATCCACACACACATATACGCATAATAAAATATGAGGGATGATTGATAAGTTTGCAGCCTAAGGTACAACAGATTATTTGTGGACAACTTTTTTGGGGTTATTTCTCAACATAGTCCCCTTGCAAGTTTATGCACTTAGTCCAGCGATCCTGGAGCATACAGATCCCTTCTTTGTAAAATTCAGCATCTTGTGCTAGTAGAAAGTGGTCTACAGCATGAATGACGTCATCATCTGAAGCAAATTTGTGACCACAAATTTTGAGTTTGGTAAACAGGTAACAGTCTGAAGGGGCCAAATCTGGGGAATAAGGATGTTCAAGAAGCTGGAAGCTGCATTCATGAATGGCAGCCATTGCCACCACCGATTTGTGAACTGGAGAAATGTCTTGATGAAAGATGACTCCTCTCATCAATTTCCCTCGATGCTTTTCCTTCAGTTTGACCCGCAGTTGCTTCACAAGATTAGCATAACAGGTCCCGGTGACCGTTCTGCCCTTTTAAGATAGTCTACCAATAGCACACTTTCTGAATCCCAAAAGATGGAATCCACCACTCTGCCTGCAAACAGAACCACCCTTGCTTTCTTTGGAGGTGGGGATCCATGATGTTTCCACTGCTTTGACTGTTCTTTTGTTTCTGGTTAAAAATAATGAACCTAAATCTCATCCATAGTCACAAATTGCTGAAGAAACTTTTCAGGATGTGCAGAAAAATAGCCAGGATTGTCTCTTGATATGTTGAGACACTGTCGTTTGTGATCAGCTCTAAGAAGTTTTGGGACCCATTGAACAGAGACCTTTGTCATTTGAAAATCATTGTGAATAATGGCATGAACACATTCCTGGAAGACGCACAGCTCAGTAGCAATGTACCGCTCAGTTAGTCATCGATCCTCCATTGTCATGTCATGGATTCTGCCGGTGGTTTCATCGGTGGTTGCCGTTCTTGTTTTTCCTGGTTAGGGATCAATAAGTGAAGTTTTCCAGGCATGTATAGTTGTATTGTATGGGACAATGTATTATTTATTAAATTCAATAAACAAAGCACATTTTAACATAAATACTTTTTTATGAAAACAGATGATGGCCTTTTACTCGCTTAAACTTGACTGATGTGTGTGCCAAATTTCAAATTCATGCCATTTTTAATAAGGCCATAAATTAAGAAAAAGTTGATTTGCATATGCTGCATGCCAGATTTTAAGTAAACATCACACTGCCAAGAAAATGTCATTACCATTAACTGTCATACTCCCATGCTTTCGGAGCTTGAAAATCGCCCATGTGCATAAACATTTCAAGCTTCACAGTAGTTCGATAAAGTGGTGCATTTTTACTGGAGGCTAGTTTATATATTTCAAATGCTATAGTGAAAGTCTTTTCTCCTAGTCTTGAACAGTCATATTTTGCTGAAGATCTAAATATAGATTCCAATATTTCTCATAGAGACATAATATATATGCATAGTCTGATTCCATGTACCTTTTACAAGCATGTAAATCAACACTAGTTTTGTATCAAAACTACATTTAGCCTGCATTTCATAAATTGTATATAGTATTACTCATCTTCAGATAAATGTTTAAATACATTCATTGCTAGAATTTTCTCCATTTTTTTTTCTACAGTTGCAACAGTCTTCTGAAGGAGTCACCAGGATACACTCACATTAATGCAGTAATTCTGGATTTTTAAAAATGAAACAGCACCTTGACATTCATTAATGGAACATTTTTTCCTGATGACCTCCCTTGATGTTACGTCCCCCAAAAAAACAATTATCCTCATTTTGTTTGCCTGACATTTAAAGCAGGTGATGATTGTGTACAGGTGCATCACAGAAAAAGTTGCCAGCCACTGAGTTTTCTTAAAAACAGTGTTCTGATTAAATCCATACAAATCTCATTAATGAAAGTGTTTTAATACAGCACAAAGTTAAATAAAAACAAGAAAAAACAAGAAAAAGAAGATTGTTAATGATGTTTGTCAAAGAAAATAGAGGATATTGCAACTGACAAGATTATGTTATGATAAAGAGATGGTGATAGATATCTCTGCTGGCAAACTTTCTGCCACTTTGTTTGTTCTGTGCAACTGTATAGGGTTTTTTTTCTGACCATTCAATGGCGTTATTAATTCATTTATTCTGAGATCTTCCTACTCTTTTTCCCCATATAAATTTTTTTCTGTATGTCAATCTGCGTTGGACATGTAGTCACATGAACATCTCTGTATATCCTCTATACTCAGACTTATATGTATTGTGTATTATAGTGCCCTTCACCTTACACACATAAGAGATTTTTCCTTAACGCTGGGCACTAGGTACCTATTTTTACAACAGTGTCAACTATAGCAAGACAGCAACAGGTGTCAGGCTCAATCCTGTTGACTCACATATGCTCTTCCATGGATTTGATTTTTTTTTTTTTTATTCTGTCATGTGATTTCTGTCTGTGGCCACCACAGAAACAAAGTTTAGATTTCTCTCTAAGTTGTTACTAGATATGTGAAGCTCTTCATCTATAACATCCAGCTTTCAGATAAGCAGAATAGTTAAGATATCTTAGCATAAATGGAGCATTGGATGATTTGACACCAGAAACAAATTCTAAAAGCTCGTTAATCAATGAACCTAATCTTAAATATGAATAAACTAAATAACGATGAAATATACTGGCATTGTTGTCTATCTTAGAAGTAGATATATACTTGTTTTGGAGAAAATTGCTAAGCATTATTTTCCTGAACAGCAATTTAAATAGAAAAAAGTTGTTTGCCCAAGTTTGCGCTAAAGATTGCAAACAGTTAAAAACATACACTTCATTCCAAATCTGAATATTATGAATGTAACATAAACTATGAATATATATGGACTGAGATCCTGACCCAAAGTTTCAAGGATATAATTTTATTTAAATGAAAACTATAAATAGAAAACATATAAAAATATATATCTTGAGAGCCAAAAGACATGTTCTAGTTGTATTGTATGGGACAATGTATTATTTATTAAATTCAATAAACAAAGCACATTTTAACATAAATATTTTTTTTATCACAACATGGTAAAAGGTAAAGGTAATGGTAAAATTCTTGTTTCCATGGCATTAAGGCATATTGGGGAATATGGTGTTAGGCCCATATTTTCCATGACCACACGAAAGTGTGATGTGGTCAGTATCACGCCTGGCCACTTTACCTTGCCAGATTTCTCTGGTACCCATTTTTAGAGGCTGGATGAACCTCAAGGCCTTTTTGGCGTGTACCAGAAAAAAAATATCCTACTGCTGGGACTGAACAGAT
The DNA here is from genome assembly GCA_009760885.1 of Achatina immaculata. NCBI lineage: Eukaryota > Metazoa > Mollusca > Gastropoda > Stylommatophora > Achatinidae > Lissachatina > Lissachatina immaculata. The sequence continues at coordinate 30,738,706 of CM019719.1, read as the reverse complement.
TAGTAAACCAAGCGCCTAACCGCTCAGCTAACCAGGTCACCATCACAACATGGACCAACTATAATTAAGACATCTACTGTATCTCAAGCAAATGTTTTGATTGTTTGGCAGTATACAGTGCTTTTACCATTTGGATCTGACACAGTGAACAAATGAAAAAAAATCCTCATACACTGAATGAAGCCATGATACATTTTCCAAGATCATTGAAGAAATGTCTCATACAGGGAAATGTTTCATTCCTAGAATTTATGATACTTTAATGCAGTGGTTCCCAGACTTTTTTCAGGTTATGGATCCCTAGAGCCAGTGATAATTTGATATGGTGCCACTACATTCCACCACCATTTGTATTAAATTAGATACCTTAATGTTTTTGGTATTCTTCAAAATGTAGACTTGCTACACAGGCCTTCTTATGAACTGTAACCCTCTGTGGACCCCAGTTTGGAAACCACTGCTCAAGAGTACCACTCCTTTCAGGTTATGAATTTTTTGGGGCCTATAGACTGGTGATACTTGTAACATACTTAACATACTTCCAATCTGAAGGATTGGAATTAAACCACAACCTTGTATTTGCTATTTGGTATGTGGTATTTAAACTATTCTATGATGTAAAACTGGTATTCTGATACTGATCTTAACTGAAACCCACACGGGTACCTCTTCATAAAAAGTTATTTAGTAATCTAACAGCTCGTTAGATCACAGTACAGTTCTTATCTGAAACTGAATTAAATATCTGAGAAAGAAGGCAATAAAGAGTTAGAATTTAAAATACTTATCATTAACTACCAAATGTAGGACTCATTTGGCTATTTATTTGCCATGCTAGTTCATATTCTTGGGAGAAACCTTTAGAAACTTTTCCCAGTGTCTCAGTCCAGATCCACCCTTTTCAATCCTGAATCCTCCCCCCATTTCTGGAAAGGATTTTCATCATTATACATTTTTTATTTGGTGGTAATTACTAACATACATAGAAGGAACAGCTGTTGAAGAAGTAAACCATTATGCATATCTCGGCAGCTACACAGACCAGGATAGTGACACCAGAAAGAAAGTTAGAATTCAAATTGCAAAAGCACCATTGACCTTCAAGAAGCTGGAGAACATAGGCATTCAAAAGTTATAAGCACAAAAACCAAGTTCAGATTATTCAATTCAAATGTAATATCCACCCTCATTTATGCATATGAAAGCTGGAAAACAACTAAAGAAATAGACAAGAAATTAGACTCTTTCAAAAACAAATGCTTAAGAAAAACATTCACTATAAAGTGGAACGGATTCAAGAACAACACAGAGATAAGACAGATGAGCAAACAACAACCTGTCTCATGGGTGATCAGAAAAAGAAGATGGACACATGTCGGTCATGTGATGAGAAGAAACAATCAGAGGATCCTCAAACAAGCTATCAAGTGGAACACTACAGGCCGAAGAAAAAGAGGTCGAGCACATGAAACTCTAAAGAGGACACTGTTAAGACAGGCCAGTTCAGTGGGCATAACATCCCTTGATGAGATTGAAAAACTCACCGAAGACAGGAAATATTGGCAAACTACCATGTGGGCCCTATGTGACATTTAGCAGCATGGGAAGGATGTAAAATGTAAGAATTACCAAGACTTGAATTTCCTTTCTGAGAGCCACCTGTCTCTCTGTTGACAATCATTGTTTTAGACCTATAAAATGAAGAATGAGAAATGAATCTTTGCCACTTTGAACATGTTGCTCATTCATGATTAGCTCATGTTGCTCATTCATGATTAACACATTGCAGAACTTAAATGTACTTGGTCAAGTAAAAACAAACAACAGATAATTGGCTGCGAGTTTCATAGCTTTGCTTGCAAAAGAAAATCTTCCATGCAAAAAACTGCTTATTCATATATATGGATATGGCCTGTGGGATGCTTTAGTTGTTAAAAGCATTTTTTAATAGCATTTGTTTCTGGCCCTTGCACACTCCTTTATTCACCTGTGAAAAATAAATGATTTGTAAGAGGGGCCTGAACAGGCAGTATGGAAACTTTTAAAATGTATTTTTAAAATTTTTACATCTTTCTGAGAGCAGTTTGCATCACAAGAAAGTTTAAATAAAACACAGCACAAAGGCTTTTTCAAGAATGAGTATCTGCAATATTTTTTTATCGTGAACTTCACACATTAAAAACATCACGTGGATATACTGTCCAAGTCATGCCAGAGTCAACGGAAACAACAAAGCCAACCAGCTAGCAGCAAGGGCCAAACCAGAGGGCCTCATCTAATTGGATAAATCAGACCTATACAAATCCACCAAGCAACATCTCAATGAACAAATGCAAAGCAACTTCCTCCAAAGTACCTATCACATATGACTAAGTGAATTACATGTAATCAAGGGCAGTAGTTGCAAATCCCAACTAAAGAATAGATTACGGGCAACACACAGTCAACACAACATTGGAGTCTATAGACAACACTGGAGTCTATAAACACTGAAGGAAATCCTGATGTCAATGGCTGAACTCGTATGGGCATGCCCTGAGTGTAATGACGGGCACTCCCCAGGACCAGTAACAGAACTAGGCCCCTTTTTTACAGTCACAGTCTTGGTTGCTTATGTATAGGGGCAAGCTTCTTATCATCTCTTGTAGTTTGGCTTTAATTCATGCATCATGCTTAATTAACCTGGTCAAGAAACTGAACACATGAACATGTACTGTTGTCCTGGTCCTCTACAAGCCCATATTCTCAATCATTATCTTCTACAAGAGTATCACATATATATTATTACACTAGGATGCATTCCAAAATATTTATACATGTCAGATCATTCCCCTTTGCTTGACATAAAGCATGCATTTTTGCTTAACTGTATATTCTGTTTTCAAAACCTTATTTGCAAAAATATGATCCAAGTAAGTTCAAACTGGAAAATACTGGTTATAAATATATTCAATGCTGGAAATTGGAAAATTCTTAAAATTGTGAAATAAATTACATAATTTTTTTATTCATTTTGTATTACAACATGATCATTGATTTTTACCAATCATATTATAATGAGTTTAAAAAATAACTATTTACCATATGTCAAACAGCACAGCATTACAATGGGGGTACTTCCTCTGATGATCTGAAGGAGTTGTGTTGTTGTTCCGCTCTCTACGGTAGAGAGTTTCCTGCACAATGCACTCGGCCTTTTTCTACAGATTCTGGTTTAACATAGTGGATGATAAAAAAATCAGACCATGTTTTGGTGAACTATTCTGCAAGATTCTAGTAACACACCTTAAAAATATGTTTATAATAAAATGTTAATACATGTAAGTCTGTTTTTCCAGAGCTCTAAGATTCATTAGATTCTGTTTTTCACTGCTTTAAGGTTCATTAGTTCTGTTTTGTCACTGCTCTAAGATTTCAATATTTTATTACTACTATCTTATACATACATATAATATATAAGCAGAAATACTATACTGTAATATATATTTGTTGATCTTTGTACTAGTGCCTTACAGACTTTTTCTCACATGCATTGCAAAACTGTACTTCTTTCAGATATAGAACCACATATTCAAAACAATGGTAACATTCATGTATCATTTCACATACTGTTATTGAACAACACAAAATTGAACAATGAGCCATATTATTTCTGTAAATATACTTTGTTGCTCTGAAGGAGCCTTGTTAAAGGAAAAGGTTATCAACTTTATGTCTGAATATTAGTAGTGTCAGACATATCTATAATTTGCAAGGGCTGAAAAAATGTCACCATTTTTAAATGAACCAACATCAGTTTTTATATCATGTATCTCTTACACACTGTAAGGTCTCAGAAGTAATCTGGAATAATACTGAAAAGAAAAATAAAAAGAAGAAGGGATATTTGTGGGAAAGAACAGAATATTTAGATAATTTTTGTTTAATATTATGATTAAATAATGTTATTCAAGTAATATTTGAAAATATTAACCAGACTGTCTGAATATGGTGACATACTCTTTTATATTTATTAAAAAACTGTGAATGGCTCTTCCTTATGGTAAATTAATTGCTTTCATATGAATTGCAAGAATATTTCATATACAGTTTATTTACAGGGCATGTATATTCTAAAAACAGATATAAATATATATTTATCTATATTTTTTACACTAATGCTTTGTTACCAGCATTCCCTTTTGCAATACAAAATGAAATAGTCTACCTCACATTGCAGCCTTTGGGTAACGCATAGTATATGTGACTAAAATGACCTTCATAACAAATCCAACAGTAGCCATCAGTAATTACCTATCTCTAGCATTACTTGCTTAACATCTGTGATAAATTAGTGTGTATAGATTTCATTTAGATAAGCTACCTGATGGACAGTTCCATGTATTTTATTTTTTTTTTTTTTAACAAGCTAGATCACTATAGCATTTGCAGAAACATCTGGAGAATAATATCCTTTACACCTTTCAAAAATATCCCAGATGAGATAGACCCTGTTGAAAAGCCCAAAACATACAGCAGAGCTGGACAGGCACAAGTCCCTTACCTCTACCAGGATCCAAGTCTTCCAGTAAGCCTCAAAAACTGCCTCATGAGTCTCACTGAACATTAGACTCAATGGTCTTTTGACTGTAGCCTCTGACTGTCGGAGCTGGGCAGAAGAGTTTATCACTCATAGACATGGCATTGAACCTCAGCTTCAACCTACTTTTCATTCATTCATCGATCTCACTGGAATTGCAAACTCGAGTTCATTGATTTGGAACACGGATATGTAGATCTTGAAACACTAGCATGATGCCACATGGGAGTGGTTTAAAGTGGCTTGCTTGAATTCGTGGCTGGCTTCACCATTCTAGGAAACCATATTCCATTAATTAGGCCAAAGAACGTAACAAATGGATTTTATAGGATGTTAGCCAGTTCTAGTTCACTGTATCTTTTTATTGAATAAACAATACATGGATTCCATGGAGTTTTGTATAAACTGAATTCTACAAATGTTGTAAATTTGTAAAATTACTAATCAGGACTCACAGAAACTGCATGCTGTATGTAACTAGAATAAATAATAGACACTTATTGAACATATAAATAGAATTATTTATTCGAATTAAATTTTTTGCCCAGGAAAAACGGCGTAAGTGTGTTTTGAAAATATGATACCACAATTTTTTTTAAAGTTGCACATCAGTAAAAAACAAATTACATGAATTTTAATTTGCCTGAGTCAAGCAGCATAGGATGTGAATATACAATCTGTGTACTTGTGAACTTGAAGATTAGGTTAACTTAGTTTGACACAAAAAAATGCATATATTTGGCATCTAGATTAATATGTACTAGAATGGCAAAATACCTTGTACATTATTGATGTTAATTTCATATCATCTTGTGTCATACCCAGAGGCATTGGACACACCTCTCCACAGTTTCTGATCTTTCATGTTATTCATCAGTTCTGTCTGCTTCTCCCATACCATTTTGTCAAGCCATCTGAGATTTTCTCTCTTGGTCTGCCTTTCCTGCCTGCAATTTTTCCTGTTGTCACAATATTTTTGATTCCTGCTCTCTGTCTCCCCCATAGTGTTTATTAAGATTTGTTTCTCACTAGTTTCCCTAGGCCTTCTTCTTTTGTTATTTTAGCTGTCCATGGTATTCTTAACTTTCTTCATAGCAACCACATTTCAGTTACCTCTAATGTTCTCATTGTTGTTTTTGTTAGTAACTATGATTAACTTTCATATAGTAATATTGACTCAACATAGCATTTCAAGACTCTTTATAGACTGACAAGGGTTGATGGCACAAAATAGATTTTGTTTTCATATCATCATCATCATCATCATGTGCCGTGCCGACTGGCGTTGGCTATTACGCTTCTCCAGAGTACCCGATCCTTCATGCAGGCCATCAGTTCAGTTGGTGATCTCCTCTCACACCATCCCGTCAGACTGTCCAGTATCATTTCTCTTGGTCTTCCTCTTGATCTTCTTCCTTCTATTTTTTCTGTTGTTATAATATTTTCAGTGCCCCCTCTTCTCATTGCATGTCCTATGAAAGTACATTGTCTCTCTCTTATCTTTCTGACAAGGTTTTTTGTCTCTTCAGCTCTTCTCATATAGACCTGGTAAATTACTGAATTTGACTGCCAGTTATATTAAAGTTTGCTGAACTGACAGTTACATTTCATGAAAGACTACTGCTAAGCTGACCTCCAGTCAGGATAATGTGTTCTCGTTTTATAGAATAATATGTGAATAACTGATAGTCATAAAGCTTACTTTTAAGCTTTATTACCAGTAGAGTACAATGTACACATACAACAACAGCCTAATAGAATACTGTTCTTACATGACAGAGCGAAAAGAACATATTTGTTGTGGTATTTTTTGTGGTTGGTTCAGTATTCGTGCAGCTGACAGTGAAGGTACTTGGTTTAATCTTTGTGTTTGATTGCCAGTCAGACCTCTGTATGCTTTTGTTTCATAAAATATTGCATGTCTGATTAGTTGTCAAACCCACTGGAACTGAACGAACTTGTGGTTGCAGGTGACCAGTGTGTCGCATACAAGAACCAAACTGCTTACAAGATCATATGAATAATCTCCATCAGAGTTGTAGACATTATGATATGAAAATCAACATTGCCAAAACAGAGACCAATGCCAAGCCCATTGAAGACAACAAAATACAACAAGTAAAAGAATTCAAGTATCTTGGATGTATGTTCACAGAAAATGGGAAGCTTGATTTAAAAAATTGATGAAGAGCTAATGTTGTTGTATACCAGCTACCCCTGTTAGTTACACACCCCAACATCCCATTTGAAAATAACAGAAAACTAATTAATAGTATATTCCTACCAACACTGTGCTACCAATGCCAGACATGTATACTTATACTAAGAAACAACAGAATAAAATAATCACATGCGAAACGAGATGTCTCAGGAAAGCAGCAAATGTCACTAGGTGTGACAAGCTAAGAAATGACACCATAAGGCAGATGGTAGGAGCTACATCATGTCTATAACACATAAAGAAGCAAAGAAGTGGTTTGGCCATTTAATGAGAATAACACACAGCCAGCCATGAGAGCCTTCAACTAAAGAACTACAGGACACAGATCAAGAGGAAGACCCAGAAAGAGATGAACAAATGGTATCAGAGAAACACTCACTAATTATGGCATGACTGTCACCAAGACCACCCATGTAGCCCAAAAAATGCTAGGTGCATCTCCCCTCTACATTTCATAGTAGAGGAAGGATAAAGTAAGTAAGATTAGTTGTCAGAATTTTGTGTATGTAAAACTAATAAAAACAATGTATTTATTTGGTTATGTAAAGGATACTCTGTACCTGACTGAGAGAAGATATGTATAAATTTAACAGACTGCTAGACAGCATATTATGTTGGCATATAGAGTATGCTTTTGGTCAACTACCTATGATGCCTTTGACCAATACATAAGAATCTTTGCAAACTGACAAGTAAATTAGTACTGTGTAATACTGTATTAATATGGTTGATATTGTACTGGCTACATGACTTTCATAAATCTGTCCTCCTAATTGTTATTCTGGATTCATTGTATGTGATAAAAGTAAAATGGATTGTTGCGGTTGTTTTTGACATATCACTGGTATCAGACAGCCATTTTTTATACTGAAAAAAAAAAAAACCTGTAAACTTGATTGGTGATCACAGTTACTACATATACAAATGTACGTGTACATTTCTTACATTATAGTCATGAAATTTACTGAACAAGAGAACAATATTTTTTCTATTACTTTGTTGCTATGTTCATTTTCATTTGACAGCTCTTGCAAGCCATTGCTCATACATGAGAACTGATATTTTGTTAATACATTTTCATAGCAGAGAAAATTCTGCTTCTTCTTCTTGCCCTAGAAGGGCATTGATTGTGCTGTGTCAGTCTGCAGTGATATTTATACCCTTTGGTCTAAACATCCAACTCTTTGACATGATTAATTTTTAGAACTGAGTTTACCTTCTCATTTCAATTCCTAGTCACTCAGCCAGACTAGTATTTGTTGCCAGAGAGCACCACTGAAAGGTTGAGTAGGGTCCTAAGTTAGTTTTGGTTCACCAACTCTGATGCAAGAAGTCAGCTTTGGGCCACCAACTACTATATCTCAATTAAAGTTCAAAAATCAAGATTTATAAAAATGTATAAACTAGGAAAAAGTAGAAGCAGCTTTATCTCGTATTTAACAAGTACACAGTTGTGACGTTTCGGCATGAGCCTTAATCATACAAAAACACACGGGATGAAGAAACAGAGAGAGAGGAGGAAATAAAGTATAAATTCACATTCCTACTGTTTTCCTAGTTTATACAAAATCAAGATTTGTATGGTTACATAATGGTCTATGATACTTGTTACATGACATGATGACTCTTTAATACTACGAAATTAAAAATGGTTAAGGTTTGCTGTTTTGTGAAATATTTATTCTGATATTTTGTTTATCAATAGTAATTTGTTGTATGTTTCATTGTATATTCAAATATATATTTATATCTTTTCTTTTGTACTTCAACATTTTTTAAATCTGGAATTCCTTTTATAATATTTGCATTCATGATCAATACTATGTCATGTTCATACATATAATATTAAATTTAATATCATTTTATGTATATACAAGATCTTTTGTTCCTTCCTCTCCAAGTGACTGATTTTTTACTAGTTCATCAGTAAACTCTGAGTTATGTCCCATATTTCTCTTTCATCTCGACTATGTTCACCACACATTTTGATGTAAGAATTACTTTATGCCAGTTGGATTCATTTTTCAATGACATAGTCGTAGTCTGGTTTCAGGCCTTGGAGCCAATCTTACTGTTTCAAACCTGGGCATGGTGAGCTGGATTGATGATCTGTCAGTTATTGTATATAATTTTAAGGGATTAATCAGTGTATAATCAATAATGCACACATATCATTTATGAACTTATATTGCAATAAACTCACATATTTAAATTATTCTATATGTTATGGTTTCTTTGTTAGATATGTTCCCGGCCCTTTTTCCCCATGCCTTCATTCTGATTGCAACGTTAAGGGAGAGGGTGCCAAAGCAGGGCATTGTTTCTTTATTTGCATTGTTACTTTCTTGCAAACAGTCATAACCTAATGACCTACGTGAAAAATTAACACAGGTCATGCCACGAGAAGGTAGTTGATTTGTAGTTAATTACAGTTATTTTAAGCAGTGAACTATATTTGCGCGTGTGTTTGTGGTGTGGTGTGAATGAGTTTGTGGGTGGGTCAGTCAGTCAGTCAGTCAGTGCGTGCGTGCGTGCATGAACGAGCCAGCGAATGAATGAGTGACACAAATTCCATCGCTTAGATTCAATCTCCAGCAGGTACACTGCTTTTTTTTTAAACAGTCTCTCATCATCATCATCATCATCATCATCAGGTGCCGTGCCGACTGGCGTTGGCTATTATGCTTCTCCTGAGTATACGATCCTTCATGCAGGCCATCAGCTCATTTTGGTGATCTCCTCTCACACCATCCCGTCAGACTGTCCAGCATCATTTCTCTTGGTCTTCTTCTTGATATTCTTCCTTCTATTTTTGCTGTTGTTATAATATTTTCAATGCCCCCTCTTCCCATTGCATGTCCTATGAAAGTACATTGTCTCTCTCTTATCTTTTTGACAAGGTTTTTTTTTTTTTTGTCTCTCCAGCTCTTCTCATACATTCTTCATTAGTTATTTTTACTGTCCATGGGATTCGCAACATTCTTCTAATAAACCACATTTCTGCTGCTTCCAGTGATTTTTGTGCAGACTTTGGAACAAAGTTTTTGGAACACGTGGTCTCCTGCAAATGTCTAGTGCATACTGGACAACAATAACAACAAATAAAAGAATACTTTTTGCGTAAAAGTAGTTTCAGATACAATTTTGTTATGTAAGTAGGAAACCACGAGGTTTTCATACAGTAAAGTAATAAAAAAACAGTCATGTGTGGCTAGACCTAAAAAAAAATATACAAAGCTCTTTTAGATGTGAGAGACATAAAAACGATAAGAGAATTATCAGGGACTAGAACCACAGACTGGTAGGACGACCAGGCATCTAGCCACCAGAATAGAAAAGGAAACTAAGCGACGGAATTTCTGTGTCATGTCTTTGTCCCCTTTCCGAGCGTCACGATTTTCGACCAGATAGGCATTGATGACTGTGTTATCAAACACCTTTGGTGGGGTGGGGGGGGGGGGGTGCAATATAGCACAGTTCACTACTACGCTGTTCTCTCGTGGCTAGACGGATGCTCGTCACTGGAGTCCGTGGTTCAAGTCCCATGTAATTTTCTTAGTAGCGGATCACTTTACGTACAACAAAACATCACCATGTGACTGGGGTGCTTGCAGTGTTTTGGCACCAGCTCAGGGTCGGCACTTCTGTTGCTTCATGCTTCCTGATAATCGTTACCGCATTCATTGTTGGGCTTCGCATAGCTGAGAACACTTTTTAACCTTACCACTTTCCCACCCCCCCTACCCCCACCCCCGCACTCTTTTTCTTAAAAAAATGTCGCAACATAAGTTGGAAACACTCATTTTTGACATGTGCAGTTACTAATAACGTATTCGACGTGTAAGTGCTGTTACTCGTGGGTTAGCTAAAGTCTGCGACGTACTGTGACACCGTTATTTGTAACGGTAAAACACTGCATAAAACATTGCCTTGTGCCAAAAAATAACCTGTTCATAGTAGCCCACTTTAAAAGAAAGAAACACTTTAGAAAAGATGGCTCCAAAATTATTAACTTCGGATTGATAGTTTGGGATAAAACAGTTCTTCCCCGATTCTCCGATAGGGTGAATCACACCTGCAGTGGGAAAAAGCTTCGTTTCTCGCCAGTGTTTGCGACAACTAGTAATTTAGACATGCGACAACTAGTAATTTAGACATGCGACAACTAGTAATTTAGACATGTCATGATCACATTTTTTTTTAAATTGTGTAATTTAATCTGGATATTCGAACTCAAGAATGTGAAATAATTTCACGTTGACTTTGTCATGTGAAATGTGAAATCGTGTCATCAGATGTTAGACTTGTAATTAGCAAGGTTTTGCAAAGCCTAATTTATTTGCATCTAGTTGGAAAGAACTTTCAAATATTTGTAGCAATTGTTCAAAAAGTCTACTACCTTTATCGTTTATGTGTCCAAAATGGCGAAACTACATTTCTTATATCTTATATCCTTCCCATGCCGTTAAACGTCACATAGGGCTCGCAAGGTAGTTCGCCAATTTGTCATGTCTTCGGCGAGTCTTTCAACCTCATCAAGGGATTTTATGCCTGTTAATTTGGCCTCTCTTAACAATGTCCTCTTTAGAGTTTCATGCGGTCTGGCTCTTTTTCTTTGGCCTGTTGTGTTTCACTTGATAGCTTGTTTTGGGATTCTCTGATCGTTTCTTCTCATCACGTGACCAACATATGTCCATCTCCTTTTCCTGATCACCCATGAGACTGGTTGTTGTTCAGTCATCTGTCTTATCGCTGCATTGTTCTTGAATTCGTTTCATTTGATGCGAGTATTTTCCTTAGGCATTTGTTTTCAAAAGAGTCTAATTTCTTTTCTATTTCTTTAGTTGTTTTCTAGCTTTCACATGCATAAATGAGAGTGGATATTACATTTGAATTGAATAGTCTTAACTTGGTTTTTGTCCTTATAACTTCTGAATTCCATATGTTCTCAAGATTCTTGAAGATTTATGCTGCTTTTGCAATTCTAACGTCCTTTCTGGTGTCACCATCCTGGTCTATGTAGCTGCCAAGGTATGCAAATAGACTGATTGCTTCAATATCTGTCCCATCTATGTGTATTTTTCCATTTTGATTAATGGGAACTTTCATTATTTTTGTTTTGTCCTTGTTAATTTTTAAGTACTATTTTGCTAGCCAGTGAAGACAGGCTATCTGTTTTTTCTTGCATGGAATTCACATTGTTACTAATAAGAGTTATGTCATCAGCAAAATCAAGATCTTCTAGCTGGGTCCCATGTACCAGTCAATACCTATGTCACCTGTGCAGCATTTTTTCATTATGAAGTCTATTGTAATTCCAAAAAGCAAAGGAGACAGTATACATCCTTGTTTCACACCTGTTTCAATCTGGAACTGTTCACTCATCCCTTCTTCTGTCTTGACTGCACAAACATATCCATTGTAGAAGTCCTTAATGATGTTGACAATTTTAGATGATATTCCATATAGACTTAAAATTCTCCATAATGAATCTCTGTGTATGCTATCAAATGCCTATGAAGTTCAGTATTAATGGTATCTGCTTTTCAATATGTTCTTCAAGTATTATTCTTAGAGTAAAGATCTGGTCGAGACAGCTTCTCCCTTTTCGAAATCCTGCTTGTTCTTCTCTCATTGCAGTATCCACTATATCTTTGAGTCTGTTCAAAATGACACAAGTTTGACACAACTGATATTAGGGTTACTCATCTCCAGTTGTTACAGTCACTACCGGGAAGAAAATTAGTTATTTTACACTTAAGTCGGAATATGCAGAGTAAATCATTAAATCACGAAAAAAAAAACAATTTCTCTGAACTGAGTTACAAAGAACTTTCAGACATTTCTCACATGTTTTTGTTTACGTGTTCAGTCACAGACAGTAGTAATAAAAGTAAATAATACACTTTCATTCTTTCTCCAGTCATTTTGTCGGGTTATAAACGGAGCGAGCTCCAAGAATTTTGCTTCCTTATGTAGTAGTATACCTTGCTGTCTCACCAAATTCTCAAAGTAACATTTAATATTTTTAAACCTGTTATTTTAAGTAAGCTTCATCGTGTTCGACTAGGAATTTTAATATTAATTTCGTTAAAATTAACAACAAATAAAATAAATAATTGATATAATTAATAGTCCATTTTTAAATTACGTTAAATTAAATTTAAAAAACTAAATTAAATGAAACGGAATTAAATTAAAATAGTAAATTAAAACGTAACATTTTGTAAATCAATGAGAAAATCTTAAACAATAAATTTAGTATAAAATGAGAAACAATTAAACGAAAGGAATGTAAGTGAATTTCTTTCATCGTCATAATGCTCATCACGTACAGAACGAATAGCTTCTAAAGCACAAACAAGTGGTCTGTATATGTTTTATTTTTTTAGAATACCTGCTTTTGCGATATTTGCACTCCTGTTGTTTTAATTAAATATCTAACACTCATAAAGAACGTTTCCTTGCTTTCATATTCGCAAAATCAGAAATAACTATAGAATCACTATAGTCTAATTTTTGACAGATTTCATGCTCAGCTGCAATCATGGCAAATCCTTTCAATCAAGTTTCGGCCATTGCTGAATGTAAATAAATTTACTAGAAACATTAAATTCATTTAAAACATAGTGTCATATAACAAGACAACATAACAGTTTAAAGGTAATTGTTTCATGTCGTTCAGTTTTCTCCACTGACTCGTCATCAGCAACTTCTGTCAAAAGAAGATCGTCAAGGACGACTGGCTTCGGTTCTAGATTTCCTGCCGGTGGCACTTAGTGGCTTGAGCGTTAGAGCTGTAATGTTTTTACAAGGAGTCCCCAACGCAATGATGACACTGAGAAAAGCACACAGTTTCTGCACCGTTCCAAACACTAAAACTTCTCCAGATGAGATTGCCCCATCTTTGAAAATTAACTCGATAGAGTGAGAGCAACAGATTCAAGTCTCTAATACATCGTTGAACTCCTGAATGTTTTCCTTTCATATTTTATCTAATGCCGTACCATGATCACGCATGCTTGCGACTGGAATATTAATTTAACAGACCGTGACCCGGTGGTACTGCAAACTGGGTCCACCCGTAACGAGATGTAGACCATACCCTCGGCATTCAATATGCAGGGCAGGGCTTATGCATCTCGTTTAGTTAAAAAATAACGACGCTTTTGTTTAACCAAAGGGCATGTTGATCAGGGTACCTGCCAAGAGGACACTTTGACCTCAGCCACTTTGATCTTAACCAAAAGATCGACAGGAATATTAATGTCTGACTAATTTCTAAAAATACATTAATACTGGGCATGTAGTGGCTTCAACAGGAACGAAACCAAGAAAATCCTCGCGAAAACTGATATCATTTTACCTGTATTATTAAGGAGAACAATCTGTAGCTAATCAGAACACTTCGAATCCTTTTCCCAAGATAATGTTGGGCCGATCCAAAAGTAAGCGCGGTCAATAATAAATGAATATGTGCTTTATTAAAATAATTTATTATTATTATGTAGTTCACCACACTTTACACACTTTAATCGCCCCCTAAAATTTGCCGCACCCTGCAAATGCACATGTCGGGCTATCGGTAGAGCCGGCCCTGGTGAGCACACGTATTTAACTATAAGGAGATATCAGTATGCATGCGAAAGCTGGAAAACAACTAAAGAAATAGAAAAGAAATTAGACTCTTTTGAAAACAAATACCTAAGGAAAATACTCGGCATCAGGTGGAACGAATTCAAGAACAATGCAGAGATAAGACAGATGACTGAACAACAACCAGTCTCATGGGTGATCAGGAAAAGGAGATGGACATATGTTGGTCACTTGATGAAAAGAAATGATCAGAGAATCCCAAAACAAGCTATCAAGTGGAACACAACAGGCCAAAGAAAAAGAGGCAGACAGTGTGAAACTCTGAAGAGGACATTGTTAAGAGAGGCCAAATTAACAGGCATAAAATCCCTTGATGAGGTTGAAAGACTCGCCGAAGACAGGAAAAAATGGCGAACTACTTTGCGAGCCCTATGTGACGTTTAACAGCATGGGAAGGATATAAGATAAGATATCATTATTACATGACCATATTTATTTGTCAATCTCCTGGGTGCTTCTGGAAGGGATCAAATACCGGCCTTCGTCATGAAAAAACAACTTCGCTATAACCACTTTGCCTCTCACCCATCACAAGAGCTTTAAAAGTTTTCATAAGGTCGACAACTCGACAAAGTCACTGTTCACCTTCTGTGGAGAGTAATGCCCCCTTGCGTGATGTAGACTTGACACAGTTTTCGAACTTTGTAAACTTGGCGATGGCATTTGTTCGAACAGTTCAAAATATATTATTTGTGAAATCATTCCATTATGTGAGTTTACAGAGATCAGGCACATTAGGTAAGATTAGATACGCTTATGTCAGAGCATTCGATAAAGCACACAATGGTATAATAGTTGGAATGGTCATGGCCAGTTCACGTGATACGTGTGTACGATAATAGACTTTGTCCCCCAGTGGACACGCGAATACTTGACTGTACGTGTAGTTTCTCGTGTGTGGTGCTGTCAGAGTCCATTTTTAAACAAAATAATCAGTATTAAAGCTCAAAAGTTGCAGGGAAAAAAGTAATGATGCAAGGATTGCCTACACTTTTATTGTATGAAGGAAATATAACTATATCCCGTAATATTTATTTACACGCTGTGGGGGTGTGAGGTGTTAGTGTCTTCACGTTTCTAGGCCACTGCAGCGTTTGAGGTACGGAGAAGGAAAATATATAAAAAGGGAGGGGGGATGCTGAATGCAACTATTGTCTGGCCATTAGATTATCATTTTCAGAGTGAGATAAGGTATTGTGGTTTTCATGCAGGGGATTCTCTCAACTTCCAGCGAGGAGCTACGTAAATTGTAGCGTCGCATAGTTAGTTGGCTATGAGAAAGATCGATGCTGATGTTTGCTCTAAAATCTCTCAATGCTTTTTCAGTTGAATTGGGCAGACCAATATCAGATAGCTTAGCTCTTCAGTTAAGTAATTCTGTTTCGTGGGCTGCCCAATATATACTCAGTGGGGGTCCCCAGCTAGTGGATTGCATAGGCCAGAATGATTTGCTTTGCTTAAGGGGGCCCTGGCTTTCCACATTTTAAGGAGGGGGGGGGGGGAGCCTGTAATGGATGATAACAAACTGGCTAATATGAGGGGGGGGGGGCAGGGAGAAGGAGATAAGTTGTTTCGTTCCACTTTAGAAAATTCCTCTTGGAGGCCCCAAACATCGCAGGAAATGAACTAAGCAAAACTTCCACACATATCTGCCTCCATCAGAACTGTCTTCTGACATGAAAAAGGTCACTGTTATGTATTTGTGAGTCCACAGGAGATTTCTCTGCCAGCCATGAGATCTGGGGAAAAAACTGGCCAGGTATCATTCTATATGGAAAGTACATGTATCATTTGAAGAGGATATGAAAGTCAAACTGGAAGACAAAAAAAAAAAAAACAAACAAAAATGCAGAAATGGGACTTGTAACAAAAGACATGGCATATTGTTGCTTCAGTCAGTTATGCCAGTCAGTTACTGGTCAGATCAGTTAAATAAGAAGTTACATCACAGTCTCAGCAGACTCCATATCTACTGGTATCCTCCTGCTTCAACATAGCCTTATAGGACAGAATCATCATATATCATTGATCACGTTAATTGGCAGTTACTGGTAAATTAGCAATAAAATAAAAAAGAATAACTGAAACTTTTAGAGGTAATTGGTTACAACTGGTTTATATTATAAAAAAACCTAGTAAAAATCAACCAGTGAAATCAGCTGGGGGATAATTTGGTCACTTGGCCTATGATGCTCATAGAGGAGAATCAGCCAGTTTAGACTTTGATTCAGCATGTGAGCATTTTGTATTAAATCTCACTACAAATGAGGTGGGGAAACAATTTCTCATGAACAATTAATTTCTGCTGATGTTTGTAAAGTGTTTTTAATTTTAAACTAAAAAAAAAAGTATAAAGTATGAAATGTTGTACTGACAAAAAGCAGTATTTCAGAATGCTTTTTTTTTTCAAGGTGGAAGACAGATACATTTGTATCAGTTTCAAAATATTCTGTTATGATCACTGAAATATACATATGCTTGTTACAGACACATTAAAGTATTTCACTTTCGTCCTTCTTTACCCTCAGCATAAAAAAGCTTAGCCATGGCCACAAATGGAGCTATTGAGTTTTTGCTTGGAGGTCTGGCTACTTGTGGGGCATGTTTCTTTACTAACCCTCTAGAGGTGGTGAAGACCAGGATGCAGCTACAGGGGGAGCTGCGGGCTCATGGGGAGTATGCGGTAATATGTCTTGTTTGTTATATTTGGAGTATGTAGTGATACGTCTTGTCTGTTGTACTTGAAGTATGTAGTGATACGTCTTGTCTGTTGTACTTGAAATATGCAGTGATATATTTTTTGTCTGTTATATTTGGAGTATGTGGTAATATGTTTTGTCTGTTATACTTAGAGTATGTGGTAATACAAGGTCCAACAATTAAGTAATGAGACTGATTTTATTATAAGGTAAAGGTAAAGGTGACCCTGTCATGCCTTGGAGACACATAGGGATATGGTGTTAGTGCCCATATTTTCCTTGACCTGTCAGCACACTAGAGGGTGATATGGTCAGTATCACGCCTGGCCGCCTTTTCCTTCCCCAACTCCAGAAGAAGTCGGGTACCCATTTCTACAGCTGGGTGACTGGGGTGCCGCCGGCCGGATTTGAACCCCCGACCTCGCCATGAGAGACCAGTGCACTAACCACTTCGCCACTCAGAGCCAAGACAAAAATGCCATCTATGAAGCAAAGCACCCTCATCGATGATCTGGCAACTTTTCATCGCCGCCCGATAAGCAGACGACAAGCCGCCATTTTGTTGACCTAGTTAGAGGTGTATTGTCACGTAATCAGCATGGAGCAAAAAGCTAATACTAAATTTTGTTTAAAACTTGGAAAAAGTGCCATTGAGACAGTTTAATTGATGCAACAAGTTTGTGGGGATAATTGTTTATCTCATGCACAGATATTCAGGTGGTATTCACGATTCAAAAGTGGTTTGGAAATAATTACAGATGCAACTAGACATGAATGCCCAATTTCTGTTCATAATGAGCAACTCATTGCAAAAGTCAGAGAACAGATATAAGAAGATTGTTGTTTGATTGTGAGGATGATGGCAGATGAATGTGATGTTAACTGAGAGACTTTAGTGGAAGATTTGGGCAAGAAAAAAAGTTGCTTGCCGGTTTGTTCCACGTGCATTGTCTGATGACCAAAAACATCAGTATGTTGAGTACACAAAAGACATCATCAAAATGTGTCGCAGAAATAAACATTTCTTAAATTTGACTGTTGCAGAGGATGAAACATGGATTTTCCACTATGATCCCACAACTAAACACCAAAGTGCTCAGTAGAAGTCATCATCATCGCCAAAAGGCCAAAAATTTTGTCTTCAAAAGTGAAAAGTGAAGACAATATTGGTGTGCTTCTATGATAGCAAAGGAGTTATTCACAAAAATTTATTCCAGAGGGACAGACTGTCACTGCCAAAGTTTATTTAATTATTTTGAAATGCCTATTGAAAAGGATTCTCCGAGTCCGATCTGAGTATTCAACACCTGGCAGTTTTTTCCTTCTTCATGATAATGCACCGGCTCACTGGGCAGTAGTTGTACAGGAATTTTTTACCCAAAAACAAGTGTGTGTTCTCAGCTATCCACCCTATTCCCCAGATTTATCTCCCTAGTGTCTGGTTATGGTGTTTGTTCTTGCCTGTTATCTAGGAAGTGTCTGGTTATGGTGTTGCCTGTTATCTAGGAAGTGTCTGGTTATGGTGTTGCCTGTTATCTAGGAAGTGTCTGGTTATGGTGTTTGTTCTGATAGTTATCTGAGGAACATTTGAAAATCTCTTCTTCATTCGCTTCGCTTCTACTACCAAGATTGCCCCATGATCCTACTGAATTTACTCCTGTGGTTCTTGCGATAGTCTCATTTAAGATGGAGGCTCAGAGCAACATGGGGCTTGGGCCTATATTCTTGGTGGGTCACCGAAGTGGCATTGCGTGACACTTTGGTTTTCGTTGCACTAGTTTAGTCTAGAGTTGGACTTTCTCACCGGAAAACCTCGATGTGGTTTGGATATGAATATATCCCCACCGGGTTGAAGGTGGTTGCCCATCCATCCTAGAGTTGGACTTTCTCACCAGAAAACCTCAACATGATTTAGATATAATATATCCCCGTCGGGTGAGAGGTGGTTGCTTATCTAGACTGCACTGGTCCAGTGTCTCCAACTTCAGCATTTTGTGGTCATGGTCGCTACCCTTCCTAGTTGTGACCAGGATGGAGCTTTTGTCGAGGACGAATCCTCACCACTAGTGAGTTTCACCCCAGGGTTAAGCTGGTTTAGGCGTATTATCCCAGTATGGGTGTATATAAGATGTGACTGGCCTCTGGAGCGGAGGTACCGTGATATATGTAGCCATCAAGTTTCACCCCTGGGTTAAGCCAGTTTAGGCTTATTGCCCCAGTATGGGTGTATATAGGACATGGGCGGCCTCTAGAGCAGAGATGCCGTGATATGAGTAGCCCTCACCGCGAGTCTGCTGGCCACACCAATTAAACTTCACTTAATCCTTTCCATCACCTTTTCCACATCGGCACCAAGCGGCAACCCTAACTGCATTTTTCTTCATTGGCCAGGAGGAATTTCACCCCACATGCAGTAGCCGAAGAATCTCACCAGCAGCGAGCAGGAGCTTTCCTTCTCATAGATGAGCTACCAACCAAGACTAACAAGTCTCATCTACCTGAAAGCATCTGGTTTTCAGGTGCCAGATATTCGCCTCTCACCCCTTCTCCTGTCAGTTTAAACAGTTCTGCCACGAGAAGGCCAGGAGCTAGACTTGGACTGTCAGAGCCTATTTGAGACGCGTGCCATGGAGACATTTAATTGGAGTGGAGAGTGTATCCCTCACCCTACCTCCAGCTATTACAGTCCTTGGAACCATTTGAAAATGTAAAATGCATTTGTTCTTGTCACTTTATTACATGGACTCACACATACGTGGCTAATGAGAACAAATTGTTTCACTATTTATAAAGTAGAGACTGATTTAGCGTCCATGGTGGTGGATCTACTTTAGTAATTACAGCAGTATACAGTGAACCATTATCCAGTCTATTCAGAGCCCTTGTTTCAAGATCTGCATTACGATTTTGACTGAACATTTGCAGTTTCGAGGAGATAACAAAATTGATCCAAAATAAATGCAGAACAGGATGTAAACCATGAAAGATAAAGGGAAATGGTAGAAGACTAAAATTGATTAGCCAGTTCAATGTCACTGTGTTTTACAAAACTTGCTGGATATTTTGTCCAGAGGCATGCTGTGATTTGTCATGGACAAGATTAAAAGCATAATAAATGAGTGTTAAAGTAATATGAATTAATGCAATGTTTCATATCTTGCATTGAACTAAATTACTTAATGGAAATTAATTTTTTGTTTTGTTTTGTGTTTTTTTAGAAGAACTGTAGGATTGAAGATTTTATTCATGTCATAGATGAGATAAGATTTACTTCAGTGGAACATTTCTTTGTTAAATTCTTTAGGTTCATTACCGCAATGCATTCCATGCATTTGTGACCATTGCCCGAAATGATGGAATCCTTGCTCTTCAAAGTGGGCTTGTCCCAGCAGTGTGGTATCAGTTCTTTATGAATGGAACAAGACTAGGGACTTACCAGGTATTTAACAGCACATGTCTTCAAACGTGCTAAATGATGTACATCAACAGAATGAAAAAAAAAAGTTCTTTTGTTGAAACTTAACATGGCAGCTGAAGCTGAAGATCACCAAAAACTGTATACACTCCACACCACTCTGTTGAGTAGAAGCATAACCAAAAACTCTATATACTCCACACCACTTTGTTGATTAGAAGCATAACCAGAAACTGTATATACTCCACACCACTCTTTTGAGTAGAAGCATAACCAAAAAATGTATATACTCCACACCACTCTGTTGAGTAGAAGCATAACCAGAAACTGTATATACTCCACACCACTCTGTTGAGTAGAAGCATAACCAGAAACTGTATATACTCCACACCACTCTGTTGAGTAGAAGCATAACCAGAAACTGTATATACTCCACACCACTCTGTTGAGTAGAAGCATAACCAGAAACTGTATATACTCCACACCACTCTGTTGAGTAGAAGCATAACCAGAAACTGTATATACTCCACACCACTCTGTTGAGTAGAAGCATAACCAGAAACTGTATATACTCCACACCACTCTGTTGAGTAGAAGCATAACCAGAAACTGTATATACTCCACACCACTCTGTTGAGTAGAAGCATAACCAGAAACTGTATATACTCCACACCACTCTGTTGAGTAGAAGCATGGACATTAAATAAGAAAATGGAAAAGGAAACTGAAGCACTTGAAATGTGAATATACAGAAGAATAGAGTGAATTTCATGGACAGAAAAGACTACAAAAGAAGCACTTAATCAACAGGCATTGAGAAGAAAAATAATATAAAACTGTAAGAACCAGGCAGCTAAAATATTTGGTCATATCAAGAGACATAATACAGTAATGAAAACAATATTTAGCATGTTTTGACGGTGTAGGGATCTCAGTTCCCTTTGGCCACAGTAGCCTGTTTGTGTAAGCAAAGAGATATGGAGATCCCATGATTGGATCACACAGTCTTTCTATGCCCAAGACATAGTCAAGGATTAGACTGCACAATCTTTCTTTATTCAAGATGCTGTCTGGGATTGGACTGTGCTGTCTTATTGTATTCAAGGCACCATTTGGGACTGGACTGTTGCTGTTATTCAGTATTCATGATATTGAAATACATGGTGTTTTTATCCAAGATGTTGTATGGGACTGGACTACGTTGTTTTTCTGCATTCCAGATGCATAAGAAAGAACTGACTCTGAAGAATACATTCTGGACCTGCGTAAAGTGAATAGTTTTGATTGGGAAAGTCTTTCAGTGCAGTTGATCACACAGTGGTCTGATGAACAGATGGTGGGAAAAAAGAACCCTCTTTGGAAATTTTAACAGTTCTAAATGGGCAGCAATTTACAGTCTCCACCATCTTACATCGGGCAATATCAAATTGTGCATGAAATGTTCCAAACATAGCAAGTATTTTCTTTTTTAAAAGTATCAAAAAAGTATAGAAAAAGTATCAAAAGAGGGAGCAGACAAACTCTAGTTCAGCAGCTCTGAGTGCGTGAATCATCTGAGCTCTGTACCAGGTGCACTAGCCTGTTATGGAGGAGATCTTTGGCCCAGATCTGGCCGGAAGTACCTCACTTACCCAGCTCGGGTACTTTTCTTCTGGGGCTGAGGAAGAAAAGGCAGCCAGGCTGTGATGCTGACTTACTTCATCCACTAGTGTGTGCCAAATAGGTCAAGGAAACAAATATGGACACCATTATCTCCAGGGTGTCTCAGTGGTACCTTACCAATAAAGAATGTTATTCTGAATTCCAGTGGAGAGTTTTGTATTTCAAGATTTGCTTGCCTCAGTTAACCATACTCAGCTCGTTTACTGTGCTCATTTTCAAATATCATCCTTGTATCCCATATCCTAAGATTCAGAATAGTTGCCAATGCTCAGTCTCAGGCTTAAGCTTTTGTTCCTTCAGGAGATAATATCTATCATAGTCTAAGATAATATCTATCATAATCCAAGATAATATCTATCATAATCCAAGATAATATCTATCATAGTCCAAGATAATATCTATCATAGTCCAAGATAATATCTACCATAGTCCAAGATAATATCTATCATAGTCCATGGTGGCTCATCTTCACATCTATAAATAGATGGAAAGAGTGAGGAAGGTTGGCAAGAACAAGAGTGGCAGAGAGTAAGATGAGTGTGTCTAAATAAAGAACATACAACAATCCAGTATTTTGGCAAAAGCCCTGTTTTTCAAGAATCGCATATGCAACATATATAGGAAGAAGATCAAGAGGAAGACCAAGAGAAATGATACTGGACAGTCTGACGGGATGGTGTGAGAGGAGATCACCAACTGAACTGATGGCCTGCATGAAGGATCGTGTACTGTGGAGAAGCATAATAGCCAACGGCAGTCGGCACGGCACCTGATGATGATGATGAACATATATGTATGTATATACTTTGTAAACTCTCTACTACAGAAAATAAAACAACACAGCAGCTCCTCTGATCTCTGATTTTCGAAGAAGTCTCTCTTCTTGCCCCCACCCCCCCAACAAAGAAAATGTTTCATTTCTAATGAGACAACAGAATAATAGAATGGCTTGTTACATTTTATTCATTATTATATTTATACTCTGGATTTCTTTCTTTGCATCTTTAATTTTTACCATTTAGAACTGTATTATTGTGCAACCAAGCAAACTTAAAAATTTCAGTGTTGTCCATAGACAGGTATCATCTTTGAACAGATATCTCTGTAGCACATTAATCATGTTGCATTTTTCAACACTTTGCTTAATTCTAGATGCAGATTAACCTTGGCCTTACAAAGGATAAAAATGGAAATCATAGCTTCATTCGTAGTGTAGCAGCAGGGGCATTTTCTGGATGCGTTGGTGCCACAGTTGGAAGTCCTCTTTATATGGTATGGGGAAAATGATAACATAGGTGATTTTTTTTTTTTTTTTGCTATATAGAACACAAAATTTAAATTTAAAAACCAAAATGCATCCTGCAAACTTGGCTGTTTATAGAGACTTAAGAGCCAAAACCTGGCCCCCAGGAGAAGAGCATGAACAGAAAACTGGGGCCCCTAGAGGGAATTACTGTTGTTGATGGGATTCATGAAGGTGATGAAGTCTGGGTGGCTGAGCATATGAAGCTGATTGTGGAAGAATAAGAGGAAGAGAAACTTAAAAATTATGGTAAACTTGATGTTGATTGTAAAATTTAATAAGTATTTAACACTATAATAAAAAGAAATTGTGTAATGTAAATAACCACCAAACATTCTAGATTACCTGGTACAGGTACATCACATTTATTTCCAGTAATTAGAAAGCTGGTAGTCTCAGTCTGTGGAAGTTTGGGAGCAGTTTAAGACATTTATCTTTGTTGGTTCACTTATCATATTTGATACTATGTATGAATTCCCTTTTTCTAAATGACTAGCTTTTTATTTTATATTATGTATGAATTCCCTTTTCTAAATGACTAGCGGTCAACATAATGGCAAAATGACTTCATCAAAACAAACTGAGGACATGTATGCTCTCCCTTCTCTGTGTGTTTTCCATAAGCCAGTTGCTGTTCTTGTTTCAAATTTTTATGACTTAAGCACTCTTAGATTAAGTCATGTGGTGTTTTATATAGGTTTTAAAAAATCCAACACCACCACTCCCCTCCCCCAATGTCTGAATATTGATTTAGTCTGGTTCTGTCAAGCTGTTGAAATGTGGAAATGTGTAATTCTTTACTGTGTGCCTTGGGTTAATTTGTTATTGTGAACCTTGGGTTAATTGTTTGACTCTTTGGCTTAGATTAATTTATTACTGTGGCCTTGGGTTAATTTTTTTTAACATCTTGGGTTAATTTTATGCTGTCTTGGGTTAATCTTATGCTATGAGCCTTGGGTTAGTTTCATACTGTATGCTTCATGTTAATTTCTTACCATGTGCCTTGAGTTAATTTGTTAATATGGTGTGTACCTGGCATTGATTTTTATTTACTATATGCCATGGGTTATATTTTTATAGTGTGCCTGAATTTAAATAAGGATGCAGTTAATGTAAACACTCATATTCAAACAGTTAAAAAAAAAAAAGCTTTGTAAATCTTACTGATTTTACTACTGTCTCATAAGAGAGGAGGTTAAAGTACTGCTGCATATATGTCAGCGATAAATCAGTCTTTGGTCTTTTTTTTATGTGTGTGAAAGCAGAGAATTTTACAGAAAAAAAGTGTAAAAATGTTAACATACATATGCTGAATAATGTTAATTCTCCAATTTATTATTTGCATGCCAGGTGAAAACACATCTTCAGGCCAAAGCAGTTAAAGAAATTGCAGTTGGTCACCAGCATCCTCATGAATCAATGACACATGCATTTAAGGTGAAACTGTCTCATATGCTTCTTGATATGCTCCCTTTGCACAGTGCCAGTTGAGAATGCAAGTCAGCATAATTATTGTTAGAAACTGGACTTAATATTATTAGCAAGATTTTGACTGCAAATAATTTCTGTTTTTTTGTTTTTTTTTTTAATGCACCAGAAAAGAGAACATGACATCAAAATATTAATAGCCATTATTTTGACATTTTTTAGAATTGATAAATTATGAGTTTGATTTACATATTCTAAGAATATTTTGCTAGTAATTAATTAACCAGCTGTCAGAGATGTTGAGTATGGATTGATGAATCATTGGTTCATGACAAAAGGATAAGTCTTCAGAAGTAAAAACTAATTCCTCATTCTAAAAGTTAGTAGATTTTTTTAGAGATGTATGAGCCATCATATCCCCATTCAAAAGTTGCTTTGAAATTCTTTAGTAAATATTTACAGAAAGAATGATTGCGGTAATATATATGTTAATTTGTTAATGAAACTGTACATAGTTTGACCTGAAATGATGGTAACATTGGTTTGCAAAATACTTACTGGTAGTATGCTGCAGTTGCTGACAGTGTGTGACATAATTTGTATAAAGTTTCTTACATAGTCACTGTAACATAACTTCTTCATTTTTATGATTATGTAGATGCTTGAATAATGGTCTTTCACTATTAAGATATGAAGTTTTCTGTTATGTCCTTCACAGACTATTTATAAAGGTCATGGTGTACTGGGCCTGTGGCGTGGTGTAAGTGGGGCTGTAGCCCGTGTCACAATAGGGTCAGGTTCACAGTTGTCAACTTTTTCTTCTGCAAAGCACTTTATAGAAAGCACCAAGGTGGGTACTGATTTAGACAAAATCTTGGTTTTTGTAACTATTTTTAATTCTCCATTAAAAAAAGTTTGTCTGCTTCTTAACTGTAGATTCATTTTTGTAGGATCTTCCAGTAGTTGTAAACCTGACTTCTCAGCAGCTGGCTATCAGAACTTGAAGACATGGGAACAGAACTAGATGGGGTGTGGGTTATGATTTATTTGAATTACTTCAGTGGGCCAAGAGATGGACTTCTCAGCATGCTTCACTACCATGGAAAACATGTTGATTCCTGCCCTCCTTACAAGATGGGTTGTAGAAACACAAGGACAGCGTCTTTACTACTAGTATGGGTTTGCTGTTAAAACTGTGCTGTCCCCCAATACACAGTAGTATAGTGGTTTGATGCTGTAGTAACTACACTGTCCAGTTAGTAAAGTGGTGTAACTGCTGTCCAATTAGTAAAGTGGTGTAACTGCTGTCTAAGTAGTACACTAGTTTGCTGTTTATGGTAGCTGCACTAAACCAGTAATACAGTGGTTTGCTGTTACAGTAACTGCTAACCCAATAGTACAGTGGTGTGCTGTTAATGGTAACTGCACTAAACCAATAATACAGTGATTTGCTGTCACAGTAAGTGTGCTGTCCCAGTAGTACAGTGGTGTGCTGTTAATGGTAACTGCACCAAACCATTAATACAGTGATTGCTGTCACAGTAAGTGTGCTGTCACAGTAGTACAGTGGTGTGCTGTTAATGGTAACTGCACCAAACCATTAATACAGTGATTGCTGTCACAGTAAGTGTGCTGTCCCAGTAGTACAGTGGTGTGCTGTTCATGGTAACTGCACTACATCTGTATACAGTAGTTTACTGTTAGAAGTAGAGATATCTTGACAGTTTTAAAAAAAATGTTGCTTGAAGAAATCATTTAATTGAAAAAAAAAAGCTACATAATTATGTTTGTCTACAAACAACACAGAACATAAAAAGTGATGTGGTATTAAAAAAATAACACTTGTTACTCCTTTGTTTATTGTTTTGACACTTTTGTTTTCATCAATAACTTATTCCATTGCAAACATGTGCAAGAGTAGTTTTACATGAAGATGTTTTTGCAATAGTTGGATACTCTCCACACATTTATCAGATGGAAACATGAGCATTCATCGACATAATCGTGTATATGGTTCTTCTGTCACAGATATTTAAACCAAACAGTGTGATGACCACATTTGCTGCCAGTATGGTTGGAGGGATTGTCGTCACCATATGCATGACGCCCTTTGATGTGGTGTCCACAAGGCTCTACAACCAGCCTGTCAATCATCTAGGCCGAGGTGTTATATATTCTGGGGTACTTAACTGTTTCTGGAAAATATTTCGTTCTGAAGGGTGGTGGGGGTTTTACAAAGGATGGGGAGCATCATATATGAGGCTGGGACCTCACACCACCCTTGGACTGGTGTTCTGGGATGAGATTAGAAAGTTGTATAATGCATGGAGTAATCCAGTGGTGGCCAGCAGCTCTTCATAATAACAGGATTGGGAAGTTGTTATCTATCTTGTGAGAATTACAAGGTGCCCACAAAGTATTGACTGTTTTCTTAAAGTGATTTACCAAGTATTTAAAAAATTGTATGAACAGTCTTTTCCTTGCACTTTTTAGTTTTCAAACAATATAAATAAATTTTATATATATATAATATATATATATATATATATATATAAATCTATAAAACAATCTAACTGAAAATGATATAAAGAATAGTCAAATAAATAAAATAGTCTGATAAAAAGCTGTAAGACAATCTAACTAATAAGTGATATAAAACTATAAAACAAGTCATGTTTTATAAATCTCAGTAGGTGAGATTTTAGCTGTTTTAATGATTTAGAGTTTGTGGTGATGAAATGAACTTTTTATCTGCTAGATCATCGTCAATACTTTGGTTATTGCTGCTGTCTACAGGCAGGTAATGGTATCACTTTTTAACTTTCAAGAAAGAAAACCTCTCCTTGTTATTAAATTATTAGAAAAATTTGTCATGGAGGCTGCATAAACCTTGCTGACACAGTTTTTTGAATGTACATATGTGAACATCCTGTAATTTTATGTAAGTTTGTTACAGCATTTTTCATATTTTTGTTCTTTTGTGATCAAAGATTAAGAAACTACAGCAGGCTCATATAACTTATGTTGTACTTCTTACAAGTTGTCTATTTATGTTCATGAATGTCGCCATTCTGTATAGAAAATGAGGGAAATAGTTTTTAGGCCACATAATTTGGGGAAAAAAAAATTGAAGAAATATTTGTATATATTCTCCTGTATTTATGTAGAATGGATGCATCAGCAGCAGGCCATCTTGCTCACAACCGAGAGGCCTATAGGAGTGCTGTTAGGGAGGCAAAGTTCCGCAAAGGACATGCAAATGAATGAATGAAAGAATTTGTGTAGAAATAAAATACTGCTGTTTATTAGTAAAGAAAGTATAAGATGGCAGAATTTTAGTTATTTTAAAAACTTTATCTAATGTACATCATCATCATCTTTGTACGCATTTAGCGATAATGTGTTGTACTCTGATTTTTGCAATGCACCTTCTGGTTGGGTACCTTCGACTTAAGCACCTTTCCTTGCTAGGGCAGTTTTCATGAAGACAATGATATAGGCAGGCTTGGCTAAAACTTTGTTTTCCAGCCTTTGGTGGGTGTACAAGCCCCTTCTCCACGTTGGGCCCAATGGCTTTGAGACAGTTCCACAGAGATTTTGGAATGAGAAATCTGATGAGTGCTTCAGTGATATCCATCCTCCGGAACCTAGTCTGCTGGTTTTTTACTTCGTTCTGATAGCCATTGTTGTAGAGACCCATAGGCTTGTCATATCCTGGATTCATTGATTTCACATCAGACTTTCCTCATCCCCACTAGAGATCTCAGTGTCCCCATCTGTCCACCATCATGGCATTACATTTTACAAAAATAACAGTTACAACTAGTGTTGATTGCTACAGGTATCTGGGCTACAGAAGTAGGTCAGTTTTTAAGTGTTTTCGTAACACAATTGTTCCAAGGGGATAATGTACATCTTAAATTTAAGTAATATTATGCAGGGAGGAAAACAAAAACAAAGCTAAGATTATTCATCTCAAATGAAATATCCCCCCACATTTATGCACGTGAAAGCTGGAAAACCAAGGAAATAAAAAAAAAATAAATTAGACTCTCTTGAAAACAAATGCCTAAGTACAAAGTGGAGTGAATTCAAGAACAATGCAGAAAAAGGAGGATGGATGTATATCGGCCACATGTTGAGAAGAAACAGTCAGAGAATCCCAAAACAAGCTATCAAGTGGAACACAAAGGCTGAAGAAAAGGAGGTTGACCACGTGAAACTCTAAAAAGGACATTGTTAAGAGAGGCCAAATTAGTAAACATAAAATCCCTTGATGAGGTTGAAAAGCTCACCAAGGACAGGAAAACTTGGAGCCATATGTGACATTTGACATCACAGGAAGGATGTCAAGATAGGAGAGGGGGGGGGGGAATGGCAGTCTTGAATTATCAAAACAGTTTAAACTTTCAGAGAAGACATACTGAACTACATATTTTGAATAGATTTATGAGAGTTTGAGAGAGATACCACAATTAACAGGGCTAGTGAATGAGAACTGCTTTAGATCCCATCCCACCACTTCATGAGTACTCCCAGTAGCATTCTCTCACACAAGCTGCTGGGTTAGAACTTGACACACTCCCTCTTGATGTTGGCAGTGGAGTCCGTTGAGAGAAGCTTGCTTCTTGGATTCACTCAGAGACTGAAGACACTTAAATCCACTCCCAATCCAGCACTCTTCCTATCCTATGATGATTGTACTTAAAAAAAAAAAACATAACTTTTGCTGCAAAGATCACAAGTTTGCAGTCTGTACTCACCAGCAGAAGAAGAACTACCAATGTGTCTTTCAAAAATGTTACTATTTACTTTCTTCTTTATGTGCCTGTATTTCTCCCTCAGAATTTCCAGTTCATTTACACTTTGTTTAGAATGTTGATACATTGAGAATGTATTTTGATGACCTCTGTACACAGTTGCTACTTCTTTTGTATATGTCAATTTCTTCTTAGACAAAATCTTACACAGTGGTGCAAGATATTATCAGTATTTATGTGCTACTACATGGCAACACATTCCATATAAATTGAAGGGCAAATTAAACATGTTCTTTTAGAGTGGGGTTATCAGAACTGATGGGTTGTCCGTAAGAAAAGAGTGAGTTAATGATAAGAGAATATTTGAAATGAAACGCCATCTAGCAGATGACTTAAGCCTTGCTGTTTT
This sequence comes from Achatina immaculata, assembly GCA_009760885.1. Lineage (NCBI taxonomy): Eukaryota > Metazoa > Mollusca > Gastropoda > Stylommatophora > Achatinidae > Lissachatina > Lissachatina immaculata. The sequence continues at coordinate 30,708,574 of CM019719.1, read as the reverse complement.
CTGACTGCGCTACATATGTTGAGAATTTTAAAATGTTAATAAGTCGTGGGTCAGATAAATAGAAGATCAGCTTCATAATCATTATCTCACGTCTTACATTAGGCACTACAGGTGATTTTTAAATTACTTGTACGGACAACTCAACTCAGTCTTTTGCACGTACGGCTGAATTTGACAGAATTGATGTTGAATGTTTCCTCAGCGTAAGAAAAACTTTGAAATTTGTTTTTTGCTTTTATGGAATGTAATTGATTTGAAAAATTTATTTATCACACATTCTCAGGCATTAAAGTGCATATCCTTGATGAATGCAGCAGTCCATCATCTTGTTGACATCTCCATACAGCTTTGTCTGGGTTTGTGTTGATGATGGCTGTGTGTAGTCTTGTTTGCTCCTTCTGTGTGGGACTACCTTCAACTTGATATACATATGGTGTTTTAATCTGTTGTGGTCTGAAAATCTTGTCTTGTTCTTCTCAGTCCAGTTGAAAATGAAAGTCATTCCATTTATAAGCCAGATGCACTTTTTCCAGGGTTAGCACTGATTAATGTTTTAGAAGTTTGAAATTTGCAACATTGATAATAATTGAAGTACTAGCCACTGTGCATGAGATTTAGAAACGTTGGCCTAATGTAATTTTCTTAATAGTTCACTAGTGCACAAAGTTCCAATATTTTAATTCCATTGCCTGGTTGGGGCAGTGAACAAGTAAATCCTCCAGCACCATCTGAATGCCTTTTGCCGTATGTGGCTGTTGGTGAGTACTATACTTTCCTTCACAAATTCACAAATTTAGATTACAGCTGTTCTCCCCCTTATCCATACATAAATCTGATCCTGAAGGTTGTGAATCTCTCACTGGCTGCAAGTTAAAAGCTCTTCATATATAATGAAGATCTTGACTTATTTGTAACAGTTTTGTCTTGGAATGTAGACAGTTTTCAATTGTAGGGTGTCCTGGAAGCTGTTTTATTTGTAGGTTGTCTAGTTTAAGACATTTATGTACCTTGAAGTTTGTGAGGAAAAGTTTGACTGTAATGGTTTCTTTAATTATATTTTCTGTAACTGTGTCATGCAACAATAATTTCACATGAAAATGCAGTTATGTGAAAGTATACAGCACAAATATTAGTGTCATTTTATATGTGATATTTTATTGTGTTTTATTGCTTGTTATAAACTTTTGAGTTCAGAAATGAAGATTAACAGGACCAGTTTTCTGCTCAGGGAATTTTTATTTTGGGGGGGGGGGGGGGGGGAAAGAGAGAAATCTGGTGAAACACAATCATTAATAAGATCATTTTTATGTTGTATTTATTTAAAAAAGATGAATATTCTTGAAGTTAATGAGATTTGTATGGTGTATTTATTTAAAAAAGATGAATATTCTTGAAGTTCATGAGATTTTTATGGTTTCTAAGATTTTTATATGTCATGATTTTTGTAAAATATCATTTTATGATGTCATGTTGTTGGTTATTGTTTTGGCATGTTGCCCCAGCATATTAATATTTGAAGATTTTGGTGCTTAAAGTGAGGTTTTGAACTAAGTAACATGCTTATGTGCCTCAAGAATCTTGTCACGTGCATCAGTCTTATGACCTAGCAGCAGATCAACACACGTGAGCCAAGATGGTGTTTTATTACTGAAACTGTGTGGTGTCTTTGCTAAAAATTGTGAATCTTTTGGTCTTGACTTCTCCGCAGTTTGAAGCATGTGTTGACTGTGTGCGTAAATCAGGAGATTTAGTGACATTGCTAAAATTTGTCTTAATGATAAACATAAAATCACTTGATGAGGTTGAAAAGCTCACAAAGGACAGGAAAACTTGGCAAACTACCATGCGAGCCATATGTGACGTTTGACATCACAGGAAGAATGATAAGTAAGTTTTAAAAGTAAACAAACCTACTTCATCAAGCAGCTTCCAAGGATACGGATGGGTAGGATAAAAATGCAGCAAGTTTACCACAAATATGACTGATAAGATTGGTTAGTAAGTGGCAGAAACTTTATTATCACTAATGTTGAAAAAATGTACTTAAGTTGTCAGAGTACTTGAAATGTGCCTTAAAAATAATGTTGAGTAAATTGCTGCATCCAAGAAGTGCTTTTAAAACATGAATAATATTGTACATAGAAGTTCTTTGGATACTCAAAGGCACTGAACAAGGTAAACATGAATCTGCATTTCTGTAATCATGGATGAGTTGTAATTACAAATAGTGTGGTAAATGGACATGATTGAACTGAGAGCTTAAAAGGAAGGTGTTGAAAGTGGATTAAGGAGAATGACTTGCTTTTAACTCCCTTAAGTCCATGATCATGAAGTGTAATCATTTCAGCTGCACAATGCTCATTTTGGCTTGGTCATCATTTTAAATAGTTCATGTGCATAAGCAACTGGACAGATTTTTTGAAAAACTCAGACCATATCATCGTCACTTTCTGTCAGTTTCTCATCTGTATTGTTCACCTGTGTCGTTTCTTCTGGGATATGTCCTAGTTTATCATATTTTTTTTTTATCATTTATCAACAGGTTACTTTACTCCAGTAGTGTATACAGGTATTATTTTATTGTTTGAAAAGTTCTTGTTCACTATTTTTATTTTTTGCAATGTGGATATAATAAGCAGTCTGGTAAGTTTTGTAAGTAATTGGCCTAAAATGTAGGAATTACTTGTTCACCAACTTGTTTTCATTGGTGGAGACTGGTACCTATTTTTTTTAATAGTAATTATTGAGTTAGTTTTCAGTGAGGTCGTCAGAATTAAAAACAGTATAAATACTCCGACAAGTTATAAAAAAATTGAGATCACACAGTGTTATTATGTATTTATCATGTAAATGTGGTAATAAGGAGCACACATGATACTTGTCTGATAGATGCATATTTGCTGAAGTTTTCTTCATTTTTTTTTTTTGGGGGGGGGGGGGTTCATAGTTAGGAAGAAAGGGTGACTATGCTAGAGGGCATATGGTAAAGGAAGCCCTATCATGCCACAGAGGAACCAAGGGGACGTGGCACCAGCATCCATGTTTTCCTTGATGATTCAGCACATTAGAAGATGATGTGGGCAGCATCTCTCTCAGCGAGAGACTAGAGCACTAACCACTCTGACACTCAGGTGCCCTGTGCTAGAGGGGTGGTCCAGGTATCAGTGATCAGTGGTCAAGATCCTGGCAGCAGTTCTTGGAAATAGTTGTTATGTTACTTTTGTCCAGTAACAGGATAATAATTCACACTGTTGAGTTACTTCGGTCTAATTCAGGCTTTTGTACTACTTCAGCTCAGTGGGATAGTTATTCAGGATATTATTACTTCAGTCCAGTGGAGTAAGGACATTCAGTGTGATTGTGGAGCCTGTGCAGAAGTCAGATTTTTGGAGGGCACACTACTAAATCAAATTGAAAAAGGGAAATAATGGAAAACAAGCCAAGTGACAGCTAAAATATTTCTGTCATGTCATGGGAATACTACAACAATGAAAACCATACTGGGGGAAAAAATAGAAGAGCAAGAAGTTACGATATAGACTGGGGAAAATATAAAAAAAGATAGGCTGGGCTGGGCTGGGGCTGAGCTTAGCCAGGTATACTGTGAAAATGGAAGACAGAGCAAGTTGGAGGACAAACTTCCATAAGGAGAAGACACTGGATGATGATGAAAAAACGAGCCATCATCTTTCTCCATCCAGATTGTCTGCATTATGGGATTATAGACTTCTGGTCAGCAGAGCATCACTTATGACCAACAGTAATAGAGAGATGATTTTTTTTTTTTTAAAAAACCATCACGACTTAGGCCAACAAGACTGCTTCAACCAATAAAACTTCACTACTCCTGGTTAAAAGCACATCAGCTATGACTAACAGAGCATCCCTTATGACCAACAAAGCATCACTTATGACCAAAAAAACCTCACCATTTTTGGCCAGTAGAGCATCACTTATGACCAAGAAAACCTCCCCACTCATGGCCAGTAGAGCATCACTTATGACCAACAAAACCTCCCCACTCCTGGCCAGTAGATCATCACTTATGACCAAGAAAACCTCCCTATTCATGGCCAGTAGAGCATCACTTATGACTGACAGAGCATCACTTATGACCAAGAAAACCTCCCCACTCATGGCCAGTAGATCATCACTTATGACCAACATAGCATCACTTATGACCAACAAAACCTCCCCACTCATAGCCAGTAGAGCATCTCTTATGACCAACAGAGCATCAGTTATGACCAACAAAACCTCCCCATTCATGGCCAGCATCACTTATGACCAAGAAAACCTCCCCATTTATGGCCAGCAGAGCATCACTTATGACCAACAAAACCTCCCCATTCATGGCCAGTAGATCATCACTTATGACCAACAGAGCATCACTTATGACCAAGAAAACCTCCCCACTCATGGCCAGCATCACTTATGACCAAGAAAACCTCCCCACTCATGGCCAGTAGATCATCACTTATGACCAACAAAACCTCCCCACTCATGGCCAGCATCACTTATGACCAAGAAAACCTCCCCACTCATGGCCAGTATATCATCACTTATGACCAACAGAGCATCAGTAATGACCAACAAAACCTCCCCACTCATGGCCAGTAAACCATCACTTATGACCAACAAAACCTCCCCACTCATGGCCAGTAAACTATCACTTATGACCAACAAAACCCCCCCACTCATGGCCAGTAGATCATCACTTATGACCAACAGAGCATCAGTTTTGACCAAGAAAACCTCATCACTTACAATCAGCCAAACAGAATGGAAAGATATATATAATTCATAGCAGATACTCACAAATGTTAGAAAGAACTAAGACAAAATGAGCTTCTCTACTGAACATAAGTCATAAATTTATGTGTCCTACGAAAGCTGTAGGGCATTTATAAACAGTAATTTTTGTTAGTTATGGCCAACATTTATTAACTGATGGGATTGTTACTTCACTCTTGGGATAAGGCATAAACTAATAATTTGCTCCATGCTGGCTAATGCATAAATAACCAGCAAATGTATAAGTGTTCTTTGCCGGCCATGTGGTGAAGATATTGAGGCGCTGCATTGTGTTGGTTTGGGAGCGGGTCATGGCGGCTGTTTTTGTCAGTCCCTGAGTGCAGGCTAAAAAAGCAGGGGGTGTGCAGTACTTCTTTAGCAGACTCCACCACCATAGGGACTATGGTGGTGATCCCTGTCCCATTAGCCAGACAAGGCCTTTTACTAGGGGTACCAACTGATGTGGGAATGGGTTCCTGGTCAGCAATGGTTTGACAAATCTGACACTAGCATGTCAGCTATGGGTCATTGATTGTCAAAGTGGACAGCATCTTTGGCCTCCCCACCCCCACCCCAGAGTAGTGCATTAATCAATATAATTGCTGATTCATGATAAACAAAATCATAGATTTATTTCATGAAATCTGTAGGGCATATATAAGATAATCAGTAGATTTTGTTAGTTCATTTATTAACCAGTGGTTTTGCCACAGCACTGAGTCATTGCACCTTTTATAACTGATTTTATCTGAAATATAAATTGAAATTTATATCTATGCTCATGTCCTTGAGTTTTTGTTTTTCAGAGTATTGCTAAAAAGTACTCAGGTGGAATGGTGGGTTTGTTTTCTGTATTGAGATGATATTTTGTAAGGTTTTTATAGTGTGTATAAGAATTCTTGTTTCTAAATAGCTGGCTAAACTTTTACTCAAAAACTGGTTATTTCAGTACAAATTTCTTTTACAGTAATATTTCTATAAATAAAGTGTGACTGTTGGCTGACTCTCTGTAGATTTCATAACCAGCTATGAGTCAGTGTAGTTGTTTTGAAATTCAAATGTTTTTAGAAAATGTCTGCAACGGTTGTGCATGAAATTTACATAACAAAAGTATTCTTGCAAAAGTATTCTTGCATAGAAAGGCTTTTTTTTTTCTTCTTCAGAATTTGAGTTTTCATAACTCTTCATACACAAAAGTGCAGATTTTTTTTTTAATGTGCCACTTATTATTTCTATACTCTTTACATGTGATATTAGCATGTAAATATATGCAAATGGATATAATATCAGTGGGAATATATTGAGGTGCATACATTACTTTAGGCTATTATGACCTTTAACCTATTTCCAAGAAGTAAAGACCTGTTAATACCAGTTAGAGTTCCAGTTTCACTTTTTTCTTATTCTGTTTCATTAGGTTATATTTTTGCTCTGCCTTTTGTATACTGTTTTGTTTTATTCATTAAATGATAACTTAGTTGCTTTTTTCTTAAAAACTTTTGCATGAAGTAATTTTGAAGGTAGAATGGGAAAGAGTTGATACACACAGTGTATTTCTTTTAATTTAGCATTGTTTTTTTTCTCTGGATATCTTGGCTTTCAGTTGTTTAGTTTTCAGTATCTGAAATTTTTGTTTTGTTCACTGACCAATCCTAAATCTTCCCGTCATGGAGTGTGTGTGTCTTGTCAGGGGTGGGCAGTCACTGCTGTCTTCTTCTTCTTCCCTGGAACTGCAAGCTTGGTGTTCTCTGCAGCCGATGCAGTGAAGATGATGAAGGACAAGAGTGTTTGTGGCAGGGAGTAGTCTACAGTAACTATTTTTTTTCAAGTCCCTAAATGGAGCAAAAAGTGGGGGGGGGGGGACTTTTTTTTTAGCAGAATATGGCAATCCCTGCCCCATTAGCCAGGCTAGGCTAGGCATGGCATTGGGGTGGGGGTATCAATGGAGAGATGGGACAGTCTTCAGCTATGGTTCATCCATCCTGAAGTTATGGATTGCTGACTGCTAGAGTGGACATCATCTCACCCCCCCCCTCCCGTCACTGCCATAAAACTGGGGATAGACGTTTTAATGTAAAAATGATACGGAAAAGGCTTTACGTTTTTGCAACAAAAATGTTACTTTTGTTTTTGGTCTTGTTACTATAATAAACTTTTTTTTTCCCCTACATTAAAATTGATTCCAATTCTTATGTTTCCAGGGCTTGACCCATTAAAATTGATTCCGATTCTTATTCTTCCAGTATCTGACCTGTTAAAAATTGATTCCAATTATTATTATTCTAGTGTTTGACCTGTTGAAATTAATTCCAATTCTTATTCTTCCAGTGTCTGATCTGCTAATACTGATTCCACCTTTTAATCCCCCCCCCCCCCCACAGCATTTCACTACCCAATTGTGGACTCAGTTATACATTACTGCAATGGCGATGTGTAGTTTCACTGTTCATAATATGTAGCTGTTACTCTGTAACATATTTTCATGTAAGCAGTTACAGCTCCTTGTCAGTGTTCATTGGAGGCTAGATTATGTGCTGTTTCTTATGTTAATATATGTTATGCTAACATAAAATCTGTTCATGAATATATGATATATAATGCACATATAGCGTTTACATACATTGTTGTTCAGAATGTTTATAGCCTGTGTATGAAAACAAGATTTTGAATACTTAAATGTTACATCGAACCAATTTTGTTTTGTGGGTGTGAAGCATAGTCTATGAATAAGAGAGCACAGCAAGAAATGGAGGCCATAGAAATGTGGTTTATAAGAAGGATGTTGAAGGTACCATGGACAGCCAAGAAAACCAATGATGAGGTCTTAAGAGAGGCTGGAGTTAAAAAGCAAATTATAGCAAAGATCAGAGGCAGACAAGCGAGATTTATAGGACATTTCCTGAGAAGAGGAAACAAGTGGAAAAATTGAAGGAAGAAGAGACAGAGGAAGACAGAGAGAGAAGTTATTTGATGAGCTGTCAGTGTGGCTAGGAAGAAAGTCACCAGCAGATCTCATAATCAATGCAAAAGACAGGGAATTGTGGATAGAAATGATCGTCTGTGGCATGGCACTTAGATAGATAGTCTGTGTACGCATTTATTTACATAAAATAAAACCAATGAACTTCTTCCTACGTGTATTCATGTTTATTTCCCTTAGTGCAACAAAAAAAATATATAATTTTCAGTGAATTTATTTCTTTCTCTTTCCTCTGCTTTTTTTATTACCTCCACCTTTCCTTCCCTTTGACATGAAGGAGTTGTTTCCTTTCTGTTTCTTGGGAGTCTTCTTGTTCTGTTTCTCCAGGTACCTGAGGGTTGGGGGAAAAACAAACAGAAGTGATGGCAGCAGAAGCCAAGCAAATGTGCTTTCCCCTACCAAACAGAAGAGGACTTTCTTGTGATAAACATATCTGGGCGTGCTTAAAATCATGAATTGTGACTTGTAATAGATGCAATATTCTCAAGAAGGTTGGCTGGATGTTGATCTCAATGTGAGTAAAAAAAAAAAAACAAACTTAGGCTGATGATGAAGCATGAAGATCTTGGGGAGGTGAAAATAAAAAAAGAAAGGCATCAGTTACATTAGGTGTAGAATATGGTGGGTCACACCTAATTTAACTGATGCATTTTTTTTAAAAGTGTGGCATATGGTGGATCTTGATTCGTCACATATTCTGAACTGGGAGTTGGGCATAAGACTAACAGCTTTATCCTAAGACCCACCTAGAGGCAATCTAGATGGGGGGGGGGGGGGAAGAAGAAGGAATTGTCATTGAAACTTGCAACAAAACCAACCGAGTCAAGGGTGACGCATCAGGGATACCAACTCCAAAGAACTCAGACTAAGATCGAAAGAATGCATTCATTGGCCGCAAATATGTGACAGACTGGTACCTAGGTGTGGACGCATCTACAGAACAAGCAAGGTGGACCACCAAGGAAGATGGGTGATAAAATATAGAACTATACCTACTCATGGCTAGTCAAACATCTTGTCACCTTACATAAATAATTAGAAAAGGAAATTCTACAAGTCTCTAGAATTCTACAAGCATCTTTGTGGTAACATTCCAGAATTCTACAAGCATCTTTGTGGTAACATTCTAGAGTTCTACAAGCATCTTTGTAGTAACATTCTAGAGTTCTACAAGCATCTTTGTGGTAACATTCTAGAATTCTACAAGCATCTTTGTGGTAACATTCTAGAGTTCTACAAGCATCTTTGTGGAAACATTCTAGAATTCTACAAGCATCTTTGTGGTAACATTCTAAAATTCTACAAGCTTCTTTGTGGTAACATTCTAGAATTCTACAAGCATCTTTGTGGTAACATTCTAGAATTCTACAAGCTTCTTTGTGGTAACATTCTAGTTACCATACAAGTTTCATATAACATCCTGAAATTAAACAGACTAAGGGACTATTAGAAAGCTAGCAGAAACTAAGAGGTCAATACAGAGATATAGGAGAATTCTGGCCCTAAGAGAATGTTCAATTACCACTGCTGGAAAGTATAAAAATGTCAAAGAAATGCTGGCCATACATGACAATGATGGGGAAACTGCTTCACAGGAAAAATGACAACTAAATCCTTTCAAGGCTAAATTAAAAGAAAAAGAAAAAATATAAAAAAAACTTCAAGATAACAGTGAAAGGTTTGAATTTCACAACTATCTTTGCCTGGACTTTTATTAATCTCCTTAGCAATATGTTTCCAGTGGAAAAAAAACATGCCAAAAATACCACATGGCAGTACAGTTCTACTCTGAATGTTTAAGATATGGGGCTACCCCATATATAATGTACAGAGCTAATGACTTTAGCAATGGAAAATCTGGCCCATATAATGTGCTAGCTTACCAATGAGGTTAATCAATAACAAATACGGTAACTGCTGATCTCTGACTACAAATAGCTCACGAAAAGCTGACAGGATTAATTTTCCAAATATTTCAGAAGCGGATGTGAAAGGCCAAATACATAATCCGAAACACTTTGGGACGGATCTTAACAAGCTCATCAAAGCATGCAGGGTAATGCGGGCCTGAGGATGTTTCACACATAAAAGCCACATAAAGTTTTCTCACCTCTGTTCTTCGCTTTCTCTCAGGGCTCGGTTCGCTGCCTTGGTGATGTCAATTTTGGGGATCTTCTTGGCACTGATGTCTAGCAATTGTAGTTGTTTCTCCTTTTCTTGTATAAGGTTTCCAATTGATGGCTCAAACTGAAAGTTTCACAGATTCACTGGTGTTACACTTCTTATTTGTTAGTAAATCAAAACACGTACAAAAAAAAAAAAAAAACAAACTTGTGACTGTTAATCAAATCTAAACATGTATATTATGCGATGCATCCTTATCAATGAAGGTTAAAAAACAGATCCTAAAGTGCTATATTATTATGTGGAAGTGAATCATGGACACTAGGCAGGTCTACACAAAATTCATTGGAAGCAACAGACACATGGTTTATCAAAGAATGCTTTGAATTCCTTGGACAGGAAAGATTATTAATGAGAATGTATGAGAAGAGAGGGAGAGACAAAAAATCTTGTCAAAATAAAAAGATAGAGACAATGTACTTTCATAAGACGGTATTGAAAATACAGTAACAAGGAAAAACATAAGGAAAAACAGCCAGGGTAAGGCCAAGAAAAATGATACTGAATAGTTTGACAAGTTGATGTGAGATGAGATCACCAACTGAACTTACAGCCTGCACGGAGGATTGGGTACAATGGAGAAACAATAACCAACGGCAGTTGACATGGCACCTGATGATGATGATGAAACATATTATAACTGATGCTAGACTTTATGCTTTCAGAGACCAGAGGAGGGGGGGGGGGGGGGGGGGGGGAAATACGGTGTTAATGTTCATAACTTCTTTGACCTGTCATTACACCAGAGAGTAATGTGGTAGTATCACACTTTGCCACTTCTCATTTTCCTTAGCTGGGAAAGAAGTCAGGTGTTTCTAGCATCAAACCGCTGATCTTTGCCAGGAGAGGTGAGCACACTAACCATTCCATTACCTGAGTGTTAACAAAGCTTCCTAATCTGTCTATTATTTAGTGTTATTTTTAAGAAAAGTAAATGAAAGACATGGTATTCAAGACCCAAGTCATCATTTTTTTTTCATCACCAATTTTTAAAAAATTGTCTTTTTTTCAGTCAAGAAGCAATCAATAAAGTCTCTCATCCATCAGAAATAATTCTGCAGTCAATGATTTTGTGCAATTTCACCCATCACAAAAACCACTGCAGTCTTCTACTAAACTACCTCAGTTTCACTACAATTAGTCTCTCGATGTAATACAATGATCACTATTAAAACAACATGGCCATGAAAATTTATAACAATAAATGCAGCTACAATGCACAATGTGAAGAGCTGATTTTGGTAATCACCATTTCTGGTCTACACTGTTTTAAAAAAAAATTATCAGCTCTGTAGGCCATTCCTTGAAGGAGAGATTCAATAACTTGGCATTAAGATAGCTTAAAAGAAGCAGCTTCATTCATCAGGCCAAGCATATGCGTAAGCTGATACCTGACCTTCCAACTGTAGTCCTCCAGTATCATTGTACCAAAGCATGGAAAAAAGATTATACACAAATAACTATTCAAACTGAAATGAAAGGTGTGCAGAATGGTGAGATGCAAAGCAGTCCTGTAAGATCAACAGCCACACTTAGTGTGCTACATGACAAATATCCATGTGACACCTAGATAAGTGTGTATACAGATGGATCTGCACATAATAACATAAAGAATGGAGGGGTAGGAGCACATACTGAATATTCAAACACCACCACTGACAAGATTTCCATACCCACTAGAAAATACTGCAACAACTATGATGCAGAAGTTAGGGCAATTATTGCCGCAGCTGAAAAACTATCAGACTCCAGAACTGATACATGTCCCATAGTAGTTCTCACAGATGCAAGATTGGTACTAGAAGCTCTTCAGTGCAACAAACTACCAGATCTTAAGGATGCCTTGTCAAAAATTGGCTCATGATACAGAGACACCTTGCAGTGGATCCATCCCACTGTGGTATACCAGGCAATGAGAAAGCTGACCGTCTGGCCAAAGAGAGCACTGAAATGAAGTAACCAGACATACCGATCACCCATAATCAGAAGAAAAGTATGATAAAAACTTACAGGAAGCCACAAACACCACTACATGATGACTATCATATGCTAAACAAAAAGGAACATGTCACCATATTCAATCTCTGAAAAGGACACAGCCGACTCTGAAGTCACATGAATACAAAGTTTAAAAGTTGGTACTACTACTACTACTGCTTTGTACACGCTCCCAGGTGCCCCAAATTGTGGAACGCAATCTCCAAAACTGTACCAACGATGAGACTGAGAAGCAGTTACAGGTCCAGTAAAACCAGCAAAGAAGATAAACTCTAAAGTTCCATACATGAGTTACAAAAAAAAAAAACCAGTATCCATGAGACAGGACTGCAGATACAGACAGGAAATGCGTACGAAGAAGAAAACAAATTATGTTCCAGAGACTATCAGGTTCTCTTAGTCTGGTCTTCTCATGAAATCTTCAAAGATTCATCTTTTTCTTATAGCTAATTTTCTACATTCTGCAGCTTCTGAGAACTTAGTTCTAATGATTCCTAGCTCTTACTTTTATCATTAATAATATCCCCATTACTTAGCCAACTTCTGAGCAGTTTTTCTAAATGTATGACCCCACCGCTTTCAAAAACATTCATTTACTTCTGCTATAGTCTTCCATGTTTCTGAGCCATAAAGGAGAACAAAAAAACTGACACTAGACTTTTTATATGCTGAACTCTGTTAGCTTTCAACATGACCTCAATTTATACAGTGATGAAAAAAAAAAAAAAGATATATACTTTGAAAGTATATATAAAGTACATAACATGTTTTTTTTTTTTAAAATATACCTTCATTTCTAGCACTTTCTATAACTCCAAGCTCTTTCTTTGGGCTTCTGGGGCTGCACAGTTCCCACAAAACATAATACAAGCTGGAGATACACTTTGTTACAAACCTTTCTCTTCTTGCCAGAGAACTTTGTGGGTTTCTCCTTTGGAAGCTTCTCTGTGAATCTGCCTATAGAAGCTGTAGACTTGTAGGCAACAGCAAGGGCCTTTGACAAGTGATCCTTGGATGGCTGCTCTGTCGGTGTCAGGCCAACACCTGGAACTGAAATACAGTGAAGCAACATGTGATTATCGGCTGATTTAACAATCATTGGGAATCACTGGCCTAAGCAACCAAGACATAAAAACTGGTACCTGACATTTGCTAACATGTGATATCAGGTGTTGCCTCTGAAGACAGCACATGACACTTATATTTATATAAGGTGTTACATTCGAAGACATAATACATGACATTTATAGTAAGATGTCCCTGAAGATAGAACACGTGATTAACTTAAGTAAAGTATTGAAAAAAGAATATCCTTCTGCAAGATGAAGCACATCTGGGTACATTTATTCATACAGGTGTCAATGTATTAAAAGAAACACAATATTCATGCAAAAATTATCCCTTGTATTACTGATAACGCCAGAGCTGAATGTGGATGGAAGCACATACAAATTAAAAAACAAAAAACAAAAACTTTACCTTTTGTCTTCTGTGCCCTTGCAATGTTTCTCAATCTTTGAAGCTCATTCTTTGCAACTCTCTCCTTCTTGGCCTCCTTTCGTTTTGCAAACTGATCTTCCATAGGATCTGAAATATTAAAATGCACACAATCACATAAGATCATTAAGAACTGCATTCTAAAATCCAGTTCCTATGGCAGAACAATTTGAGCAATGTGGAAATTTTTCAAGTGAGACTAGGAAACTATGACTTTACATTATGGGCATTTTCAGTAGCAAACCTATGATTTTAGAGAACTGTAGCAGAATTTTTTTCTGGGATAATTAGTGCTGAAGTTGAAAACAGGTGCAATAAAGCAAATCAGACCACTGGACATTTGACACCTTTCCGAAAAACAAGTATGTCGCAACTGAAATAAAATCAGCACTGTGTAATACAATTTTCTTTCAGACTGTGCTGTGTCAAACATGGACACTATTGGCTAAAAATAAAAGGGTAAACACCATCAAAGATATGAGATGTTTAAGGAGAAAAAATAATTTAACAAGAAGAGACAGAATCAGAAATGACATCTTCAAGGCAAGAATTTGAGTAACATCAGTTTTACACTACATCCAGAAACAAACTAAATGGTTCTACCACATTACCTGACCACCACCAGAGAGAGTATATCACAGATAATCTTCACAACAAGAGTGGTACGAAATAGAGGAAAGGGCTGCCCATGCAACAGGTGGAAGGAGAAAATTACAGAAATCTTAAATATCCCATTATATGAAGCAAATCACAGAGCCCTATCAAGACGTCTATTTGTCCCCCTCAACACTGAAAGATATATGAGGAAGGAGACGAGGCAATAAACTGACTGAGACAGTGCTCATTGATCTACATCTGACTGTTTATGTTAGGGCTGGTGAACCACAGCTGACCAAGACTTCTCCCTTCCAATGGTGCTCTCTAGAAATAAACGGAGATCCGACTGAGTGAACAGAGACCAAAATGAGAAGGTGAACCCGGTCCTAAAATTAAGCCATACTGAAAGTGAATGTGTCGAGGTAAAAGGCACTGTTATCATATGATGCTGCAGACCATGGCAAAAACAGGATGAATGTTAAAAAAAAAAAAAAAACCAAACTGAAATGCAAGACAGAACTTTATCTGAAAGAGTTGGAAACTGGAAAAGCTATTTGAAAGAAAAATCTGTTTTTAAAATATAATATATAATGAGTACAAATACAAAAATAGTAGAAATCTGCGCATATCACAAAAAATTCCCATAGGTTTAAAGTACAAAAGTAGATGATGCAGATCATTAAAAAAAAAAAAAACGATTTTATTGTTTCAACCTCAGAAAAGCCTACAGAAAGATGTTTAGAGATTGCTGCAGTCTAAGCCAAAGCTCTGATGCAGGTAAAGTTCACCCTAACCTCTTGGTGGGCTACCAGATGCCATGCTAGTGGATTTGGGGAGTCAGTTTCTCCTGCAATTAATGAAGCCTTTCTTCCATCATGCAGTAAAGAAACATCCCCGAAGCAACACATCTTATCTGATACCTGCACTGCGAGTTTAATAAGTTACAAAGGGCAGCCAAATTCTCAACTGTCTTCAGCCACCAAGAGCTTCTCATGCACATGGTAGAAAGATCTCTACCACTATGCAAAGGTTTGTGAGGAATTGTTTTGTGAAATCTGACTAACAAGCAGAACTTTTCCATAATAGAATATCTAGAAAAAAGTAATGCCCCTGAGAAACAGAAACATCACAATGTCGTAAGTGAAACTGAAACAACTAAATGTTGTTAACGTCATTGTCAGTGAAATAGAAACACGTTATAAGTGAAACAGAAAGAATCACGTGATCCTCCTGTCAACCTAGCCGATTATGAACAGTTGCAAATATCTCAAGATTTTTAAAGGCAAAATCAAATGAAAAGCGGAAAACAGTATTTCTACCTGCATTCTCTGGAACTTCAATAAGCCAGTCTTTTGTATCATCACTTGCCCTCTGGTATCCCCATCGAGGCTTGTATTGCTAGTAAAAATAATAATATGCATATAATTTCTAGTATGTAACATGTGCAATGTAAAAGTAACAGAGATGCACAGAAAACTGATTTCAAGCATGTGATGAAATATGAAAAAGAGATTTCATGATTACCTGAATATGAAACAGACAGCAAAATTTACGGAAACAGAACTATTCACAAAAAAGTGACACTATTATTAATATTTGAAATTTGACATAAAAAAATATTAATTCATTTTATAGTCTTGAATTTCTGTAATTTACAGAGAGGGTGAATATTAATTATAAATTAGCCGCTAATGCTTCAAATTCTAACTGGATCTGATGTCACTGAAATAAACTGGCAACTGTGCTAGACAGTCCAACACAAACTGCCTTTGAAATTTTACTATCTGAATTTTTCTTTGAATGTGAATTTTTAAACTCTTTCCATTATTTGGTCTTCTTCTTCTTTGATCATTTTCAAACATCAATTTGTTTTCTTCTAAAGTAATATGTGGTCAGCTGGAGTCTGTGTACATCTCCATACAGTACTTTTTTTTTTGACTGGTCTAAGCATTGGCCACACGTTTTCTTTGTCGCTCATATGCTGAGTATTCTAGAATATGTTCTCTGGTCATCTTGCTGGCAACCACATGTAAGCCAGGCCAATCTTTACAGAGAGTGTTAAGCCACATCATTTGGTTCATCTCTAAAAGGCAAAGCAGAAAAAAAAAAAAGAAAGGGCACACAAATGTGTTGCACAAAACATCTCAAACATAAAGGAAGAAAATCATGGCCATATCAGTTTCTCTGGATGGATTCAACTTGTTGAAAATCTTAGTAAAATGATACAAACTGCTGCCCGTTTTTGCAATACAAACTACCTCTGATACCAGACAGAGAAATCTGCAAAATGGGACTGCAGTTAGCATCTCCAGACCCTTGACTCAACAAGTCCGACTCTTGCTTCTCTATTTTTCTTCTTTCGACCTCAACGAGTCCAACTCTTGCTTCCCTATTTTTCTTCCCTTGACTCAACAAGACAGACTCTCGCTTCCCTATTTTTCTACTATCCAGCTCTGACTCTATCATATAATTTCTACCAACTCCAATTCCATCACAAATGTTTCAGTCTAAACACTCCTGCTAAAAAAAAAAAAAAAGAAGAAGAAAAAACTGCAGCAAAACTGCTAAACTAAAGAGATTAAAACAGTGCACTCATTAAGATCTTGTGGATGGCTGATCATAAAAAACTGCTGTATAAAGACAAACATCAACGTACCTTGGTCACCTCATCCCAGACCATTCTGGACTTCTTCTTGTTTAAGATTCCTTTATTTCTGGCATATTCCTGCCACTTTGTCAACGGCTTCTTTTTGGGAATCTGTAAACAAATTAAAAAATGTTAAAGTACATACTAGCATGTCTCAGACAGTCTGACATGAACTAAGAGAACACCAGAGACAATAAATGTAAATACTGCACTATGTGTCAGCCACTGAAAAGACTGTTGAGATGACGGGGAAAAACAGAGATAGCATTTTACAAATCTGATAAGAGAACTTAAGACAGACCAAACAGACTTTGAGACGTTTGTGCTTATAGCAAAGATTAATAAATGATTAGGGATAAGAAGATAAGCTCTACGGTTCCATACATGAGTTACAAAAAACAGTGAAATTTATCCAAGAGACAGGACTGCAGATATAGACAGACAATGCGAACGAAGAAGAAGAAGAAGATTAGGGATGATGAATTTTACAAAAATATCTCACAATCTTAAAAAAAAAAATCTGTCAAAGGCAGAAAACTCTCAGTTGCAGCGAGCAAAACTCCTCACATCATCAGAGAAGTGTCCCGTTCCTCCCCCCCCCCCCCCCCCCGGTGTTTCAACCCTTTAAACTTCTGACGCTAAGGGAGGTGAACCCCTTCGGGTCATGACTCCCAGAGGCCTGCGAGTTTACGAGACTGAAGACGCTACTCTACTGTTCAAGCCTGTAACCTCCTAAAGTTCCTATCTGTTTGTTGGGTGCATTTCAATAAGCCTTCTTATATTAATGTGACCAAGTCATTGACCATGCTTCAAGTTTGTCGCCCTCGCTTGTCCAGTGTGTCACACTTAACAATTTGTATGACACACCCTGAGGGAAGCAGAAACACGAGCTGCTCTTGCCGCCCAGTGAGACGGTACAAGAAGTTATCTTCATTATATTACTTTGACCACTGTTACCATATCGTATAAGGTCACTTCGAATTTACAGGTATGATATAGTAAGAGAGAAATATAAAATTATCATTTATAGAAACACAATCACAGTTAAAACTGAGCTTGAATTCTTTGACTGCCAATGTCCGTCAGGAATTAACTAGCATAAAAAAATTCTATATGGACAGTAGATTTCATTTTGCGTGGTGGGTCTCACTGTACTTGTGAACTTCAGCTTTGCAGATGGTGGGGTAGTGAAGATCTTGTAACACAGTCACTGAGGGTTAAAATAGCTTCTGGATAAAGACCCAAGAATCAGACTTCATCATAAACTGGAAATGCCAGCCTCCTGTCTGTTGGCTTGGAGAAGTAATGTTGCAGGTGGATTCTTGAACATTACACTACATTTTCAAGTTAAGTACTACTATCTTGACATATTTAAAAGGCTTTCTTAATTTTTTTTTTTAATTAAAAAAATTTGACTGCATTAACCTGATTTTGATTGTTGATTTGGAGATTCAAATTTTGACTCACTATCTGCGCTTAAATTTAGACCTTATGGCCTGTTAAAAAAAAAAATATGGCAGCTGTGTGTCTTAAATTTTAAGCATTTTTTTGTGTGGTCTTGGACTTTTTGTTTGATAGTGAAATAGTTGATAAGATGTTTAAATGTTACCATCATGTGAACCAGAAGAGAGGTAGGTTGCAAAGTGGTTATGAAAAGATAAAACTCTATCCTTTATTGTGAACCAGCATCATTGCACACGGTCAAACCATAAGTCTTCTGCTGTCTAGCCAGCAGTTGACCAGAAAATGCTAACTAGTGTTGACACCAGCATGAAATCCATAGCTAGTGGCATC